>VYXC01008052.1:1455-54787 GCA_013397175.1 Platysteira castanea
GCCCCCTGCCCCCTTCCACCCTCCCCACCCTGCAGCCCACCCCCATCTCCTCCTGCCCGTTCCTGCCCCATTTTCAGCTCCTGGCGACGGCTTCATACCGGGGTGGTCCGGCGGTTGGCTGTGTTGGTGTGGATAGAGTCCTTGTTCTCTTTCTGGATACAGTTGTGAACCTGGAGGAAACTGTTATCCCTGTCGGAGTTGTAGGTGGCGGTGGGGGTGGTGGTTGCCTTCAGCGGGTCCCTGGTCAGGGTGTACATCGAGATCTCTGTTGATGGGAGGGTGTTGAACCCTTTGATCCCGACGGGAGAGGCATCCCTGGAGTGTGAAGGCTCGGTGGAGCGCGAGCTGGAGCGACTGCGTCTCTGATAGCGGTACCGGTAGCTGGGGATGCGGGTGATGGCAGAGGACTGGAGGTAGTCCGTGGCACGAGCGCTGGCGCGCAGCTGTTTGTGCCGGTCTATGAACATGTGGACAGCCAGCACTCCCACCATCTCGGCTATAATGAAGGACAGGGCCCCGAAATAGAAGGACCAGCCGTAGGAGTAGCTGTTCTTCTTTGAGTCACTCTTGGAGGGGTCTCCAGCGTTGGCTGATATGTATACGATGATGCCAATTATATTACTCAGACCTGCAAGCCGTCCGGTGGGGGAGAGAGAAGGAGATGTCAGGAAAGTCACACATGGCAGTGGTGGGGGCTGTGGGGTTGAATCCCTGCCTGTCCCCTCCTGGTGGGCGGTTTTCCTTGGGAAACTCGGGCAAAACCCTCCTCATGTGCCTACTGCTTCCCTGGACTGCACTCCCGGCTGGTCGCTGAGAGATGTCAGATGTCAGGGAAACACTCTCTTTCCATCAGTTCCCAAGCAGTAGGAAAGCCCCTGCCTGCCTGCCTCTGCTGGGCGAGCAGGCAGGATGGAGAGGCATCCCTGTGATGCTGCTTTCAGCCTGAATAAAGCTTACCAAGGATGGGAAATACACACACTCCTGCCGAGGCAACTGTGCCCCCAAAGACGCCCTGGCTGGGCAGCCCCCCAACCCCTGGAGCCCATCCCTGGGGCATCAGGCCCTGTGCATCCCTTTACCTGCAGACACGAAGAAGATGCCGGCACTAAGGATGATGTTGTGTCGGGTTTTGTAGAACTCGCTGGCTGCAATGCAGAGTCCACCCATGAAAAGCAGAATCACACTCAGGATCGGGAAAATACTAGAGGCTCTAACAGCCCCTGCAGAGGAGAGAGGGAGGGCAGGGCAGAAAGAACAACACAGGTGTGAGAGAGAGGAAACAGGGGCATGGAAGTGGCACCGGAGCGAGGGGAGGGGGGCACGTGAGCACGTTTTGTGGGTGGGGGTGAAGGGGAGAGACCGAGGGCAACGTGCGGTAGGGGAGTAATTTAAGGAGAGAATAAAGGCATTGGGGGATGGAGGGAGGGAGAGAGAGAGAGAAACAAAGTGTGTCAGAAAAAGAGAGTGGTCCAAAGGAACTCTCCCACGCCCTGGCCACTGCTGCTGCCAAGAAGCTGGTGGTTCGGGATGGGGAGGCAGAGAGGGCTGTGGGGCTGGTGGCTGAGCCGGGAGCCTGCCTGTGTTGTCTGTGCCCCCTCACACTGTCTTTTCCTCTGTTTTTGGGGGGATTGTGGGCTGGAGGGGGAGCCCAGGCACCATTCAGCTTCTTCTGCGGGGCTCTGCCACTCGAGCCCGCACTTCAAAGAACAGCAACCCAAATGCTTCCTGCAGAGCTGCTCAGTCTCGAATCCTCCTGAAAGGGCATGAACATCTCAAGGAGATTTTTTTTTAAGGGCTGAGAAGGAGCTCCTGGTGCCATGCACTGTTCTGCAGCTGCAGTGAGGACTGAGAAGCAAAAGTGCCAGCCCTGTGTGCCCAAACGCGGGGCTTATCCTAGTGATTAAATGACTGGGCTCCTTCCAGAGGGCAGTGATGGGTTTGGATGTGCCAGCTCCCACACACGCACACTCTCCATCAGTCGATACGGGAAGAGCTCAGCCAGCAGAGGGCAATGGCATAGATGCACAGATGCACGTATATGCTCATATGTGCATGCAAAACATACCCCAAAGCTTTTGGGGGGCCTGACTCGTGCTCACACAGCGAAAGGCCAAGCCTGTGTGTACGCACACCCACGCACACAGGCACGCACACACTGCTCGTGGGCGGCTCGGTGGGAGCCAGCACTCTGCCTGAGTCTGCGTTGCGAATATTCTTTTTTTTTTTTAACTAGGAAGGCCTTCTCTCCTCCCTTCACAAGAGAAAATAAGCTGTTAAAGTGTGAAATGAAGCCTTGCTTGATAAAGAAAGGTATCAGACGGGCTGGTGCAATTCTGCTTGCGGAGCAAAGATCTGGAAGGGGGGATGAAAGCTAATCCTTCCTTGCCTGCAAGAATGAACCCACATGAAGCAAATGCAGGACTTTTTCCTGAGTGAGCAGAGACCATGCTTCAAAGACCCCGTTGGCCTCTGGATCCTGCCAGGCACAAGCAGTCAGCTCTTTGAGGGGGGCCTAGCACCACTGCCTGTGCATGGGGAATGCAGAAGGCAGGGAGAAACCTCTCTTGCTTGCTTTCCAGCTCTGCCTGGCTGAGTTTCAGGGAACGGGATAGCAGTAATAACCATCTTAATAGCTTCTGGAAAGCAAGGTGGGATTTGACGATGAGAAGCTTAAATGGCAGGAAGCAAACATCAAGCAGACACCCGCTGTTGAGAGGGTTTCTAGGGAGGTGCTTGGTCAGTCCTGCAATCTGGTCCTGACTGCATCAGTTTTATCTGTGTCTTAATTCTGAAATTCACATTTGTTGGGAGAACACAAAGTTGCTGACTGATATGGGGAGCTGCAGGCGTCATGTGATGGAGAAGGACAGCAACCTTCTTCACAGCTTCTCAGGAGGACCATGCCAGCAAGAGAGGGGCAGAGTATCATCCAGTCTTCCTGGCTCCAGAGCCTGCAGCCTAAAGAGAAGGGGCTGGTGTTTGTATGCTCCCTTGAATCATCTGTGTCTGCTAGCAAAGAAACACAGGGATGCTTCTGCTTCCTCTCTGATAACAGGCATTTGATTTCAAAAAGCCTAAGACACCTAATGTGGATGGCTGGCAGAAATAACATCTAAGCCCTTCTAGCCAGGCCATGGATGCTGCCCCATCACTGTCCTGGTCCCCTAGGGCATGAGGGAATTGCCTAGTCTGGTACTAATAAACAACTTCCTAGCTGTTCCTGATGGTACCGCCAGGCATCGCCCATGCAGAGCACCCAGGGACTCCAGTCTGGCAGAAGTTCTGGGAAGAAGCCATTCAGTGGGGTCCCTCTCCAGGCAGGTCTAAGCCCGCAGAAATCCCACTTCTCTCTGGAATGACCCAAGTAGTTCTTTATTGACTTGCCAAATCCCTCTTTGAACCTGATTCTTTCTTAAAAAGGGCTCTACCCTGGGGACACTGTCAGCTCCTGACACCGGGCCAATTTTTGTCTTCAGATCTTGTTCCCTCTGAGGGAACAAACCCATCCTTCTTGAGATGTTTGGGCTCTTCCCCCCACTCTTTTTTCTGAAGTGCAATTGATGCTGCAAGCAGCTTCCTTGCTCCCAAGCAACTCTGCAAGGGCTGGTTTGCCCTNTCAGACGGGCTGGTGCAATTCTGCTTGCGGAGCAAAGATCTGGAAGGGGGGATGAAAGCTAATCCTTCCTTGCCTGCAAGAATGAACCCACATGAAGCAAATGCAGGACTTTTTCCTGAGTGAGCAGAGACCATGCTTCAAAGACCCCGTTGGCCTCTGGATCCTGCCAGGCACAAGCAGTCAGCTCTTTGAGGGGGGCCTAGCACCACTGCCTGTGCATGGGGAATGCAGAAGGCAGGGAGAAACCTCTCTTGCTTGCTTTCCAGCTCTGCCTGGCTGAGTTTCAGGGAACGGGATAGCAGTAATAACCATCTTAATAGCTTCTGGAAAGCAAGGTGGGATTTGACGATGAGAAGCTTAAATGGCAGGAAGCAAACATCAAGCAGACACCCGCTGTTGAGAGGGTTTCTAGGGAGGTGCTTGGTCAGTCCTGCAATCTGGTCCTGACTGCATCAGTTTTATCTGTGTCTTAATTCTGAAATTCACATCTGTTGGGAGAACACAAAGTTGCTGACTGATATGGGGAGCTGCAGGCGTCATGTGATGGAGAAGGACAGCAACCTTCTTCACAGCTTCTCAGGAGGACCATGCCAGCAAGAGAGGGGCAGAGTATCATCCAGTCTTCCTGGCTCCAGAGCCTGCAGCCTAAAGAGAAGGGGCTGGTGTTTGTATGCTCCCTTGAATCATCTGTGTCTGCTAGCAAAGAAACACAGGGATGCTTCTGCTTCCTCTCTGATAACAGGCATTTGATTTCAAAAAGCCTAAGACACCTAATGTGGATGGCTGGCAGAAATAACATCTAAGCCCTTCTAGCCAGGCCATGGATGCTGCCCCATCACTGTCCTGGTCCCCTAGGGCATGAGGGAATTGCCTAGTCTGGTACTAATAAACAACTTCCTAGCTGTTCCTGATGGTACCGCCAGGCATCGCCCATGCAGAGCACCCAGGGACTCCAGTCTGGCAGAAGTTCTGGGAAGAAGCCATTCAGTGGGGTCCCTCTCCAGGCAGGTCTAAGCCCGCAGAAATCCCACTTCTCTCTGGAATGACCCAAGTAGTTCTTTATTGACTTGCCAAATCCCTCTTTGAACCTGATTCTTTCTTAAAAAGGGCTCTACCCTGGGGACACTGTCAGCTCCTGACACCGGGCCAATTTTTGTCTTCAGATCTTGTTCCCTCTGAGGGAACAAACCCATCCTTCTTGAGATGTTTGGGCTCTTCCCCCCACTCTTTTTTCTGAAGTGCAATTGATGCTGCAAGCAGCTTCCTTGCTCCCAAGCAACTCTGCAAGGGCTGGTTTGCCCTCGGAGGCAGCCTGCAAACCTTTGGCATCCCTGTGCCAAACCGGATCAAACCCCTGTCTTCAGCTCTGCTATTCAAGGGCCGTGCAGCAATTAAGAGACTGGTGCTGCAGAAAGGCAGCTGAAAGAAGCAATCTCCCTCGCTTATTTACAGTTTACAGTGGATGAAGGACTGTTTGAGAAACCAAGAGGAAGCAGCCTAAGATCTGCCTCTTTTCACATACAAATGAGCTTCACAGATCCCAAATTATCTCTCTCATCCCTGCCGCAGGGCTGGGTCTCCACATCTGGCTTGGAGCACACTCGGATGACAAGAAGCTATTCTGAAAGACTCCCGGTCTTTGGAAGCCTCTGATGATTAACCTTGGAAGGTCAAAAGCACTTATCTCAGATTTCTGTCGGGAGAAGATCTCATGATGTCAAAAGATGTTGGGTTTGTGGAGGGAGGGCAGGATAGCAAGGTGGGGACCTGAAAGGAGGAGTGTTCCCTGTTCAGCTGTGCTACAGGAAGAGTAAGCTCCTGCCTCTGGGGTGGGTGGACATGCTGACTGGGGAGGGTGGCCAGGCAGGGCAACGCATGATGTGGATCTGTCCTGCTGGCCAGGATGCTGCTGCACAAAGCGGTCTGAGCTTCAGCCACACATCTGAGGCCGGGCTTGGAGCTCAGGCTGGGTTTCCTTACAGACATGCCTTGTGCCTAGGGTTCAGCACCTCTTCTAGGGGCTCTGGGTGAGCACCAGGTCTTTCCTTCAAAGGGCTCTGGCTGTCTGTATTCCTGCTTCCTGCTCCCATCACTAAAATCACTAAAACCAGCAAAGATCAGATCTGCAGCCTCTGTAGAGAAGTGGTGTTTGGGGAAAGACAGCAATAAGAGCTCCTCAGACAAAATCCAGCTAATTTCTTAAGTCTGGTGCCACTGGAGTATCAGATAAGGAAATATAAACTTCTTCTGCTTTAGGAGGACATGCACATTCACACACACACTCTCCCAGCTAGCCCAGTCTGACCTTATGCCCAATCAGGAGCTTTTCAATGGATTTGAATTGAGACTCTGACTTTATTTCACAGTTAATTGCTGCTAATAAAAAAAATGCCATTGGTTGTTACTGTGAGTTTGAATTTGCACTGTCTCATGGGCAGGGCCCCAGGGAAGCGAGAGTGGAGTCATTTCTAGGGGGTGACAGGGCTCTGGGGTCTCCAGTGAGCCTCACAGGTCCCAGAGTCTCCACCACCCTGTGTTCAGAAAACAAAAGGCGCCCGACGCTAGCACCTACGAGCCATTGCAAAAAGAGCCTGCAGACTTACGGAGGAAATATTCTGCTGTATCGGCTTCATAATCTGCATCCTCAGGGAAGTGATCGATTTGCTTACACAGACCTTTAAAATTCCCTAGGGAACAAGAGAAAAAAAGAACAAATGAGAACACCAAAACCTGCCTTGCAGGAACAGCTGCCCTCTGCGTCACCTTTTGTGCCCGCCTGCCTTCCTCCCAGGCAGCACGCCCACTCGTGTGTGCATGCCCGGGAGATGCCCGGGGCCTCTCCTTGCACACCCGCACATGTATCTCCCTCTTATTTGCACAGGAATGTGGGGTTTGCTGTCAGGATCCAGCCTGACGCCCACCAACCCAGCACGCCTCGCTCAGCAGAGGAGAGCACCAGAAGCTCCGTGACTCCTGCCACAGGCAGGCGGGAGAGCCCTGCCTGCCTCTGAGGGAGACGAGATGGGAACGGGAGCCAGAGGCTGGGCCATCCTGCAAAGTACAGGTGTCAGGGTCCCCTCCCTCGGCATCGACAGGCGTAACTGTGGGTTACATCATCAGACCTCAGTGTTTCCCCTGGCGTGGCCTCAGTGGATTCAGCAGTGAGGGGATCAGGGCAGAATGATCAGGTGTGAGTGGTGAAAGTATTTGTTCCTCTCAGCTGTGAATTTGCTGTCCTCTCATTCCATGGGCAGGATATATCCCTTTGTTCTGGTTTGGTGTGAGAACAAAAGCTCTAAATCTACTTTCTCCACATGACTGCCTGTTTTTGCATACCTTTGTCAGGCCTCCTCTTGTGTCCTCTCACAGACTGAGGCTACAAGAAGCTCGGTGCAAGTGTGTGTATGCAGCTCAGCAGCAAAACACCCTTGTGCTGGGGAACCAAAATCTTCCACCATAAGTGAGGGAAGCTGGGCTGGACACAATTCCATCAGGCTGGTGTATGTACAGGGCCTTTTGCTAGTTTTACTCATGGAGCACCCTTTTTCACCCCCTCCATGACCAACGAGGCCATCCCAGCAGGGGGCCAGTGACATCTTCCAAGTCTTTTGTTAGTTGGGATGTCTACCAGACTCTTACTTTCATCATTCTTATCTCCTCTTGACATCAGGAATACCACTCCAGAGAGGTACTCCTCAAGCCACATCACAATTTTCACCATGACCACTGGTTAATTAGTATCTCAAACGATCAGGTTGTCCATTCTTGTATGGGGGTGACCATGTGAAAGACAATTTCATTCTATCTCCTGGGGTTCCCACAAACTTTTTCTCCTACCCTCCATTCCATCTCCCTCAGGACACTTGCACTGACTGGCCATTAATACAGAACTGATGGATAATCTGCCCAGAAAGGATAAATGCATTGCCTACATGAGGTCCGTGGGTAGGTGTGGCGATCCCGTGGGCCTCCTCACCGGAGGTCAGCCAGCAAAGTGGCTCAGGCTCATTGATCCCTCAGCAGAAGCATTTGGAGCTTAAGTCTGGAGAGTGACAAATGCTGTGGCAACCTGGGTAAGCCTCCTGCCACCCCGACCCTGAACACAGCTTCTGGACGAGCTGGGTGTGCAGGGCAAGGGGTAAATGGAGCCACCACACTTGAGGTTGTTGCCTCTGGGAAGAACAACAGAGCCCTTCCAGACCAACCCTACCCAGACTCAGGCACCATGTCAGGTCCCCAAGTCCTGTCTTGGAAGGTCTATTCCAGATGAATTTGAATGATCTTTCTGTTATTTGTGAATAGATGGAAGAAGGACCAAGCTCAAAGGATTCTCCCTGAGTTTCTTCTTGAGGCCAAGCCTTGATGGTTTAATGTTTGGGATGCTTTGGGAGGCAGTTCTGAGTAAATAACTGAATAAATGGAAGGCAGGTAGGTAGGTTCCTTTAGGTCAGCCCCCAAGTTTGACTTCTTCTGCATCCATCTGGCTTGTGTTGGATGCCTCCAAGATACCTATTGCAGTTAGCTACTCATTCAAAGAGCTCACGTGAAGACTGGAGTCAGCAGAGAGGAGTCAGTGTGTGTGCATTAAGAGGTAATAGGAGAAGAAAGTAGGAACAAAGCCTCTCCGTGTAGCTCTGACGTACTATTCCCACACTGAAACTGTGGGTTATGAAAGAGGGTTACTAATCACCCATCCCCAATCCAGTTACCTCGTTCAAAAAGTGTCTGCTTCTCAGCCATGGCTCTTCTGGAAGGAAAGCTTCATAGCCAAGCAAATTGCCATGGCACACTTCCACCCTGCTACTTGCCCACTAAAATCCCTATGAGGCAGGCAGATACAGCATGAAGGGGGTCCTTTCCCTTGCTTGTCCCTGACTGCCCGGGACCATCTGCCTGTGACAGATGAGCAGCTCCTCATCCTGGTCCTTTGGCTGCGGTCACTGCTGTACAGTGCACGTGAACACTGGCACTCTCCGGGGCGCTGGGGAGGTCTCCAGCTTCAGATTTCAGTTCCTTGCCCAGCAGGTCCTGAACACTGAGTTCCTCCTGCCCATACGTGCTGGGGGAGCAGGCAGAACCTGCAAGCACCTCCCAGGTGATGTTCCTGGCACACAGCCGGAGCCTCCCAGTTGGAATCAGCCAGGGAGGGAAGACGCAGTGCATCTGGAAACCCCCTCACTGTGTGACATCCTTTCCCTGCTTCCTTTTTTCTCCCTCTCCCCCGCTCTGTTTCTTGCTGAATTTGAGGCTGATTAATTCCTATGTAAAGAATTGAGCTGCTAGGGAAAGATGCTGCATCTGGTGCAGGCTGTCTTTTATATGGACTTGCGTGGGATAGCTGGGTAGAGGTTCAGCCGCTTAGGCAGGCTGAGGGGATATGCAGGCTCCTTGAAAACCTGCTCCTGGTGCTGAGTGTCCCAAAGGCTTTGCTGACCTGGCTCAGCAGGGTACTTGGCCATTGGAGTGTCCAGCCTTGGCTTGCTTAAAATGCTGTGACATTGTGGAGCTGCCCTTCTCCACAGGCTGATATGCTGTGCCAGGTTGATTCCCCTCCCTGGATCAACCCTGCCAGGGTTCATGAGGGCAGCGTTGGTCCCACTTTAGCCCCTGCATTGCCTGTGCTCAGCACAGAGTGCTGTGGAGCCGGATGCTGACTGTTCACCCGTGCTACCACACCCTCTCCTCCAATGCCTCCTAGCTCCTCTGGGCGATGGATGGGGAAAGGATGCAGAATTTAGGTCATTAATGCGCTAACTGGGAATATAGGAGAACAAGATTCAGTTTTTGCTCTGCCACAGGCGTGCTGTTAAAACCACTTCTCTCTGCCTCAGAGTCCCACCCTGTAAAATGGGGGTGACAGCACTCCTCTGCCTGGTGCCGTACGGGGACGTGTTAAACAGGGCATGGTGTGGGTGTGCTGGTGCCAGCGGCTCCGAAAGTGCACGGAGTAGGTGAGCGATGGATGGCAGCGGTTCAGAAACCTGCTTGGTGTGGGGAAGGCCTTGATGTCACTTCTTGTGCCAAGGTCACTCGGCATTTCTCTGACGGACATCTGTGGCCTGCTGAGATGGTACAGCAGCTTCCCTGGCACCTGTGCTGGTGGAAGCACGGAGGGGGGATGGAGCAGCTCAGCAGTGCTGCTGAGGTCTGACACAACAGCCTTTTCTTGTCCTGCACGTGTGGTTTGCGGAGCCAGGGATGGTGAGAGCCGTGTGCCACCCTGTAGTTAATACTCCTCAATGCCTAAGCAAGATCAAATTGTTATGTGGGAGGGCATGTAGGGCTCTGAGAACCCCCCTTCCTCTGAGAATTACTTCCTCTGAGAAGGAAGTAATAGCAACATCTCCTCTACCTGAGTCCCTTTGCCCTTTCCATTCTTCCCAGCTCAAGGTATTTCATGCTGTGGATCTTGAAGCAGGGCATGTGTCTCTGTCTTCTCCCATACGCCTCTCTGAGAAACCTAAGCCACATGCTTCCACCTCCTCCCTGTAGCTCTCACAGAGCAATTTGGGCTCTCCCTTCATCGTTGCTCATGCTCACCCATCAGATCTTCCTCCTGTTTCTCAGTCCCTCTCATTCGTGGCAGCCACCTCCTTCTCTCTGGCACATCAGTGTGGGCATCCTCCGAACGGCCTGCTTTGGGATGTGCAGGCTGCAAAGGAGGCAGGAATGAGCATCAAACCCGTCTCAGAACAGGAAGGCTGGAGGTGCCCAGGTCCATAGAAAAGTACAGAGCAATCCCTACATCCCCTGTGTGTTACTGGGATTCATTAGACAAGATCACCACCGTTTGCTTGTTGCCTGCCCGAACTTTGGAAAATGCAGTCCAGGAGAGCCAGGACTGGTGCAACAGGCACCCCTCCAGTGCCTGGCTGAGGACAGAAGTTGCCCAGTTGGGTCATTAAGAGCAGAGAAAATCTCTCATGGTGCCAAGAGGGCACTGAATGTCTAAGATGGATGAAATTCAACATCAACTGAGTGTTCCTCTCTTAGAGAGACCTCCTCCAGTGTGACAGGATCATTGTTTGGGTATAAACTGTCTATCCAGGACAGCTGGCAGCCGCCAGCCCTGCTGCAGCAAGACTCAGACTGAGTTACCCCTGATGAGAACCTGGCTCGGTATTGTTGGTGATACAGTTTATTTTTGTGCTGCTTTGTGCAGCCCTGTCTCTTTCAGAAGTCTTGCTTGCCTGCAGAGTGCAATCCATTGCAAAATAGTAAGTTCCGAAGAATGAAAAGCTACTCTCTTCCTGCCAGGTAGGAACACTTTTAAATGGTCAGGACCATACATCTGAAAACTGTGAGCCAGAGGCACAGGAAAAGACATCCAAAAGAAGAGAAGCAGACAAAGAGGGACGAGAACAGAAAGACCTGTTTTCCCAGAATGATTTGTGATATTTCCATTTATGGAGAAAAGCAATCCACTGAAAGCTTTTCTTCAGTCTCAGTCTCTAATTTAGCAGAGGTTTTGGCATGATGGCTTCTAGAGAAATAAATAAAGGGGGCTGGATATAGCTCTTGTCTCTAAAAGCTGAGAAAGATGGCTTGGTGTTGGCCAAGGATTCAATATCACTTTCTGTCACACACCCTCTGTATCATTTTAGGCAAGCCTCTTACCCCCCCTGTTCTTTCACTCAAAATGGGAATAATGGTATTTCCCAGGAGAGTAGGCTGAGGATATTTGTATTAAAAATATGAAAGTGATCAGACTCTGGATCATTTGAGCCAGATAATTCTTCCCACCATCTAGTTCAAATGTAACATGCTCATTTTTGCTGTGACCTTCGGCTTACATGAAGGCTGTGCAGACACGACAGTTCTCCGAAGTTCCCCTTTGTGCTGCCTGCCCTAGGAGTAAACTGTGGTGCAGATTAAACTGTTTTTGCTATCTGCCCGTGAAAGAGATATGAGAAATGGCACACGAAGGGCAGGTAGTCAGACACAAACACAAACGTTTCTGCTCCAGGATTCTGTTTCTGAGCAGAGTCCCTTTGGTACCAGGTGGTGAAGTGGGGCTCAGAGCCAGCCTCTGGGCTGCGAAGACAAATTCCACAGCTACATGGAAAACTGCTGGCATGCCTTTCTTACACACAAAAGGCTTACACAAAAAGGAGAGGAGGTCTGCCGTCCCTGTCAAAAATTGACATTGGTGACACTGAGTTGTCAATGCCCAACCTGACATGACTGCAAGAGGAAGAAGTGAGGTTTCAAGAAGTGACAAAGAGCACAGGAAAAACCTTTTGAAGGCATTTTGATTGCTCTCCTCCCTCCCAAGAATGAAGCACTTGAGAGTACACATAATTTTGGGGGATTTGGAGCTGATGAAAAGAGCAGTGGCAGGGAGCACAGACAGTGCTTGTGGGCATCTGCTTTTACCCACCTGTGCTGACAGCCCCGAAAGAAAGACTGGCCCTTCAAGAGGGCTCATTATCCCTCTCTGGGAATCTCTTCACAGATAGCACCTTACAAAAATTAGGCCATCTTTTCACCTGCCTCAGTACGCAGGTTGCAGGGTGCGGGGTTAAGCCAGCAAACGTAGCGCAAGGGATGGGCATTCTGGGGCTTGAGCAGGTGCTGCTCTTGCAGCTCTGACCCTGCACAGTGGCAGGAGATGCTGTGCTAGGGCAATACCTTTTGACCCAGCTGGGTAATTTTAGGACTGAAGAGTGTTCAGCTCTCATTAGGGACAAAGGGACTTTCCACTGTAAGGTGAAGGTCAGTGGGGCAGTAAATGTGGTCGGCAGAGTTGAGCTTGGGACAATAGCAGAGATCCCATGGGAACTACAGGCCACCAAAAATCTTGCCCCCTTCCTGTCCAAATGTAATGCACCTGCTTTGATGCAGTCTTCTTCAACGCAAACATGCGGCAGCGCATATGTTAAAAAGCCCAAACAAAACCCTAGCAACATAACCAGTATGTTGCATACATAATTCTCTCCCTGGGGAGAGGATAAAAGAACAAACCACATGTGACTGATATCAAGCCCCATCACTTAATGTGCCACTGGAAATCATTCAGATACTGTGCTGAAGAAACCTGTAAAAGAACCAGTGCAAAATAGAAATTTATCTTACAGTTATGAAAGGATATCTACCCTGCCTATGAGGTAGAACCATTATACCAGCTCTCCTCACCTTATTATTAATAATCATGTTTATTACAGCTGTTGCCAAGGATCAGATGATAAAGGGAGTTGCAGTAAAATGTTAAAAACACTGTCTTACAGATCATTGCTGTCTTGAGGAGCATGGAGGAAGACGTGTATCACAGCACAATAACAATGACCAAAGCTACAGCAGTAAAATGGCCTGAATATAGAGATTCTGGAGAGATTAATTTATTCAGGAGATAGCTGAAAAATAGGAAAAGAAATGCAGACATAGATGGGAGAAATAAGTGGGAGAAGCCAATATGGGGCAGCACTGAGGAGATGATGTGGTGGAAGGAGAAGGGTATAGAGAGCTACCAGTGAGGACCAGGGAGATTAGTCCCATCCAAACCAATACCAGGCTCCTGTTCTGCATTTTTCAGCTCTTCTCCTCACTTACTCTCTGCAGCCATCCCTGACAATCACCTGGCAAACGGGAGGGGGCTAATGACAGAAGGATCAGAGAATCATTTACATTGGAAAAGACCTCCAACATAGTTGAGTCCAACCTTTGACCAATTGCCATCATGCCAACTTAACCAAAACACGAAGTGATGAGCCATGTCCCTTTGTTTCTTGAACTCTTCCAGGGATGGTGACTCCACCACTTCCTTGGGCAGCCCTTTCCAGTGCTTGACCCCCCTTTCAGTGCGATGACCACACGTGCTGCTGGAGAGCCCCAGCGGTGTGGGAGTGCAGGGGAGCCCATCCCACCCTGGTGCTGCCCGCATGGTGCCTTGCAGAGCTCTGCTGCAGCAGCCAAGGGGGCCCACGCTGTGCTGGGGCTGGACTCTGCACTGCTGTCAGCCTGGAACCACTTTCCCTTGGAGGCAGCAGCCTCCTCTCCTTCCCACCCCGCTCGAGGCTGCTGCTGCTGCCTGCTGCTAAGTAGCCCATAGACTCTGCCTCAGAGCTGGCTATAGCTATTCCACGTACGTGGGTGGAGATGCAGTGGTAGCAAAACCTATTATTAAGATTATATGAAGATTTCCATTTATAAACACTCTCTTTTTACAGGGTTGTAACTTTCAAAAATATCCTTGCTGTGGCTTGAAATTTCCCGTGCTTTGTCACAGGCAGGGAAGTGAGATTGGCTGGGAAAATTGGGCAAAGGCTCTTGAATGCGTTTTGGTGCAAACGCAAATCCAGCATGTTTGAGCTTTACAAACTGAAACATTGCGGGTGGCTGGATTTCAGGGACTGCTAGACATCTGTCCGAGTCACAAATGAAAAACCTCAACACAGCGATAATAAAAATCATTCAAAAAATCCTTTTTTGCAGACACCCAGTACTAACGTCTCCCACGGTAAACAAATGCCTCTGTTTTCTAGGCTTTGCCAGAATCAAACCTGAACTGAATTTCTTCTGAAAATAGTACTTAACACAAAAATGTATTAGGCTCATCTAAATCATTAAAAGCTGTGGATAACTGTGCTCCTCCTGATGTTCTATTTCTCACATTTGCCTTCTGGCATTGCAAATAATTTTATATATACATATGTACCAAATGTGTGATTTCATTTATATGTCATTGAAATAATTTGGGTTTTATAATGATATTTTCCTGTGTGATTCAGTGAATGAGTAAAGCATGAACAATATCTCTTGTTCCTCAGCAGAGAGATCAGAAACTATCTCTACTCTTGTTAGAGTGACTAGTGCCACTCTAAAAAGGAAAAATATGTGAACTTTCTGGCTTACAAGCCCTGTATCAGTTTTCAAGGTATATTAGCTGAGTTAGTAGAAGTACTGCCTTCGCCTTGCAAGAAGAGACAGAACTAGATTTTAAATGAGCTGGGAACCAGAAATAGAATTGAGAAAAGGGCTTGTAAGTAGTTGTGCTCTGATGTGGTAGCATGATGTTGGTTTTCGAATTCCAAGAACACAACTTAAGTGCTGGATCTGGTGTGGTGGAGGATGGAGAAATAAAGGCAGAAGTGGACCAGGACGTGGAGAAAAGTCCAAGCAAGACAGGAAGGACAAGTGAAAGAAGTCAAGAAATTGCAGATGATTAAAAAAAAATCTATCAATTTGTAGCAAAACCATTTATATGTGTGTGTGTGTGTGTGTGTGTGTGTAACGAGTTAAATGTGACACTACAACTGTGAGCTGAGTGACAGGAAGGGTGATGCAATTATCTGCAGTGAGAGAGAAGTGATGTGCATAAGGTGTGGGAGGAGAGGAGATGCTCCATAGCTACCACAGACAATCCCAATCCACAGCTGCACATCCAGATGTCAGAGGAAGGGAGACACTAATGTAAGCCTGGATGGAAAGGGGTGAATGGGATGGAGGAAGTATTTAAGAGCTGTTGCTTCTGGGGTTTTTTTTCCCTTTTCCCTATCACAGCAACAATATTGTAACTAGGACAGTTTTTGCATATAGGGTTACAACATCAAACTCTCAGAAATCAGAGCATGTAAACAACATCCTAGCTGGATGAGGACATAAGGACTGAACCATCTCGAGTTTGGGCTCAAAGACTCAAAGCTCAAATGGATTAATCTTTCCCCAGAAATAGGTAGAGGAAAACCACGGGCTAGAAAATTTGTGGTTTAGTTCATCCTATCGGGTTGCATTTTTCTGCTCAGATGTAACTGTGTTGCTGATCTATGAGTATGCATCAGAGGACAGAGCCAGGTTCACCTTGGTGCAGTAGGTCATGTTTTGGATCAGTGATGAGACTGTAACTCTAGTGGTCCCTGGAATTAACTGTGCACAGACCTGGATTTAACAGGCAAGAACAGAGGGCAAACCAGCCGTCCTTATGTGGTGAAAAGTGCCCTCCACAGCCTGGGACAAGCCACAAACTGTGCATGCCTTGGTACAGATATGAGCTGAGCCCCTAACTCAGCAGGAACCAGGGCTTGGCTACTCCCAAACTCCAAATCTGGAATCTTGCAATTGTAATGCTGTGTTCACAAGGCTTTTCGAATGCAATTTCCTTAGTCATTTTTAAATTATGAAGGAGGAGAAAAGGCACTTCATATCTTCCATCTCCAACTCCACATTGCATTTGTCTCTGACATATCCAGCTGAATCTATGGGGAGACGCTGTCCTCAGTTAAACTGATGTAAATCTAGTGTGACTCTGAGCTGCTCCTTCAGCAGTTAGGGCCACAACCAAGAGAGGAATTAGGCTTGCAGCTGTTAATTAGCTTATGAAGTATGTGGTGAGCTTTAGGGTCCTTCAGGATGCAAAGCGCTATATAGAAATTATTATTAGTTATTAATAACAAAAATACCCAAGAACCCCAGGGAAATAATCCAAAGAATGGAACAAGTCAGTGACAGAGGCAGCATTCAATCCATCCTCCCTCTTCTGCACCACTTAAGCTCTCCTCCCCCTTCCTCTCAGAGGCTCAGACACATGGAGGAAGGGAGAGCCCACCATCACACGTGTTTAGCAATTTGGCAGTCTCAGCAAGTCTCCTGTGTTCTCCCACACAACATCATCAGCTGGCAGTAGGAATTGTGAAATATGTAGCAGAATTGACACCCAGCAGTAGAAATTTTGGGGAATAACAGTGTGTGGGAATTCCTCAGCTTGCCTGTCATGGAAAATTGCAACCCTGCCCAGTGGTCTTCAGGGCTTTTCATTTCGCTGCCCTCCTTTCCTCCGGGAAAACGACTGAGAAGGTAGGCACCGCTTGCTTTCTTTAAAGATCTCTAGATGAGAACTGGGGGTCCATTTGCTGTTGCCTGAGTTGGAGTGAGTGGCTCCACTGGAAATCCACAACATGTTCTGGCAATTCCAGCCCCGGAGATGAGTGTGAAGTCTATTTTAGGTGAGGAAATAGAACAAGGGAAGGGCTGGAGTTTCTCTAGTACTTTTTTCTACCCCAGGGAAGCCAAAGCCCTTCATGCAGCTCTGACAGAGGCCCCGCAGCGCGGTGGCCCTGCAGATGAGCGTGGCAGCCATTACGCGCTCACTGAGCTCACACACACTTGCCCTTGGAGAGTGGAGGCAGCTTTGCCCAGGCAGGGAATATTGGTTATCCCTTAGTCTGTTTGGGAAGTGCACTGAGAGTTTTGCTGTCCCTTCAGGCAGCCCACCAGAGACGGCCAGGAGGGAACTGGGCGTAGGATTTCCTTGGCAGAAAGCCCTGCTGACCGCAGCGCTTCAGGTTGAGCTGCAACGTGCAGGGCCGTGCACTCACCGAGCTTTTCTGCCCTGTGTCCTTTATGCCCTGGAACGCACCACCTACAAATTAGAAAATGAAAGCCCCGAGGAAGAGGTCAGGACTTTCCCATTTTGCAATTTCCTCTGGCAGTCACTTTGTCTCACCCAGCAGCACTGGTGTTTTGGGAGAAGCCCGACCCAGAACAGATATCCTGCTGTGCTCTGGGGAACACGCTGGGATGAAGCGAATGTGAGTATGCTGAAGGTCTTTGGGATGTTCACTCCTGGTGAATCCAGTCCTGACCTGGACCTCACTCACAAAACTATCCAAAGCCTCCCAAATGTTCCTAAATCAATAAGGAGTAAGAATCAGGAGGGAAGACAGGGCAGGAAGAGCAGAGGACTGATCTGATGTACAGTAAGCTCCTTCCTACTGACAGCTGAGGAGGAAGCCACTGGTCCCCCGCTATCCGCTCGCAGAAAGAGGAGCTCCCTGACTTTGCAATGTCCCCAGGATGGGGACAGCCTCCATTGCAGTCCCTTCCCAATCCGCCTGAATACTGAATCCAAACATGGCTCAATATTGTTTCTTGCATTTCCCAGCTATGCTAGGATTTGGGATTTGAAGAGTTGTCTGGATTGCACGTATGCGCTCCAAAACATTTTAGGCTCATACCTCCCTGTGCTTATTTAGGTGCAATTGCTGGCAAGGCAAATATCCAGAGTAACAACCACGCTGGTCTGTGAAAGTTGTAGGAAAGCATTGCCCTCCCTGCTGAAAGAGCTAGGATACAGAGTTTGCTTTGTTACACACATTATGCTTATTTTTCACTTGGGTCACTGGAGTTCAGAAAATGTTGGTAAACACAGCTTATATCCCACAGGGCCATGCAGGGTAGCTGTGAGTCTGATCAAATTGCCTTAGCACAGTTATGCTGAGGCTCCCAATGTCTCCAAACGAGCTACTGCTGTTCTAACTTGCTGCTTTACTCATAATCCACCTTAAACACTGGGTGTTAAAGTAGATATTGCACAGATTTGATTTTAGGTCCCTTTCTATGCAGCTGAGCAAAAAACAAATGCCAAGCCTTGCAAGTGCTGTTAGCTTTTAGAGGCTGCTATTAGAACATTAATAATTTTATTATTGTTATTTCCTCAGGGTTGCGGGTACCCCAGTGATTTACAGGAAAACAAAGTGATTTGGCCCTCTCCTGAAGCTCTTACAACAAAAGTTAGACTTAAGCACAGCACTGGGCTTATTTAACAAGCAAACAATGCCAGCAGGGTGTTTGCAAAAGGGAGGTTTATAGCAGCACAGGATCACGAGACATTTATGGTTATGTGCACATGTATATCCTGTTAGTTTATGCCGGCTTTTAAAAAGAAAACTATAGAGGGGAAAGGTCAGCTAGATTTAGGGATGATGCCTGCAAGAAAAACGAGTGGAGGTCAGCGAGGGAAGGATGATTTGGAAAGGGGAGGCTGAAGGGAAGGCTGCAAAGGAGGAGTGTGAATCTACCTGTGGCACAGGCAGGGAAGGCATACGGGGGAGCAGGTACTGCTGCTCAGTCATAATAACCCTTTTGAAGCTTGACTGCAAGTCGTGCTGCTCCACCAATATTTTTTCATCCATTGAGCACACTAATTTATTACAGAAGAGTCTGTAGGTGTGAGCTATGTGCTAAGGCTAATCTCTGAAGCGTTTTCAGCTACTCTACACGTAACATTACTCTTGCGTCCCAGGGAGGAGGCTATTCATAATGGAATAAAATTTACTCACAATACTAGACTGGGAATATTATTTCTAATGTGATCTGGTCCAGTTACACTCAGTTAGAAACCTGAAAGGCCGTTTCACGGGTTTGAATCATGTCCAAGCAGGTACCAAGCCACCTTCGGTGTCCTGGATTGTACTACCTGGAGACACATCCATCACAGCTTCTTACACCAAGTTGTACCTCTGCATTCCCCATCTACACCACACACGGAGTAACGTAGGTCTCAAAACTGAAACATCTCCGCTTTAAAGTCTTTAACTCAAGAGCTTGTCTCCTAAACACTGCCAAAACCCAAATTCCTTTCATATTTGCCCACTTTTCCTTGGAAAACATTATCAGTTCTCCACTGGAGTCACTGGTCTGAAGTACCAGCCCCTTCCTCAGTTTCTAATTTACTGCTATAGCTGCAGCAGTCTGTGAAGTAACAACAAAAGTTGTGCTGCATCTTAGATCTTAACCTCATTCTCTTACCTTTGAACTCAGTTGCCAGACAAGAAATGTGCCAAGATCAAAGAAAGGCAGCATCTCAGCCTCGCTGTGTTTGTCTCTCCACGAGTAAATCCCCTTTTTTATGTCTGTGCCACAGCCACTGCTGAAAGTCTTTATTTCTTGAAGTTGGTCAGCATTTTTCAATGAAGATTTCTCAGAGGGGTACAGAGACTTTGACCTGGTCACCTGAATCCCAGGGAATAAAGTGAATACCTGAACTATTAGCTTACTGACAATTTCAGTATCTCTAACTTACGGTTTTTTGTTTAAACAAAAAAAGGCATAAAAAACGATCTTTGTCTCACCCCGGTGTAGAAGGGGAAGTTTTATAAATCTAGAGCTTTGTGGGATGGGAAAGTAGTTGTCCATTCTTTTCCAGCCTGGTCTCTGCATCTGCTTGACTTCACGTCAGCTACCATGCACCTTGCTTAGCACAGGTTTGCAGCTTCTCTTTGGGTCCTGCTGGGACAGTTGTGGCTGCTGAAGGCACAGCTGGCCAGCTGTTCCTTGGGCACCACTTGTCCACTTAACTCTACTTACAGATGTCATACCTCAGTCTACCAGTCTGCTCCTTCGAAACTGACCTCTGAAATCCATTGTGCACCAAGACCTCTTGATCAGCACGGCCTTGGAAGGTGCTGGCCTTGGTTTTGCTGAGCCAACAATAGAGTCATGTCAACCTCAAACATGGAATTCAGTCTATGCATTAGTCTGTGGTCCAAACTGTCTCTCGTGAATCCCCCTTTATTGAACATCTAAATGAGTTTTGGCCAAGCTGGAACCAAAACCGTGCAGATTTTCCTCTTGTTTCCTCTGTGACCTGACACAACAAATGGATTGTGCAAATGCCTGTTGAGAGCTGCCCTCCACTCCTCCTGAAGGGCTCCTCTTTTCCTGTAGTGCACTTCACGGTGCTCTGCAGAGCAGAGGCGATTGATGCGTCAAAGCGAGAATGAACGACTTTGCCTAACCCTGGGATCCTGTAACAACCCCAGCACTGGAGATTCCCCTGCAGGGGGTGGGAGGGGTGGGGGTGTGGAGAGAAGAGAGAGCATTTCCTGACAAAGCTGGAAGCCTTGTGTATAGAATACCTGTGGAGACTGGCAGGGAAAGCGAGCAAGCTGGGACTGGATGCCTTCCAAGCATCAGAGCAAAACTGAGTCTCTCAGTGGAGGATGCTAAATTTTGACAACGGGAAAGAAACAGATAGACAAGGGGTGAGTGGGAGGGGAAAGCCTTTCCCTGATAATGCTGTCTGCTTGTAGAGTTAAGCATTATTCTGTATTTCCACATGCCATCATGTGTGCACAGCATTTTACTGGCAGCTGAACAGGCAGAATTTTGTCCCCAGGGTTTTGCAATGCGAAGACCCCAGCTTGTGGGGCACTTGCAAGTGAGGACACTCAGCTCTTCAGAAGAGGCTCTCAGCAGCCATTAGGCAGCAGCTACAAGGCCTGAATCTTGCTCCTGGTGAGGTCAGTGGGAAAACAGTGGCGACAAGATTAGGCCTGAGACTTGCAGGATGGAATGAGGGAAGGAAGTGCCTGAGAAAGGTCACAGGCTGAGTTACGGCATGTTCATGTCTTGTTTGCTCATGGCTTTAGCTGGGTATCTCTGAATCATTCCTCATTCCAAAGATGTAATATAGTAAACAAAGTTAATAGTCAGAAGGGGCAAAGCTTGCCAAGGGCATAGGAGAAGTGGAAGTCATTAACGCAGGGAGACTAACTGCAGTAAATGAGTCCTGAGGGCAGGCATGAGGGAGGTGGATAAGGCTGTGCGGTGGAAGGAGGGGAGAGGACAGCAGGAGGGGAGGAGCAGAGTCATTGCTGCAGGGCAGTGGAGGGGGCTGGGGAGGGGCAGATGTGCTGAGTGAGCACCGAGTAGCATGGGAGAGGAGACAGGGAGCGAGCTCCAGGAGAGCCACGTGAGGCCTTGAAGATGAAATGAGAACTGAACTTTGATGTAGAAGGAGACTGGAAGTCAGCACAGGGATTCAAGAAGAGGGAATGACACAAGTGGAACAGCAGGTAAGGAAAAGATAATGTAACTGCTGCATGCTGGGTGTTTTAGTGAGTATTAAGCCTCCCCCACAGTCCTGCTGGGCCTCTCTGGCTCTGAGAATTGAACGAGTTTGTGCTTTCGTGATCTGGTCTAAATAGCTGGGTAAAACATTTCCCCTATATTGCTTTTTCCTAATCAATCAGCCACACATCAGGAGTGTTCATTCGTAAGGGGAGGAAGTGGCAGGGAAAGGGCCATCTGAGAGTGGTGGGATGGGTGCCACCACAGCAGCAGAATAGTGTCACCGTGGGACTGAGGATGTCCCATCACAGCCCACAGGCTGTAGGCTGCAGAGCATTTCTACAGTGAGAAAAGCTGTGGGATTGCCTCCAATCTTATGACTTCCCCAAAAGTTGATCAAGGCGATAATCCCAGCAGTAGAGCACTTCCCACATTCTGCAGGTTCCAAAGAAGATCAGTACCGCAGTCTCTGTTGTTTATTGCATCTTCCCTAGGTCATGTCTTGTCAAGGGTGTTTCCTGCAGGACAGAACTGCCAGACTAAGAAAGAAACATTCCTGTTCTGTGGCTTCTTCTGGGAGAAGCTTCATCTCCCATCTCTGAAACCTTGAGTAGATTCTATGTTTTTTCTTTAACAGCTAATCTCTTCTTTCACTTCTGAAACAATTTTCTACATGTGAATTTCTTCTATTTTCTTACCTTCCACAAATTTTTAGACTTCTTAATTTTTAGCTTATTGCTCCAACTTTGGTGACTTTCTTCATGCTGCCCCTTCATCTTTCTTCTTCTTTCTCAACTATTGGCATGCAGTTTCTTGACTTCAGTTTTCTGACCTCTGGGACTCAGTCCTACCCTACCCAGTGCTGCCTTGCTTAATTTGCACCAATCCCTGTTGTCTCTTAATCTCAGAATTACACTAAACCTTTGATTCCCTTCAAGCATTCTCCTCATATGCCTACCAGTGCTCATCTGCAGTTTGACTGGCTCCCTCCTTTCCTTCCTCTGTCCATTTTGTCAAAACTTGCAGTGCTGTGTTAATCTCCATTTCTGTCCAACACCATCCGCATTAAAAACCAAACCCAAAACTAAACAAAATCCATCACTTCAAGATCTTCTTCAGGATGCTTTATCAAGTCCCTGATTGTCAATTGTTTGGGTTACACTTTCAGGAGCAACAGTATGAATCCCTCCTTCGTATCTACCAGGAGATTTAGGGCAGTTCATCAAGTATAGTCTTGTTCCTATTCCTTCTCTGTTCCTCAAGTTATATTAGCCCTTCCTCCCTGTTCCTCTGACACCACTACTATTCCCAGCACACCCATGTTGTTCTCACCTCCTAGCCCTTTTCCAGATGGAAATATACTTTTTCCATCTTTCAATCACAGATTTCCCTGATTTATCTCGTTTAGACTTAAAAGCCCCCTTTCCTGAGCCTTTCCTCCTACTCTTTTTGCAGCCCTGGAAACATCTGACACAATTCACTTGCTCAAGAAAACAACTACTTCTCTTGACCCTGGTACCTCTCATCATTTAGGCCTATCTCCTTACTCTGTCTTTTTACTTTACTCCTGTTTCCAGTAATTCCATAGCTTCTGGTACTCTGCTCAGCTCTTTGAAAAGAAGCCATTATCTGCTGTGTCCTCAGGCTCCTCCATCGACACCGCCGTTCCACTTAACAAGCACCCAGAGCCTCCTTATTCTTCATAGACCACTTAGGAGAGTCACTCCCTGCTATCTCTCTCCTACATGACTGTCCTCATCCATTTTCACTCTAGGTTTTCATGCAGACCGTAGTACAGGAATCTAATGATCTCCTCTCTGCTAATGATGCCTGGTCCCTTTTTTACCTCGTGGCAGCCTCGTGAAATGGTTGCCCACTCCATCCGTCTCGAGGTATTCATTGTGATGAAGGTACTCTTGTTTCTTAGCAACTGCTCAACTTTCAAGTGGTTCTTCGGATGGGGACGCCTATTCTGTGCTGGGATCCCTTCCCCAGGGATAAATGATGCTTTTAATCTTTTTTTTTCTTATACAAATTATAATCATACCTAACAATCATACTGCTTTTCACTCGTAGAGCTCAAAGTATTTTGCAAAATCAGTAAGCATTGTTTTCTCAATGCAAAGAGGGAAAAGCTGAGTCACAGAGACATTAGGGCCAATATTTTCATGGGTTCATTCATTTTATGCATCTTCATTTCTGGGAACCCAGTCTGAAATAACTTAACCTAATTGCTTTGCTGTAGGACTTGAAAGGGAGCAGTAGGTCTTGAGCACCTTTGAAAAATACAGAATGGAACAGTAGGTGCAAAATATCTCGGATGAGGCAGAGAGAACTGAGTACCTATGAAAATGTAGCTGTATACCATCTGATCAAGACCACAAAGAGCTCCCTTACTTCTGGCATCAGAGCCAGAGACCTCCATTCATGAGCCTACTGCTGCTGCAGGGTCTTCTTTCTGCCTTAAGTGGTGGGGAGATGTGATGGTGCGAAGTGTCAGGGTATTTTAGAAGTTTCAGAATAACTCTTCAGTTCGTACTGTGACATATCCGTACCTCCTTAGTTGTTTGGTTTTTTTTTTTTTTCCTGTGAGGAAGGTAGAAATCAACACTGTCCTAGAAGAACTAGTGGACTAGTAGCTAGACTTAATATTGAAATGGTGGAAACTGGTTCAAAATTCTTCTCACCTAGCGAGGACTTCACCCTGGACTTCTTGTATTCTACATGAGTTCATTAATTATTTGGTTCTTCTGACTGCCTCTTCTCTTTCTCTCCTTCCGGCCTGTGAGTTCATCTCAGATCTAAGCAACCTTTTCCACTGAGACTAGAAAGTATGTTCCTGCAGAGTGTCAGCTTCAGCAAACTGCCATTCACAGACAAAAAATGTGTTTCAGTAAAAAATTTCTGTGAGCCCTATTGGCCACTTTAATGTCAATAGTACTCAAATACACACAGCTTTTATAGCTGTGTTGGCTTGTCCCTGCTTCCTGCAGCCTCTCTTGCCTAAGAAAGTTTTTGGATTCATGTCAGCTTTTCTCAGTTAACTTCACAGGTAGAATAGTTCCTCTTAATCTAAAATGCTTCAAATAATCTATATCACTTTTCTGTCCCTGTTTGAAACCCGTTCTGCATATGTTACGTGATGGTTGATGAACAACTCAACACGAGCCGGCAATGTGCACTCTCAGTGCAGAAAGCCAAAGGAATCCTGGGCTGCATCAACAAGAGTGGGGCCAGCAGGGCAAGGGAGGGGATTCTCCCCCTCCACTCTGCTCTCATGACCTTCCCCTCCCAGAGTGCTGTGTACAGTTCTGGTGTCCCCATTATAGGAAGGACGTGGAACTGTCGGAGCAAGTCCAGGAGGGGGCCGTGAAGTTGATAGGAGGACTGGAGCACTTCTCCTACAAAGACAGGCTGAGGAAGTTGGGGCTGTTCAGCCTGGAGAAGAGAAGGTTGTGTGGAGACCTCATTTGTTTTTTCAAACCCCTCTCCTGTATTTTCCAATCTGATTTGTTCCAGTCTGTGCCGTTACTCAAATTTCTCTGCTAGCAGGGGCTTCCTCGGTGTCCCACAGCTCCAGCTGTTGACATATCTTTTTCCAATACTGCTTCCTTGGCCTGGACTAACATTTCTCTCTCTGCTTTTTAAACTCTCTCTCTCTCTCTCCCCTCTGTCTTGATTTCAATTGATAACGGATTTATTTTTCAATTGTTTTTTTAAATTTTAGTCCTGGGTTTTTCCACTGTGAACCCAAGCCAGCCTGTGTTTTTCTATCACTCAGTACAAATGTTACAAAATACAGGATTGGAAAGTAATGTAAAACTGCAATTCCATGCATGATCAACAGAAAGTCCTTATTTCTTTTGAAGAGCCTGGGAGATACCCACTTCCTCAAAACTATTAACAGTCTCTCCCATGTGTTTTCAAATCATTCTTGAAGGAAAATAATAGCTTCCCCTAATTTGTTTGTTGATTGACTTTTTGACAATTGCACAAGGGCAATTCAACCTCTGACTTGTTTGCTAATCCATTTCTGCCAGCATGGCTTTAAGTATATGAGATGTGAATTTCAGTTATTTTCTAACTGGACGCATGTACTCAATGATTTTTATCCTGTGCTGTCAACTGAAAATGGAAAATGTTTGCGTTTCCAGTTCCTCCACAGAAGAAAGAATGTATCAAAAATATGCCCAAAAAACCAGATACTTTTGCAGCTTTTCCCTCAGACAAAAATTTCCAGTAACAATTTGGTAGTGGCTTTAACTCATTAGTAGTGGTGTCTCATCAGAGAGAATACTTTTTGGTTACAGAATCAACATTTGCTTTTTACAAACATATTCACGTAAATGTTGCTGTTTGAGGGAAAATCCATGCCAGTAAATATGTTTCTGGAACAGTCACAGAAGGCAGACAAATGGAGTGGGAGAACAATTGAAGCAAATTTGTTTAAAGTGAACTGAATAATCATACACAAATATTTTGTGTGATATTTGCTAAAACCTATGTTGCTAAAACCTATTTGCTAAATCCATCTGATGACAGCTACATAATTTTTGCAAAGTAAAATAGGTGCATCAGAGCATAACCTCTCCCTTCAAATGGTAGGAGTTAACCAACACTGGGAGATGCACCATGCTGAATTTTTGTTTAAAGGGTACTCTTAGCGGTTAGTCTTAAAATTCAGGTCACATACACTTTTGACTCCAAATGCATGTATACACTCAGTCAAAGTTTGACTGCAACCACAGAATCCTTCTTTGATGAAGAAAATGTGACTGCAGAATCAATACTTAAAGGATAATGACAGGTAGAGGGTATGAATAGCTCCCTTCTCTTGGTGGAAATATATCAGCTTTCTCAGTTATTGGTCTTCCCAGCTATGTTTCTTTCCTCGGCTGCTACAGGAATGCTACTGTTGTAGCACAGGATAATCTTACAGGTGCTATTAAGAAGCACCACATCTTTATCCTGTTTATTGGACAGCAAGGGGCAAGTGTGGAGGAGTCCAGCAGTAGTTAAGGTAGTTTAAGCTGTGTGAGTTACATGCTGGCAGGACAGGGAGAAAGGCACATTACAGCAGCTCACACTGCCTTGGATTCGCTCAGTTCAAGCTGCGAACGCAACCAAATATATACATTTTGCTGGCATTTTTATTAATTATAGACTTCCATCTTTTCCATCCAAGCCAGTGAAACAGCTCGTGTAGCTTGCTGGGTGAAAAACCTTTGCTCCTGAGTGGGGAAGTCCTGGAGTTATACCCTATATGTTGTATGCAGTGAAATGGCTGCAGCACAAAGTAATGGCTGTGGATAAATAAAGTTGGTATTGGAAATTTATATTCCAAACAGCTCATGAACTGTTCGAAAGAGAGATGACAGAGATAACAGTGTCATCTAGCTCTAGTCACCACATCTAGCTCTGGATCAATCATGCCACTGTACACCATTACATGCCTAACATACAGATTATAAACCAGCTATGAACTGATGAGCAGCCCTGGGAATCACACATATTCGAAAAGGAGCAAACCGCCAAGTGCTCGTCGTGGTGCATACTCGGGAATGTGAGCAAACAAATCTGGGGCTGCTTGCAAAGCCACGTGACCGGGTTCCTCTGCTGCACAGCATTAGGTTTGGAGTACAGCATCTCTCTCTAACACAGCCCCATTTCCTAGCTGGCCTGAGCAGCCAGCTCCAGGCAAGTGGGATTAACGACACGCTGATACGCACGCGTGCAAGGAATTAATGGAGGTGGCAGTAAAGAGGAGATGCCTGTGACCAATGCAGCCACTGCTAGGTCAGAGGGGGAAGCTTCTGATCATACAAGAGGCCCAAGCTGCTACCAGGGTGCAGCTTCCCCAGGAGCTTGGAGTTTGGAACGGCTCCTCTGGCTGCAGGTTTTGATGTCTTAGGGACAAGGCATCAGTTTGACTGCCCTGCCCGAGCTAGATCCACCGGGCAGCTTAAAGCCTGCTTTGTGTGTTTGTTTAACACGTATCACAGTAGGAGGTACTGCTTTATGAAATACTGTTTCTAATTGCAAACCAGGGTTTTCCAGACCAGTGGCATTGGCTGACAGACGTTCACGTGGTCTCAGATTGCCTTTTACTGTGTTTCTCATCCTCTCATTTGTCCAATAGACCATTGAACTATTGAGCAGCTCTGGCTGACACAGTTTTGCAGCTCTGAGACCTACAGCACATGATCCTCAGTACATGGGGACCGTGATCTCTTGTTGCATTAAGGGAAAAAAAGGTTAGTTTTTAATCTGAAAACAGCTGAATTGGTTGGTGTTGCTGTTAAAACTTTCTGTCTACTTGGCACTGCACAATGAGAGTTGTATAATCCTTGAGCTGTTGTGCAATTTCCCAAGTAAGGAGTTGAATAAATGGGATTTCAGAGGAATATTTTTTCTTTGTTCTTCCTGACAGGACGTTATACCTCAGTGGAAGAATTCAAATCTGGTAGCATCCATGCTGACCAGAGACAATTTCATTGCCCCTGCTCCAGGACTCTGAGGATGCACTACGATATGGTGATTTATCCAGCCTAACCCTTTCCCAACAGCAGGCTGTAAGTTCCCATTTCATGCACAGAAGCCTCTAAGATTTGGCTCACAAAGAGAAGTCCACCCCTCCCCAGGACAGAGGGGAGCCCCATGTGCATTTGTCTTGAGGGACTAGAAACAGTGTGCGTGGGATTTCACCAACTGGTGCAGAGAGGCATCAGACATGTTCCCTTGGGTTCAGAGCCCTCAATTTGCACCCAGTGAGCTCCCAAGGAGCTTGATTTTGCAGAGCACATTTTCCTACATCTCTTACTCTCTGGCTACTCTCTTGTTACTCTGGTAGGGTAGGTGAAACACTGCTCTCTCTTTTCTTGTGTGCACAACCTAGGAAAAGCCAGACAAGGTGCTTCCTTCGGCTTCCTTACAAGCACCTGGCCCAAGAAGGGCTTACAGCTTGTACTGATTTGAGATCCAAGATGGGCTATTTTCAGTTCTTGATTGGTACCCATTGAGGACTGCCAGAGTGAGGAGATGGGATAAGTCTCAAAGGTGTGATGCACAAACCACTAAGACAGAAATCTAAATTTTTGAAAACCCATGTATCTCTAGAACTTCGGGCATAGCTGTTCTTCAGGGAAATACCAAATTCACTCGGAGTTCTGCCGGGATGGGACATCCGTGAAACCTGGCCCCAGCTGAGTAAAGTCCCGAGCAGACTGGCTTGGCCTCACAGCTGACTCTGTTTCGAGCAGTGGCTTGGACTAGAGAATTTGTGAGGTTCCTTCCCACCGGAATGCTCCAGTTATCCTGTGATTCAAACTCAAATACCACACACAAATGTCTGACCAACCTTTTCTTTACTGACACCCCTTGGCCTGTGACTAGAGGGTGCATACTAACAAGCACAACGGGAGGTGAAAGTCAGTGCTATGCCATGGCAAAGCCTGGGAATACAGTGATTCAATACATACATGACATGGTAATGACCAGACTATAAATACCTGTGCAGCAACCCTAAAATTTTGTTCTACCTCAGGATCCAGCTGCTGAAATTTGTGTTACAACTAGAACTTATAAGGAGAAAAGGAATCGGATTGAAAGACATACACAGGGAAAAACAGACTTTCTCAAATTGGCAACATGTTGATAGATTTCTGCCAGTGTAACATATATTAAAGTAAAAGAAGCTTCCGTGGTAGTCTAAACACGGGAAATGCATGAGTGCTCCAGCAGACCCACCCCATTGGCTGGTTGTGATGTTCTTCAGAACTGTTAAGTCTCTGAGAACATTTTGGGATGGAAGCCCAGACTTCACCTAAGATTTATGATGCATTATTACTATTGTTGTTATTATTATTATTATTATTATTATTATTATTATTATTATTATTATTATTGCCAACTTACCAGTGAAACTGAATCAGGGAAAAACAACTGAAACTAAATTCTAACTCAGGATAGGGGTGTTTTATTCAGCTGGGGTTTACTGTGGGTCTCACCACATTTGAGAAGAGCAGGAAAACTGGAATCCCAGAATCCCAGTGAAGCAGTCTCAGCAGCCCAAAACCAATGCACTTCACTGCATGTTGCTGCATTCTGGTGGGAAGTAAAAAAACTAGCTTATAGTTGACATGAAATTGCAGCAAGAATCCAAAATCTATCGACTTCTAAAACCACCAGTAAGCCTCAGTTCCTTGCCTATCCAGCCTGGGGTATAAACTTCCCTCAGAGGCACACCAGAACCGTGCGTGCACTTGCTGTAGAAGACAGAATCGGGATTATCAGTTTTGTCCCTTCTCCAGTGGGGCTTGTACAAGTTCATTCCGTTACTGCACTGATAAGACTGGTGCAGGCAATGAGGTCATGACTGCAGCTACCTTGGACCTTCGAGGGTCTCTGGGGAATCATAGCCCTTTTCTCTAGGAATGCAGCTGCATGCTTTCAACCTGCATTTATCTTACAAAGCAGCGTGTCTCAATTTGAAGTTCTGCACAACAGGATTCTTCATAATGGACTTGACAAATCTGGGGCAGTGCATAGAAAATCTCCCTTCAAGGGAACGGGTTCAGGTGCACCGACACTGATTTTCACTCTTCAGCAGATGGAAGGCTATTTAGAGGTGGAACACTGAAGATGGCATTATTTGCCAAGAGTTGCATTCTAGAGTTAAAAGGAAAGGATCTTCAAACAGAGAGGTTATGCTGGTAAGAAACTCCCAGACCACCCCAACTCCATTGCATCAGGAGGACTGAATGATCAGTGACCTTGAGCAGGTACTTCTCTAATGGGGATAGAGGCCTTCAGGGAGACTTTGTCCCTGTGGAATGTGTCCAAGAAGAGATCTGAGGTGTGTCTAAGGGACGAATCTAAGACAAAACAAGAAGTGTACAGCCATCCAAGCAGCTGGAAAGAGGTAGCACTGGCTGACCTGACAGACTTGTTTGTATGTGCATGGTGAAGCCTGAAGATGAGCTGCCAGGGATGGCTGAGCACATTCTCTCCCTGAGGATTTCTGGATGGGATCCTCAGGCTGGGATCTGTTTCCCTGTGAACTCACTGAAGCATACACCAGTTCCAGACTGTGTTGCCATGCTCAATAGCTTGTGGGAGAGGAATAGTGTAAAGACAGTCTTGCCATGTTGGACTTAAAAGATTACTCTGGGGAGTAGGGGCATGTCAGGGTCTTCTCGCCTCTGCTGCAATGAGGGAAATGTGCCAGACAGGAATAGAGTCCCAGGGATAGGGGTGTGTGATGTACAGAATAAAGCTAAGACGCTAAGATACTTCAGCTTCTGATGAACGGCAAAATGAGAGGGATGAACAGGCTTTTCCTTTTTTTGTCCTATCCTGCTGTTGTACTCGCTAAGGCTGCTGAGGTATTGCTAATTCACCGCGTTAGAATCTGCTTGTTAACTCTCCATGGAGTTAACAAGAGGAGAGAGAGCACATTTGGGAAAAGGTAGAAAGAGAGAGAATATGGAAAAGATGTTTGAAGGAAAGCCAAGGACAAGCAGATACAGTCATGATGCTTTGGCTGGGATGTATACTGAATAACACTTCTGAGTTGCCCATAAAGTCAAGATCCTGGCAGTGGGTGAATCTGGATGCTAACTCAGCATTTGTATGCTGTGAAGAGAATACCATGGGGATTCAGTCCATTTTCCTCATTGTAATGATCAACTCAAGTGAATTAACTTGGTTTCCAACTCATCCAACCTTAATCACCCTCCTTTGAAGTTCTCCTTCCTCATTCATGCTGTAATTGTGCCCTATATAAAAAATCCAATGTGTCTCAAAGGCAGCTGGAGTAGAAACCACAGAAGGGACATGGAGGCCTTTTATCCAAGACAGACCTACACTGAAAATTAATCCTGGTTTTGGACACAGTAATAGCTCTCAGATTAGAGAGACAGAAGAAGGTAGCATGGCTGGACTGCTAACTATGCCTCTGCTTGCTGCCCTTGAAAGGGACTGATTCAGGGGACTTTGTTCGCCCTCACTAAAATACTTGTTGAGTTAGAGGAAGGTAGAAAACCTTGTTCTGATGTTACATAAGCACATCATGTAACTTAAACTGAGGGATCAGTTCAACTCTGTAACTCTGAGCAAGCATAATTGTAGTGAAATAAAATTGTTACAAGAAGGAGTGAGAAGGGGTTTAGGGACTGACTTTTCTGTCCTATCTCTCGGGAAGAAAATCTCAATGAAAGCCACCAGTATTAATGAAAGCCAATTGGAACTTGATAGGAATTATTTTGCTATTTTGTCAGCGTTGGTTGGAACACAGGGATTTAGGAAGATTTCCTTTGTAGAAGCACATCTAGGAACACTGTGCTGTCTCCTCTGAGCTGTGAGATGCACAAGCCTTGGGGAATTTGTATTTCTCTCAGGATCTGCTTTGTATGCAGCTTTTCAGATTTTCATGGGAGACCAACAAATCCACATCACTGGCATCTGTTCACTGAATGAGAACACACAAGCCCAGACCCAAATCCTACCTACATGCCATGAAGGAACTAGAAAGATAAAAGGGAATTTCAGGTTGCCTGGAATCACTGCGCCTCTTCTAAAAATTGTCCCCATAATCAAATGCCTCATCACAGTAGGGTAAACTGCCAAATCCCAAAGAATGGGCTTCGAGACAGTCCTTCTCAAGTCAATAAACAGGTCCTATCAAAGAAATGGAAAATGAGAAAGTGACCTCTGTTGCCTACTGTCACAATGGGTCCAGGGACTGGAGTGGTAAGGGGGCATGGTAAGTGGGGACCAGCACAACATGTAGGGATCCCAGAGAATGGGGCGTGCTACAGTTGAGTCATTTCCTAACTGCATTTGCTGGTATTGCACTTGGCTTTGACCAGAGCATTTCACTGCTTTTTATTGGAAGCACACAAACATTCTCTCCCATTTGAAAGGACGGAGAGGGAAGAGCTCAGCTGCAGTGAAGAATAGAGAAATCAGAGAGTGAGGGAGGGAGCTGTGAAGAAAAGAGCAGGTACAGTGCATGTCCGATGAAGTCCATCTGTTCCTCATTAACCAGATGTCTCCCACCCACCTCCTGAAGTGCCATTGACTGCGTATTGTCAGGACAAGAAGGGGATAACAATGCCACCATGGTGCAGACATTCATACACCAACAGGAGTCCTGCCATGCAGCCATCCCTCCGTCTACTACCCTTCCAGATTGGATGCCAAGTCCCTCTTTTTCATAAACAGCTTTTAAACAGTTACATCCCCATAAAGCTTTTTGCACCATAATTGCCATGTGTTTCATCCTGCTCTGAAAATGGCAAGTTATTTCAGCCCACTTTACCAGAATCAGACCTTACTTCCTGTAAGTGTGTCACAACTTCCTGCAGCACTTAAAAGAGAGAGAAGTGAATCTTTGCTTTTAAAAGTGATTTCTGCTTGCCAAACTTCATCATTTTAAGAGTCGGAGAGTCCTTGGATTCACACCTGTATCCAAAGTACAGCAGTAGATTTATGGACAATTCAACCCACTAAAGATTATTCAGAAATGCGGGAAGAAGCATAAATTACTTTCTCTACGTTGTTAGCCAAGGATCATTTATAATAAGAGCCCATCGAATCATCCTTACTCCAAAGGTGATCTGTGCATTGGTCCGTGTGTGGGCATGTCAGCCCACACAGGAAAACTCTGTCTCATTCTCTAGGCTGTATTCACAGCCTGTTCATGGCAAGTCTTCCCTTACCTCTATGTCCCTGATGAAAGCACAGCACTCTGTCCTCAACCCTCTAAATCATTCCACAGCACAGCTCATAAATTGTAGTGTGCAAATGGAGCATCTGCTGAGTTGCAGCCACAGATAATCTGATGCTTCCACCTATTTTCCTTTGTAAAAGCATGCAGGCTATGGTGTGCACTGGGCCCCTGACTCACGTAACAGCTAGAAAATAGCCTGTGTCTTAATCTTGTCTTTTTGCTCCAAGCTCCTGCACACTGAATTTGAATGGCTGGAGAAGATCCGGATGGGCATGTGTCCTCCAGAAGCAGCAGCTCTGAGCACTTACCAGATGAGCAGCTGAGGGCCTCAAGAGCTCATTGAGATAAATATCTGTACTTCTTTCAGAGTCATTGTACTTAGTGAGCCTGCAACGCTACTAGAATAGCACTAGGTTTAAATGCCTGCTGAACAGCTGGTGCTGAGCCTCATGTTGATGTGAGACCTCTGCATGAGTTGTGCACTCTCCTTGATGTCACGGTGTTATTACATTGCTATAACTACGAGAGTAACTCCAGTGTGGATTCCTGCTCGCTGTGAGGCAGAAGAGTCCTTCATACATCGACAGCAGTTGGTCCTTGAACCCTGGTGGGTGATGACTGAGACTGCACACAGGGGCGGTGGGATTGCTGAGCCCTGTGCACGTTGCAAAAAGCTGAACAAAGCCAGGTAAGGATGGAAAGGATTAAAGAAAGAGTTGGTTGAGGGACAAAACAGGAAACGTCATCAAGAGACAAGGCAGAATGGATGGCATAGAGAGGAGTGAATGGTTTTTTAAAGAGAAAAGTCTTGTTTGGTGAGGGGAATAACCACAATCAGAAAAGACAAATTACAAGCTGGCATCTGAGGCAGGAGATCTCCCATTGAGTCAAAAGGAGAGGGAGCAGTGGGTGGGGACATTGTGTTTATTGTTTTCTCATGATCTGTTTTTCCTGAGAGATGATGGTTTCAGACATTGTACGCAAATTTCGTCTTTATCACAGGTGTGTTACCTCTGGCAGTGCCTGTAAGTGAAGGTATAAGCTCATGCCTCATGATAGGATTCTGTGAAAGGCTGTACTTAAGCTACCTGGGGAAGCTGTGTGAGCCTGCAGGGAGAGGCAACTGCAGTAGGAGGTCAAGTTCTCAAGAAGGAATGGTTGATAGAGCTCTGTGCCCCTCTAACATCCCTGGAGATGCCCAGTCAGGTGTAGTGCTTTTGTCTCTCTTTACGCTCCACAGGGTGAAAGCACACTGGAAGCTCAGCAGCTGGATTCTGCGGCAGCAATCTGATTAGTGTCCAACAAATGGCTCATAGCCAGGTTTGTGACAACCTGATCAATCAAATTCAGAAAATCCCTTTTTAGTTTCACAGTTGACATTGGGAAAGATCTGGGAACATGTTTGGGAATTGAAGGCACCTGCTGAGCATGAACGAGAAAGAAAAAATTACCCACAGACAGGCAGGTGGAGGAAGAAATGAATGGGGGGTGGGGTGATGATTCCATGTGCTGGTGTGTGGAAAAAAGCAGGCCACCCGAGGTACCAAACTGTGTCCTTGCCCTCATCACACGGCAAACACAGGGCTGCGCTGCTGATTTAATGTGGATGCATTTCCATGTCTTGCTTTTGCGATAGGAAAGCACACCTGAAAGTTTCTCCAGGTGAGTTACAACTGACACGGAAAGCCTGAGGAGAAAGCTGGGATCCAGCAAGACGTGGGAAAACATACCCAGAGTGCCTGTTTTTGCCGTTAAGCACCATCTGTCATGGATCTACGCAGGAATTCAGCATTGGATTCTTCTTACATCACAAAGACTAAAGGAGATAATCTGCTTCTTAGACTCACACACATCACTGCTGATTGTAAGAATTAGTAGTTTGTGCTCACTTGTAGTAGCCATGGATTTGACCCAATATGACAACTTCATGCCTTATTTTCCTGACACGGCCCAAGACTTAAACAGCATGGATTTTATTTTTCTTTTTCTCCCTTCCTGTTTTCTTCTTCTTACTCAAAGCGTTGTAGAATTGGTTTGTTTTTTAATAAAATCTTTTTTAGATGCCAAGTAAGCCTGCAACTGCAGCAGGAACAATACCCCAGTGTTCTCTCTTTCCCCTTTGGTTTGAACAACCTTTGAGTATCAAATGGGCATTGCTTTGCAGAGGAAAAAAGATAATAATGAACGACTTAAAATAGCTCTGCTGAGGAAAATATGAGTTTGATTTCAATTTCAGAGGGAATAACTTTTTTCCTGGCTCACTCACTGGGTCTAATGGAAGACCAGCAAGATCTGATGTGGCTCCTGCAGAGACTTCCTATGTTTAGAGGATTTGGGACCTTGCAAGAAGTACCATAGAGCTTGAATTGGCTCTAATGTGTTACTGATTGCAATCCATGACATTTCCCTGGAGCTTTAGAGAACACCTGTGTACTTCACACTTGGAAAATAGTCAATATCCTTCCGTGGTGTGCTAGGCAGTGGGGCCAGGTAAACAGCACTCTGGAAGGATGGTGGAGTGATCTGGGTATGGGCTTAGGGCTTGGTGAAAAGTGAATTCAGCTCTGCTGCAGTCTTTGTGTATACTCGGCTAACCACTTAACCTGCCCATGTCTGAAATTTTCCACAAATAGAATGGGCATGGGAGTATTTTCTTGTGCTCCGGGGACACCGGGTGATGGAAAGCATCAAAGGGTGAGAAACCATGCACTACCAAAATGGCTTCTTTTGCTCTGAGCAGAGGACAGCAACCGCATGCATAGAAAACACAAGTTGAAACCTCACCCAGCAGCACTGGTTTTGCTGCTGAAAATTGGGACACTGACTTCAGTAAATCATCTGTTAGCCTCTGTTTACCTGACCAGTGATGGCACTAGTGGGTTTGGAATGTCATCTTGATTGGCACCAGTAAAACTTTCATACCATGGTCTGCCACTCTCTGTTCTAGAGGGGCCATGTGTGCCATGGAAAATAAATTTATTTTGAGAGGTTTGAAAATGTTATCGAGACTATTCTTACATTCATTTTCTACAAAATTAGGCATCAGTTACTACTCAGCTAACCACACAGACCTCACAAGAGGCCATAATGATCCTTAAAAAAATCCTAAAATAATCTCTGTATACATAAAAATGTCAACATTTTAAACTCATGCTATTCAAAGTGACTTCTGTAGGGAAGCTGTGGATTTCCAGCTTTCTCAGTGGTATCGGAAGCAGGATGGTTGTTGTGGGGGTTAAAGGTGGCTTTGTGCTGCGTTTGTGTTTTTCTGATCACCAGACCAGAAGAGATTGGCTTAGTCTCTGGTGCAAGCTGGAGTACCTCAAGGCTGTTGTAACATATACCTGACCAAATCCTGACTGAAAACAAGGGACCCCTGTAGCAGGGGGCTCCTGGAACAGGATGCCTTGTTACTTGTACTGGTTGTCTTTTGACCACATCCCCTCACTGAGGGAAAGCTTCTGCATTTCTTGGCTATGTGGGAGTTCCTGGTAACAGGAATCTAAATCACCAATGTGCAGCAATGTTAGCACAGGGCAGGATCTGACTCCAGGGAGTCAGGCAGCAATACAATTAACTGAAATAGCATGATGCTTTCTGTCTGAAAAAAAGAAGCTGCTGCCTCAAGACTAGATCTTATTTGTTTTGGGCCTTGGGCAGGTGTTGTTTTGGAAGGCAAAATCACAAATGTCACAGTGTCTGCTTAAACTAATAAATGAGAAAAATGCACATTTTCCAGGGAAGAGATACTTCAGCCATGAGAAGTGGCCTTAACCTGGTGCAGCAGAAGGCTATGCAGCAAACCCTTCTCATCATTCCCTTGATGCACTCCAACAGGGCTCCCAGTGAGTTCAAGAGATGGTATCTGAGGAACCCAGCGTGACCTCGAAAGAACCTGTGTGACACAGCAGTACCTGATAGAACCAGTGCAAAATCCCCATGATAACCTAGCATGACCCGCAAGACTGACCCTGTGACAATGTTTGATTTATGGCAAATGACATGGATTTAATCGCTCACTGGAGAATGCCGAATGACGCAGCACAGCGTTGCTCACTGTGGCTCTACTGAACTGGCACGCTCCGATTGGCTTCGGGAACACACCCATTGGGTGATTCATACAATTAAAGAGCTGCCAATCCTCCCAACACTAATGAAATGCATCTCTATTTTACTGGTAGCACTTTCTAGCAACCCATTTAGGCTTTTCTGCTGCTCTCATCACCCTAAGGTATGAGCACATCACAATTGAGGGACAGCTGGTTTGCAGTTGAGGTTAAAAGGAAAACCTGGTTCCAAATAGGGTGGAATTGAATAATTCACGAGTTTATAAGCAGAATACAAATATTCAGTCAGATAATTAATTGCTATACTGACTTAGCATGGGTTGGATGATGTACCCCCACCTTGGGAAGGGGACACATTAACATTAATCAAGAAATGCTAAGAACTGTGTGTTCTAAATAAACCAGTGTTACAAAATTGCAGTGTGTCAACTATATCTCCCATGGCGTTTGAGATTTCCTGCAGACCATGAGAAGACGCTGTGGTTCTTCTCCATTGGAAGGAAAAGAAAAGATAGCTTCAAGGTGCATAGAAAGCTGCCTACTAAGATCACTGATGTATGAGCGTACATCAGCCAGAGCTGGTGTATAGGGCTCAGTCCTCAAATCCATTCCAGTTGATTCAGCCCATTTAATAGCACAAAACAACAAATAGTTTTGCTCACATTCCATCTGAAGACATTCCTTATGTAGGGGAAACTTTGGATGACATAAATTAAGGGACATGTGGACTCTGCTTAAGACTCTTTTCTCTTCCTCTGTCATTCTGGACCAAGTATGATCCAGACATGCTGGAAGACTTAGTCTATCTAGGACAGCCAATAGGGTCTGTCATGAACGAAACTAGTTCAACAGTATTCTCTCAAACCTTGCAATAGACCTACATTTTTCTATTAGAGCCTCAGTTTCCCTTATTTCCCTTGGTCTAACACCCATGAGGATCCAGCTCACTTCCTTCCCTGCATGAAAATTAAATCTTCCCTCACCGTAGGCTCTATGCTGATTGCCCACTCATTTTTTGCTGCTGTACAATTAAAAACCAGATTCTCCCTCACTCACTCTCCCCACCCTCCTAATCTAATGCCCTGGTGTTATCCTGATAACAGCATGTAGAGATGTGAACAGATCTGCCTCCCATCTTGTCATCTTCTCTCACATATCCGACCCAGTTCCCAGGGTCTGATTTTGTACAACTATGAACATTTAGTCTTGAAAATTGATCACTGGCCCAGAGGCTAAATGTTTATTACCCGGAAAAAAAAAGATGACGTTTCAGTTATTCTTATTTTAGGTCCTGAAAAGGGCAGAAGTCCTACTGCATTAGCAGTGAAAGGAACAAGAGTGGCTCAAGAGGGCCTTGACAGGTTCAGAAAGTCACAACATTTGAAAGCATAGTCCACATTTGATCGCCTATCAACAATTTATCAATAGCTCAGTGATTAAAAACAAAGCTCTTTCACTTCATTAAACACGTTCAGTGCCGTTTGCTCTACATTCCAAATGGCTGAACTGATGTTCCAGTGCAGCCTATTTTTAGTCTTTCTGATTAGTTCATTATTTGGGAAAAGCTACTGACTGTGTATCTGTTGCAGAGATCTAATTCTTCATGTGGATCCCAAGGAAGAGAAGAGCTTCATATAGGTCTTAAGAATTTAATTGGATGTGGGTTTGACCACTGTCCCTGCTGTGGTGCAGCTCAGTGAAGTGATGAACATGGAGCTTTCCTCTCCTTGAGTCTTTTCCTTTATTTTTATTATGGGAAGAAGCCCTGTAATATATTATACTTTCTTTTTCCCAAGAAAACTAAGATGTAGATTGACAAAACTAGCAGTCTCAGTGAGAATTAAACAAGATACTCAAAATAAGTGATCTCTTGGGTGTCTGAGTAAATCACCACCTCCAGATCAGATTTTATTTATTTTGAGGACAAACTATTTCTTTGCTGGTAAATCCTGCAGTTTTGTCAGGAATCCAATGAATTTTCACTGGTAAGTGACAACCCTAGAGACAGAAGTGGCCGTGTATCCCCAGGGCAGATACCACATGGGTAAAAGCATTCCAGCATTGCCTCTTCAGTAAGCTTCAGCCCTCATGTGAAAGGACAGGATCTGCAGGTCACATGGAGATTAGTCTCTGTGTCCTTCAGCCCTGCCTGCTAAAACTGCAAGGGAGAAATCCAGCTGTGATGGCATCCTCTGGCTCATGATTTCTCAAGCACTTGCCCACATCTGGGCCAAGCTCCATTTCAGAACCCCAAATAATACAATACCCGTCCCACAGGAACAGAATGAGACGTGATCATTCATTTCTTTCAGACCACCTGTGGTTACCAAGCGTGGGGGGAAAACCCCTGCAGTCACATAGTCATGCCTGTTTGTGGATACGAGAATTAGATTTGGACTGAGAACTGAGAGAGGCTCTTACTATAAGTCCCCATGGCACAGTGTAATGTGACCTTGCACAGGTTTTGGAGTCTGCACACCTGAGTAAGCGCTGCATCCTGACAGCTCTCAGACACACAGCTAATTTGCCTGTGAAGGGCACCATGCTTGAGTAGCCATTAGAACTTGAAATACCTAAGCTAGCTTGCTTGGAGTTATTTGGGAATCTCCTCCTGGCATTGCTTGGTGCTGGGCAAGCATGCTCTGTTCTGCATTCTGTTCTGCCTGAAGAAGGCGATGAAGTCAGTTCTAGGTGTAATACCCTCTTAGTGAAAAGCAACAACACAGAAGCAAATTCTACACATTTGCTGTCTTCTGCTTTGCTGCCTTTCATATGTCATTTGTCATCTTAGATTGTCACTTCTTTGGTGTAGGGACAACAGCTTTTGTGTCTGCACAGTGTCTAGCATAAAGGTGTTTCCACCCTATGTGAAGCATTTTTGGTGCAGCTGCAATGGCACAACGGCAAGAAAAGGTAAAATTCTCAGAAAACCTCCACGGAAGAACGGCAGCCAGAGAGGAGCATTAAGTGTTGGTTCCCCTGCTTTAGCAAAGATAATAGCCAAGCCATGGGTTTTCTGCCATGAAAACTGTACCCAAAGGCTCCAGAAGAAGGACAAATTCATGTGTTTCCAGCTATGAGACCAGCAGAGAGCCTCAATGTATGAGGTGGTCATGCCTGCCTTTCTTGGCATCACCGAGTCAAGTCTAAAATTTCCTGCTCCAACTAGTTTGTTTCTTCTTTTTCTAACCTTTTCTTTTTCAAACTTTACTGCAGGTAGCCAAAACCACTGGTCACACTTTCCAAATTGCTGTAGGTCCAAGGCTGCTTGGTTTATGTGATTAATCCTGCCCTGTCTTTTTATGCCTGAACCCTTTTTTCTCCCATGGACTGGGGCAGGAAGGAGTGAGAGGGAAGGCTGTTAGTGATGGCAGATGTTGGCATCAGCAAGTGAAAATCCATCCCATTCCACAGTTCAGAGAAGGTGGATGAGGGGGTCGGTCTCTCCATCCATCAGCTCAAAATGATACTCCTGCTTCTCTCAGCAATTCCAACCTCTCCTACCTCTGAGTCCCAGAATTTCTTTTGACTCATCTTCCTCTTTCAGACCATGTATCTCAATTATCTCCTTCCAGTACTCACACTGCATCCCTATTACCACCTTCTCTTGTCATGCTGTGACCAGGTCCTTGGTCCCCTCTTGCCTAATGTTTTGTTCTGGCCAGCTATGCTTTCCAGCTGTCACAGACCCTTCCAGTCCCAAATGTCTCTCTGTTTCCAGCATGCAGAGATGCTTTCCTTCACAGCCAAGTCAGTTTATTCCCAGAAACAACCCATCCCTTCAGTTTCTGCAGAAGAATAAAAGTCCTCCCTGGTCCTGGTGCCTTTATATCCTCACAATGCTCTTTCTCATAGTCTTGCTTTGCTCTGAATGCTTTCCCCCTCACTGTTCCTGTAAATGTGGGCCAAGCTGTAATGATGCAGCACACAGAAAAACACCTTTCTCCTGTGATCTTAGACAGCCCCTGGAATTAATTCCTGGAAAGCCATTCTTGGCCTTTCTGAGTTATGCTTTCCTGTGAACAGATGGACAAAGTGATGGATGAAGAGGGGAAGAACGGAACAATGATTGAGAAAGAGTGGTGCAATGATTAGGTGCTCACCTAAAATTTAGAAAAACTGTCAATCCCATGCATTTTCCTGTGCTGTGCTGCTGTTTGCATTGCAGTTCACTCCTCAGGGTAGACATATTATTTTCTCTTTTGTTCCCTTTCTCAACAGCAAAGCAGCTGCGCTGCTCCGCTCTGCTCTTGGCAGTCGTTCCCTTTGAGACTATTGAGTACAGTTCCAGTGGAGTCCTCATCTAAAGGACACCGTACAATGTTGAGCTCCAGCTATCTCCAACAGCAAGCCTGTTCACAGCTGCTCTGTTGCCCCAAACCCTCACACTTTATGAGACACTCCACCATCCTCCCGGGTTTCCTCCCAAATTCTCCTATTGAACTTTTTTGTGAATTTTCTCTTCCTTGGAAGAAATACATGACTCCTACTTTTGGAGACACAAGGGGAGCAGGAGAGATTAAAATAATTCCATGTCTAGAAGACTTAGAGGTCTGGCCCATTGTGCAGTGTCTTCACGCCTGGAAGATACAAAGGAACCTAAGCCTGGTTATTTCTTGAGGGAGCAGCTACATATCTGCACTTCTGTTATTTCATAGGTCAACTTACAATTTCTCTTTGTGCTGCCTACACTGAGATCATAGGGCTCCAGGCAGGCATTTTGAGGAATATCTGGGACAGAAGCTTCTACACCGAACTGTAGCATCCCCCATACCAAAGCATGCACTGCAGTAGTGCTCTGAAGCAATTGGAGGAGAAAGGAGCCTGGAGATAGCTATTCCTGGACCTTTCCTCACTCCCACCCAACTGCATTTCCACAGTGCTTTGGAATCTCAGTCTCTCACTCAATTGCTTCCACTGGATACCAGCCCCTCTTGCTGTCCCCAAAATACACTAAACCAGCTCTTCACCCTGCTTACAACATTCCTACTTTCTGTGCCAGGTATGAGCTCCCAAACACAGGGAAACCATCCATCCTGTGGTCATGAAATTCAGTAAAACTTCACAGTGACTCCAGCCTGTTCCCTGTACTGGATTTCTTCGTCTCTGAATATTTGATTTCTGTCTTCCTCCCCCCTGCCTTCAGGCAGGATGACATTATTTTCTGCTCAAGTCCTTTCAGGCACTACTGATCTTGAAGCTCCCCAATTACAACCACTTTTCTTGCTATGGTGACACCTTAAGAGACAACAGCAGCTGCCTATAAAGGGCCTCTGCCATCTGTTTCCTCTGCCACTTCTTTGAGACAGCTCTAGTTATATACAGAAAAATATTTATCACAGTTCATTCACTCCCCACTCAAAAATGAGCAAGAGAAAAATGTCTTCTTTCATGATTCTGCCACTGCCCTTCAAAAACCCATGACCCTCAGCCTAAGGAAAAGGGCAATGCTTGAATCTAAAACGAAGCAGCAGAAATTCTTGATGATTGATCTCTTGAGACCCTGTACTCTGGAGGCAGTTCTGGGGGGGATCTACATTCGGGAATGACTCCTCATGGCTGTCTGAAAGGCAAAAGTCAAAATTAGACCACTTCATCTCAACCACCAATTTTTCATACTGATCGTATCTGAAAGGAGATGCACGTGTGCACACGTGCACACACACACATTTGAACAGACTTAGTTGCGAGTCCTTTTCCACCACAGGCTGAATGGGATGGGATCAAGGGGACTAGTTCCAACCCAGGAGGACCATGGGCTAGAAACGTAAAGGGAAGAGCAGAATTGTCCTCAGGTGTTAGGACTGTGGGAGAAAAATGCAGACATGAGAGATGATGTGGAGAAAAATGGAAGAGAAGAAGGAACAGTGAATTCTGAAGAATGATGGAGAGAATGAAGAAAAATGAAAACCAAGGGTGAAAAAAAATGGAACTAAGAAAGAAAAATATTATGCAACATCCTCAGAAGGAGATAAAGCTCCAGGAACAGGTTCTCAGAAATTTACTGTTTACAATGGACAGGTCACAGTAAGGTTCTAGAAGTCGGCAAATCGGGTTGGATGAGAAGTTGTTTGATTCAGAGTGATCTGTGATACTGAATGAACACAGCCATAAACCTGGGAAATATTCAGTGTTCAAGCATGATCCATCTCACTGCAGCTACCCTGGTGATATAAACAAGACCTGAAGAAAGAGAAGTTCTCTGAGTGATAGCAAATTTAAGAATGAAATGTTGTTATGAAGGAGTGGGAGGAGAAAAATAAAACAGGCACTAAAAAAAAAGTCGTGTTCAGAACGAGAATGAAAACTGAGAAATAGGAAGAGAAAAATCAGAAAGGGATAGAAAATCCAAGGAACGGAGGTGGATAGTGTTATTCTTTATTTGACAGAATGTATTCTTTATACAACAAGCTAAATCAGAAATTTATAGTTGTTTGCTTCTAGCAAAAACACACATCAGAAAAATCCCTACCCATGAATAGGATGACATTGCATTCTCAAGTTTTTGTATATCATCCTCATTTTCTGTTTTTCAGAGCTAGCAGATAGAGTATATGCTCTGGGGGAATAGGAAGTGCAGGATAAAGTCCCTACGCTTCTCTGGGGAGTTATAGATTTGATAGGAAGCTAGTATAAATACTTTAGTCGCCTGTGCCACAGAAACAGAAGTGGATTTCACCTATCCTGCAGGGCTTGGTATGAAAACTCCGATTGTGTAGTTTGAAATTTTATGGGAGAGCTTTCCTGTAATACAAGGAGAATAAATGGGGCTGGGAGACAGAAAGCTGTCAATAAAAAAGAGAGATTCAAATAGAGATAGAAATGCAGAAAGAAGAGAAAGGGTAAGGTGAATACCAGCAAGTTCACGGTCACCTCTGCCATTTTACACACTCACCCATCCAAGGTGAGGAGTCTGTATGAGAATTTTTGCCCCACAGGAAGGGCAGCCAGGTTAAATTTTTCTAATGAGGGTGAAAGATGATGAAAATGGGAATAGTTCAAAAAGGAGCTGCTGGACTTGGTGAACAGCTGGAGTAAATAAATGGAGAATCTCATTAACTTTGGGGCTGTCTCACCCACTCACACTAGAAGTGAATTTAGCCCCTGGTTTGTTGGGTACGTCACTGGCGGAGCGGGGACACGCGATGACCTTGGGGACATGGCTGTTTAAAGCACGCACAGCCCTTCCTCAGCCTCGCTCTCCCCTTGCCTACACGGGCAGCGTAAGCAGCGTGGCTCCATCCGAGTCACCGAGGTTACAGCAGTGCAAACGAGGGGAGAACTGGGCCTCCATCTCTTGTGCATAGAAACACTACAGTAGTGTACGTCATCGGATGCCAGTGCAGTAATCATTTCCACAGATACAAGAGAAAAGAGACAACCTCGTTTCTAATTTAGTCGTGATAGCATCAAAGAGACCCAAAGCCTATTGCTTTCTGGGAAGCAGGGACTTCAACAATAATAATTCTTTGCACATATATAGCACCTTCATTGCCAACTACTTACTTTATACCCTGGGGTGTGAAGAAAAAGGACTCCACTTAATTCCATATGCTCTTAATTGCTCTCTATCCCAGATACTTCCTAGCAAAATATGATAGAAATACCTAAACTCACTGTTAATTTGTCAAATTAGGGCAGTCATTGACACCACCAGGAACGCAGGCCTAGTTTGCATCTTACATTGCAACTGCACAGCATAGCATCTAGAAACAAAAGAAATGCCAGACTAAGTAAATCTGAGCTCTGTTTAATCCCTGACAAATGTTTCAGGGAAGAGGCAAGAACCACATGGCAGTCAGATAGGGGATAGACTGCCCTTGTGAAATGTTATCCTAGTTTTTATGGCGACTGGCTTAATTGCTGAATTACAAAACACCCAAAATGCTGTTCACATCCATTAGGAGGATGCTTAATTTTCGTGAACTCTGTCGTAAATGCCCACTTGCTTGCTAAATGTTGTTAGAATCTTGGCCATGAGAGCTCCAGTGGCAATGAGCTCCACAGCCCTCATATGCATCAAATGAGAAAGCTTTAACTGGGTCTCCGGTGACTCATGTCAGGTCCTCTTGTCTGTGTGTTACAAAATGGGGAAATCAAGAGCTACTGATCCACCTTCTCTAGCCCATTCATTATTCAACACAATCCAATCACTTTCCCTCTCATTCACCTCCTTTTCCAGGCAAACATGCCTAGCCTTCATACACACAGTCTCTCCTGCTCTTCCTTGTCCCTGTCCCCCTTTTACGAACCCTATTCTGACTTTGCAACACCCCACCTTTGGATGGCTCTTGCTCCTTCACTCTGCTATCCCCTTTGCTCTACTCCTTATGCCTGGGGACTTGCTGGTGGTGGGTTTCCTGTCTGCAGCCGTGTGCTGCAATAGATCATTAACAGCAGTGTCCCCGTTTCTGGCACCCAGTGAGTCACCACAGTTCATGTAGAGCCTTGCCTGGTACACAGTCCCCCTCTTCTCACCAGCCAGCGATACCCTCTGCTGCTCCTCACTGAGGTTCATTCAGGCAACCATGGGGCTTGGAACCCCCAGCCCCATTCACCTCCCCACCTTAGGTATTCCCGAGAATTTTAGAGAAAATCATTCCCCTGAAAACAGTTCAAAAAGGACGACTGCTCACGGAGACTCTTCTCCCTGACAACCAGATATCCTTCACTGTAGTGCACAACAACTGCCCCAGGGTTATGGCTTAAGGGACCCTTATTTTCCATTTGGATCCCAGCCTGATCCATGTCTGAGGGTTGCCAGGGAGGGCATTTAGGGCTGCCATCAGCTCCTTCCAGCCCAGTTGCTGGCTGCACGCAGATGAGCCAGCTCATCAGCTGAGCTGCCAGTGAGCCCTCCGGCCATGGGAGGTTGGAGGCAGCAAAGTGGAGGGAGGTTGGCTTGATCACAGGCAGTGAGCAATGAGGGAGCAGAGGGAGGGGCTGGGGTCTCACCCTCTCAGAGGTAGCTGAGCTGCCGTAGGGTAAGAGGAGATAGTGACAGCAACTGGTGTCATACACTGCTTTGAGGAGGGGGCACTGGCTGGAGAAAGGAGGAGGGGGACAGCCAGAAAGAGGTTCAAAAAGTGTTTCTTTAGAGCATATAGGCAACACAGCTCCAAAAGAATGGGGTTCTTTAGCTGGGGGAAATGACTGTATGTAAGATGTAAGATGGGGTAAAGCCAGGAGGAAGTGATGGCAGGGAGAAGAGGAAAGAGGAGAGGTGTGACAACAGGAGCAAAGGGGACAGAGAAGAGCAAGAACAAGAAAATAAAATGGAGAAAAGAGCAAGGGGGATGGGCCTTAGAGAACTTGGAGACAAACAGGGAGAAATAATGAAGGAGAAGATGCTTTTGAGAGAAAGCACAGAAGAGACATAAAGATGAAAGGGAAAAATAGAGAGGAAAAAAAGGGGAGGGAAATGAGAACAAATTAAAATGGAGATGGATAGAATGAGTCAAAGATGGAGGGTGAGGAAAAAGCTGGGATCATACAGGCAAGAGAAAAATAAGTTTTAGGTGTATTGTATTTACATTCCATTCTACGTATGCCTAACCTGTTCTGCATTCTGTGTTTTCCCTGCTGGGTGGCTGCTGCCTTGGGTTGGGGGCTGTGGGGGTAGGACATGGAGCAGGACCCCTGTTGTAACCTATTCCCCCAGGAGCAGCCCCCTTCCCTCCTTGAGAGCCCCCTTCAAGGGGGAAGGTTTCGAGCCCGTGAAAGGAAGGCAGCAGCACATCCCCTGACAACGAGTGCAATATGGAAGGGAGAAGCAGCGCAGAATGGAGCAGCGAGGGCTCCCCCTGGGATAAACCGGGTATGCTTGATTGGGAATCTGCTCTTAAAACAGGGGCAGGGGGCAGAGCCATCTGAGAGTCTGAAATGTTCCCCGCTCCCCCCGGCAACCTCCTCGTTAGTGCTTTTAAATAAAATAAATATGGAGATTCTGCTGTCAAACCTCAGCCGTTCTCCTCCCCCAAAACTCTTGCTTAGATCATACCAAACCGCAACCAAGTGAGACGGGGGCTCAGAGGGCTGCACGGAGAAAGGGATGGGTTAAAAGGGAAACATTAGATAGGAATAGCTCCTGGTCTCCCTGGCAAAGAGACATTTGTTCTATCTCTGTGTAATTTCTTTATACATTACTGCTGCCACACTGCATCTCCATGTCCCTCCCACTGCATTTCACTCTCACTCTTTTCAGCAAGGCAATTTCTGGTGCATTTCAGGACAGTATTAACCCATTCCTCTTTCTCTGTCAGCAGGAGGATTCATAATTTAAAAGCAATTTAAAAGTCGGTTCTAGCAACTCACTAGTGAGGAACAGCATTTCCTTGTCAAACCTTGCAAAGGAGCTGAGCTTACAGGTCTCAGTCCCTCAAATCTCTGCCTTCTTGGTGACTTCAGTCAGGTGTGAATTTAAGCTGAGAGGAGAACCAAACCCACCCAAGTCTGGGATCCTGAGTAATTCTTCCTCACCATCTGCCACCCCACTTTTTAAAATCCTTTGTCTTCCTCTTCACCCAAGGCCTGTCCAGCTCTGAATCCTTTTTTTTCCCCAGCAGATGCAACGCCAGCAGCAATCAGCTCCGTGCTGGGTCATTTCCTCCTGCTGCATCTCATGGCTGGACTAAGATGCTCCTGGTCCTGAACTGTGAAAACATGGAGACCTTGACTTAATCTACTGCTATGTCCACTGAATTTTCAGAAAAGGCCCTGGATTAGGTCAGCAAGGATGAAAGGAAAGAACCCTGGTAGATTTGTGGATCCTTGGAAGTAGGACGGCAGGCAATTCTGCAGAGCAATACTAAGGACGTTGACAGAAACAATGGCTGAAAGAAAGAAAATCATGAAAGGTAAGGGGGAAAATAGGGAAAAAACCCTACACATAAAATGGATGTGAAAGGAAAGAGGTGGACCAGGAACAAACAGCAGTGGGAGAAGGCAGTGAGAGGAAGCGATGCAGCGTCAGAATCGTCTGGCAGAAGCCTGTCCACTGCCTGCGCCCTGCTTCACTTTGCTGTCAGCTCTTCATTTTTGCAAACACTGAATCTGCACTTAGTTCTCATGCACTGTTCAGATATAACAAGCTGGAAAGGGAACAGATCAGCTCATTAATTCTCCTTGGGAAGGGTCTCTAGGCAGGAATTATTTTCTCCACCAACATCCATGCAATTACTTGCCTTCACACCAGTCAGATCTACAGGGATGTCTAACCCCATGCGCATCACTCATGCCTGCCTGCCCTGGACTCTTCTCTCCCGCCTTCTCAGTATAAAAGCCTCCCAGACCTATCCATTTCTTAATAATAATGACAATATGACAAAACCAATAACCTACAGATATAAAATACATTTCATTTTCTTGCTTCATAAGACCATGATAAGACATTGTCCCTCACTTTTTGAGATCTTGTAGGAGATCTACAGGAGCTAATGAAAGAATTAAACAAGGCATCACTCATTATAAAAAGTGGTTTTGAAACATTCAGTGCAAAGAAGGAATTAGGCTGGAAGATCTGCAGCCATTTCAAAGTTGTAAGAGGTGCAGTATCCATGTGGGGCATGAGCTTGCAGATCTCAATTGTTTGGTGTTCGTGTGTGTTTTGTGCCTATACAGTTAAAGGGCTGAGAAAAACCATTTTTCTTGAAGGGCAGAGGCTTTGGAATGGCCCAGAGACATATCTGGGCAACCCCAAAGTCTGAGAGAGAATCATCTTGAGGAGGATTAGGAAGAAAATCAGAAACATGATCTGCAGTAATGTGAAATGACACCACCTGTCTGCTTGAGTCCCACCATGGAGCAGGGGTGCACTGCAGGACAGAAGAGAGGGGGGAAAGAAATCCCAATAGAGGAGGAATTTCCCAAATGACACTACTCTTTGAAGTAATATAAAGACCTGAAAATGCTGACTGACAATCCATTGTAGAGAATAGAATGACTGAAGAGTGGGAAACCCAAAAATTGGAAGCCTGGGGACCAAATTCTCCAAGAGGAGCTTGCAATTCTGACCACAATACATCTTTGCATACAGCCCAAGATAAGTGCTCACATCCATTTTTCCTACTGGATCTCTTGGCCAAGAAGAGAAAAGACAATTTAGCAGGCTAACTTGAACATGAGGTGTCCACCATCTCTGACAGCCTACAGTGTTGACTAATGCCAGCATTCTTCCACGTTTCCAGAAATGAAGGCAACATTATCAGAGGCTTCCTACCAGTAGCAGATGGCAGTTTGAACTCCTTCTTTGATTATTTTCTTGTTACAAAGCCTCCTGCCCTCCTCTTCACTACCTCTGCTCACTCTATAGACCTGCCCTGACATCCACCCCAGGCAGAGGAGTGTCTGTCCCACACCCTTTGTCAGGTGCCTCTGCCACACCGTGGGCAGGCTGCGAACAGATCCAAGGGTTTTGTCCTTTTTACAGCCTCCTGGGACTAAGCCCTTCCCTCCACAAACCTACCCACTCTATGTATCATGGGGGAAAGGAGCCTTTGCTGCAGCCTTCTGTCTCCTATTCACCAGCAGGAAGCTTTCACCAGGGAGATGAAATCAGCCAGGGAGACTGTTCTGATTCCTTCTGACAAGAAAGAGATAACCCCCCGCTAAGGTGATCAGACGTGACAGTAAGAACCCTACCACCCAAGGGCTGGTGGGGATATTTGGCTGTGCTGTCCTGGGACCAAGAGAGTGCCAGCCACCACCCCATGCAGGCTGTGGGGCTGCGGGAAGCCAAGCAGAGGCATCCCATCAGTGCCAGAGGCAAATCTAAGCTCTGCCACCTCATGAGGCAAACCCATGCTCAGGCCCTGCACAGTGTGTGCCCATGGGGATGGTTTTACCTTCTGCTGAGATGCTCTTGCAATAAAGTCTTTATCCAAGTTTTAGTGCAACCTGTGCCCTCAAGGTGAGGAACTCAGAGCTGGGCTCAGCTGCCCTGTGGTGCACTGTACCCTCCTACCCTACTTGCTGCTGCTGCCCAGCATTTTGGGGCTGGGGGATTGGGCCAGCCCAACCCTCACATGTGTGGGGTGAGTGAAAGCACCCTGCCAGGGCCATGCAGGTTGTGCTCAGGCTGCACTTCACACCCTTCAAACCATGCAGGGCTATGGTTTTAGCCCACTGGAGAGCATCAGCAGGGAGGGCAGGGGACCTGGGCTGGCAGTGCAACACTGTGGGGGCTGGGGGCACTTCAGGGCTTCTAATTGGAAGTATCCTGGCACATTCTTTTGCCATGCAAGCCACTTCTCAACAGTGCCTGTGGGGTCCTGTCAGATGTAAAGGAGAAGGAGCCCCGAGCTCCTCCAATCTGACAAGCCTCACCCGCCCCTTCCTCCTCCCCCTCAGACCGCGTCCCTCTGGATACGGCTCTGTGGGCAGATAGACATGATCCGAATTCACTGCCTCTCCTGGCTGGGGTCCTTATATCTTCTATCTCCACCCCAGCCTCCCTCCGCCCTCCAGCTTGGGGACATGGCTCAGGAAGGGAGTTCATCCCCGCAGCCTCTCTTCCCTGCATGGCTTTGCATTTGGGCTTTTTTTTTTTTCCTCTTCTCTCTCTCATTAATTTTTAATTAAGGAGATGTCTCCTTCTTTGGTTGTAATGAATATCTGTGTGAAAGGCTTTTCAGTTTTTATTAATATATGTATTTATCTATTTGCAGGAAATCTGTGCGTGTGTGTGAGCAAGTGTGTTTAAAACATTCCCCATTAATTTACTGCTATTGATTTTCTGGCGTGGATACAGCATATAGTATTCAGCATAGAGCTCCTCTGCAGGATATGTTAAAAGGCAGCAGTTTGGGTTGACAAAGGGCACTAAATGCAGTATGCGTCAAATAGACCATCGCTCAATGAAGTCACTTAGATATTCAAAACATGTCCAGCCATCACTCAACCGTTTGCACCAAGAACGGGGGGGAAATTCATGCTTCTTCCTGGACACAACCATTTCCAAACAGCAGCTTTAGCTTTCTTTGGTGAGAGACATCAAAACATACACAGTTTATTTCCCCCTTCCCCCTGCCTTCCATCTCCCAGTGCCGGGCTAAGAAAATCAGTTCTGCGGTACCCACTTGCCGTTCTCTCCCAATGGGGAGTTCCAGGCACACCCAGCTCTGGTGGACACCGGCAGACACTGATCTTATCCCTGGATGTCCATGAACCCCCGACAGCCCACCGTCCAGCTGGGAGCTGATTCACCAACAGGGCTCTCACAATGGGCTGTAATGTGCGCTCCTGTGCTCTCACTCTCTCCTTCTCACTACGTGTGTAACATAAACCACGCATTTACATCGGTTGCCCCTCTCCCTCCGGCACAGGCTGAAGACCACCTCCCCAGCCCACACGTACGCCAATAGCAGTACTCAGCAACACATATTTAAAAGCGAATCACTGGCCCCTCTTTTCTTTCCCCCTCCCTTTAGAACGTCTGATTCCAGAAGTTGGCTGCAGTGCTGTCTCTTCTGTCATTAGACATGTCCCTGAGTTGCTATTCAGTTTCACCACATCAGACTTAGGCTGATTTCTCCATTCAGAGACTTGTTTATTTTAAGCCTTTACCATAAACCTTAAAAAAAAAAAAAAAAAAGAAGAAGAAGAAGAAGAAACCAAACAAAAAAGAAAAACCAACAACAAACAAACTGGGGAAAAATCCCAGCCCCAAACCAAACCAATCAGCAGCCAACTAGACCCCTCTGCACCCAGCCCAGTGAGATGTGGTTGCTTACAGACATTACAAAATGCTCTGAACTCTGTTTGAGATGACTGGTATCGTTCTGTATGAGACATTTTGGATATAACAGGGTTGCTTCCCTTTCTCTCTATTTCCTTCCTGAAGTGAACTAATAATTGCATCCAAAGTGCTTTGCAATCACCTCCTCCCCACATAGTCCCTCACTCAGAGTCTTGTCTTTGCAAATAAGCCATTTGCAAAGGGAGTAATTATTTCACTCTCTGCTTGCAGCCGAAGCACAGCAATAACACAGCATTTTGGCATTGCTTACCCAGGCAATACAAACATCTGAAGACAGGCAGACTGCACAGTTGCTTTTTGAAAGGATCTCTTGGTGGTTTTGTAACACACACATTATTCCAGTTGGAGGGAGGAAGTGAATTTTTGGGGAAGGTGGGAGGGGGGAGGGTGGGAAAGAAGAAGGGAGAAGGGAACAGAACAGTCAATGTTTTGCCTGTCTTCTTGCCTCTGTGCCCTGAGTAACTGAGCCCACCACTCTCAATCCACAGTGAAAGGAATGAAGTGAGAAAATGGTGGAATGTGGAGGGATTTACTGGGGGGAGGAGGGAGAAACGTGGGGTGGTGGGAGAGGAAGGGGTGGGGGGGTGTGGAGGTCCAGAATCAAATACCTTCCAGGCAGCAGGTTCTCCATAATCCAGAATGGGTCATGACTTCCTCGTTCTTTTTGCTGGTTTCGTTCTCACTGACAGTTTTAGTCTTGCAAACCCCTCTGGAGTAAAGCCAGTAGTCGGTCCCCACAGCTATGGTCATCAGGCTGAAGGCAGCGAAAGCACCAACGGTGGTTAAAAGCATCTGAACACCTCTGTCAAAGAGCCCCATAATTCTTCATTATACAAATACCCAACCGCCTTCTGATTCTTGGGGTGTGTGTGTTTAATAAAATAAAAGAATAATAATTCCGACTAATAATATAATGGGTATAGAGAGAGAGATAGATATCAAAAAAGAGAGGTAAGAAAGCCCACGGAAAAGAGTGTAAATTAGAAAGACCACACGGGAAGAGGCTTGCCTTTTAAATCGGAAACGTTCTGGTTGAAATATAAAAAAAGGAAAAAGGAAAAAGAAAAAAAAAAAGAGAGAAAAGAACCAAGAAAAACCAAACAAATAAAGAGAGAACCCCCCCCAAAATGAGACGCCTTAATCCCTTTTTCTAAAATTCTGGTCTCCAGTTTCCATATGTAATGGCTAATTTGGAGATGGCTTCCACAGTGAACAGGGGAGCAGCAGCAGCATCCTCAACACAATCTCTCATTATCTGGACCTAGACAGTTAGAGACTGTAAGAGCAGAGATGCAACCTTCAGTCTTCTTGCTTAGCTCTGCAGCCTGCGCCATGAAAATCCTTTTCCTTCCCAGCTATCTTCCTTGGGTTTTTATTTTTTTTTTCCCGGCAGCGGCAGTCGCTCCAATCCTCTCTCACTTTTTCTTGCTTGCTTCTCCTTCCTTTTGCTCGCTCCTACCACCAAGCCAGAGTGCCCAGTATACTGTAAGCCCTTGATTTCAGCTGAACAGGTGCCGAGGTCTTGCCTCCCATGGCTTTTCCGCACAGCCGCGGCGCTCGCTCCCGGCGGAGGTGGGCGAGGAGAGAGGGGGGCTCCT
>VYXC01008052.1:54800-98271 GCA_013397175.1 Platysteira castanea
GCGCGGGCAGGCACAGGCAGCAGGCAGCGAGCGAGGGGCGGGGGGGCAGCCTGCCCCCGCCCTGCGCCTCGCCCGCCGCTGCCGGCACCGGCAAGGGTCGCTCCTCCGGGGCCGCCGCGGAGCCCAGGGGAAGACGGCGCTGGGGCTCTCCCTCGCTTACCGCCTTTCCCGCCCCACCGCCGCCCCCCAGTTCAGCCTCCTTCGTATCCCCGCCGTGGGTGCCCGGAGCTGCGAGTGCGACCCGCACACCGCAGTTAGACCCGCACAAAACTTCAGTCAGCCGTTTCTCTCCCCAGGAGGCGGGTGAAATGTAACGTGGAAGGGTAATTTAAAAACAAGCATGTATTTCTGTTCTTATTGCTGTTATGATTTTTAAGTGCTTGGTCTTCATTCTTCTCGGGTTTGCTGCAAGTTGCATATGTCTTGGTGTTGCTCGTTTTCTGTCCCTCTACCTCCCCCTGACCAGTGTTGTGCGGATCCCTGCGCTCTTACTTTGTCTTTACAGCTTTTGGTGAAATCCCAATGCCTGTTCCAAGAAGCAGACATTTTGGGAAGATTCTTCATGAGAAAGGACGATTTATGATAATTAGTATCATTTTGTTAAGGAAAGGAACCACCAAAATTGAATACCTCCACCCCCTCAACCCTGGGAAAGCAATCCACCTTTCACATTCTCATTTTACACAGAAAGATGCATGAGCTGAATGAATGCAGACTAAAATCTATCACTGCTTAAGTTTTCTGTGTCAGACACAACCTGATAGTACAGGGAATACATACAAAATTGTGCAATACTGACATCTAAGTCTGTCATAATCCTCTCTCACTTCCTCAGCAGTATCATTACACCAGGTTAATTACATTAGTCACCTCCTGGTTCTATACATGCAGCTGCTCATTAATGCAACAATCATGAAGAAAAGAAATAATCTAATTCTTGATGCTACCGATTTTGTTTCTCTCTGATCAGATCCATTGTTCAGTGAAAAATGAGACCAGAAGATCTGCTTTAGGTTCACTGCCGTTCTATGCGGGGGAGCAGCGCTGGGGGAAGGGGGTGCTGGGAAGTTGAACCAGTTGGAGGGCTTCAGCCATGCTGCAATTTCATAATTCCAGTTATCTCTTCTCCATACTCCCTCTCTGGGTGCAGACTGGGACTGCCCTTCCAGGACAATCTGTCCCAGGACTAATTGACACGAAGGACTCTATAGCAAGCAGCCAGGGGGCCACTGGCTGCCCTACAGACCCTTGATCATTTGCCCCATTTGGAGGGCACAGTCCAGGCTGCCCTCGCAGCTGAGACTGAGGTAGAGGCATTTACCAGCAAGCACTCATGGTGTCTGGCATCAGCCATACACAAATCATCACCAGCAGGCAGAAAACGCCCTGGGGAAGGCAGAAAAAGGGACAGGTGGTAGGAGACAGTGCAGGTTGAGACCACGGAAATACTTTTTGTGGACAAACACAGTACCTAGTTCATCTGGGGAATTCCTAGCCTTGCCCTCTGCCATAGGAGCTGGGGAGGGGGGGAGCTCTTTCTGTACCCTCAGAGCTGCTGAACAGTTGGTGATGAACAAGGGCGCAGGTGCACGTTGTACTCCGCATTTTTAGTACTCTGAGTATAGCCTGCTACAAGAATGTGGAGGATGGTAGTTTGTGGACAGGCTGTCTGAACTGTTGTCCTTGGTGCAAAGGAATTTGATAGACAGAGAGATGTGGAGAACACCCTTAAGCTTGTGGGAGATTATGGCTCTACAGGGATGGCCTGTGTTGAGAAGGAGGCTCCCTGAGGCTCTTAGCTGGGAAAGCTAGAGAAGATCACCCGAGGGCCCCTCTTCCCCTTATATTTTGCCTGAAAGAAGGAAGGGGCCTTGAAGAGGGAAGGCATAAAGGAAGAATAAGTAATTCTTGGGACTCTGAACATTTTCTTTTTGTATTGGTGGTTGTTCCTTTCCAACCTGACCCCAATATTCAAATCTTTTCATTCTTCAAAGGAAGATAGAAAGTCTGGGCCAGAGGCCTGAAAGATTCTGAAGAAGAAAAAACTTCATTTGGCTATTCTTGCACTTAAATCCATTGAGCACAAACATCTCATGTGGACTAGAAAACTACGCTGGAAATCTGTGGACCTCACACTTCCAAGAGAGGCTGGCTCCTCAGTTACTCTGTACTCTCAAATAGTGTATTACAAGAGAAAGGCACACTCTCCCCAAAGAAACTGCCGGTGTAAGAAGGCCAGGTTTGCAGGGTGGCAATTTCTTTAATCTCTGGCTAAGAGGAGTGAGACCTATGAGTACTCAGCACATCTCAGGATCAGAACTAAACATGGTTTCCTGCCTCACACTTCCCAATTTCCAGAAATAATTCTTTTCCCGCTACCCTACTTATATACTCTTAGACCATTCACAATAATCCCTCTACAGTTCTAAATGCCACAGGAGAAGGATGGAACAAAGGCAATGCAAATGCCAGACTGTCCTGTGTGACTGCTTGTGCTGTGGTTAGATGCTGTGCTGAGATTTCATCTTTCCTACAAAGAATCATTAAAAATGATAATATAAAACAAGAATACAGAATAAAAACATGCTGGCAGATTTTTACAACAGTCGCATCTTCTGAATAGCGCAACACAGAATGACATCTATAGAAGAGTAAGGAGAGAGAAATTAATAGTCTGGAGGAAATAGAGAGATCTTAAATTACATTTTAAATTACTTGAAATGAGAAGCTGATGAGACAGGGAGCCACAGGAAGTCTGCTTCCAATGGCAAACCAAGAGTGCTGCTATTTGTGGAGAGAAGGGGCAGTGCTGTAGGAATAAAAGGGGCACGAGAAAGATGCAGGAAGCGAGATGAAGGGCACAAAGTCGGAAGCAACTCCATGGGATGGTAATGAGACTGAATAGTGTTTGTGGATTGAGTGCTGCACTGGAGCTCTTTGGCACATAGGATAAAATCAAACAGCGATGGTGTATAAAAATTGGATCTAGGAATCTTCATCCTGGGGAGGCCAGCTCAGAAGGAGCTGCTGTAACGAGATGTAAAAGAGATAGAGTTGATGCAGCTGTATTTGCAGGCAGAGCAGAGGTGTTAATAGGGAAATGCACCAGCAGAGGAGATGTTAGGAAAAACAAACTGGGGTTAGGGTGATGATCATAGAACTGGAAGCCAGTGGGACAGAGAACAGATATGGTGTATGAAGAGAATTAAAATATAAGATATTTCACTGGAGAAGAAAAAAGTCACATATCCGTATTCTTAGAAAAGCAGATGGGGTGATCAGAGCAGTCATCACTGACATCCAAAGCTGAGGGTCCCAAAGCACTAAAGAAATATTATTTGCATCATATCTGCATGTTAGTGGTTTTCTTAGACCAGTTCAACAAACTAGCAAGCCATGGAAAGAAGATCTGTGTTTTTTGCCAGAGAATCGCAGGTGAAGGAGCTAGAGATGGGGATGATAGACATAGGGAGATAAATACAGATAGAAAAAGCCTCACTGGTCCTATCTTCTTATCTTCAGGTTCATATAACTTGAAGATCAACAATACAGTTTAAACATCAGACATTCAATACTACAGTAAAGTCATCTCTAGTGTAACACTGTGACCAGAAAGTAAGAAAGATAGGAGATACAGGATATGGAGGTCTAACAATTAAAATGAGCGGATTTCCATTCAAAATGGGTGTGGGTCCTGCCCTGGGAGTGCATTAAAAAATCTTAGTGATAGGCAGGAGTGGACTCTGGCAGGCACCAAGTATGAGGTTCTAATGCTGCCATACAGAAGTCTGTCAGTTTCTCACTTATGTCCTCTTCCAAGCTAAATGTTGTACCAACCGTCCATTCAGCCTCACAACAGTCTTAAAAAGTAACATGTTCGTTAGTTTGTGGAGGCACTGAGGCACCGAAAAAACCACGAACATAATCACAAAGCACACCAAAGTGGAAGTGTTTGTGCTGATTTTAGTGGGATCTGGGTGCTGTTATGAATGAATGGGGTGCCCATGGGTACCCAAGATAACTGTTTCAGATTGCATTTTGAAGCTACAACTCCTGTGCTTTCCATGTGAGACTCCTTTTTCCGTTTTTCTCACACAACCTTTTCTTCCATTGAGTGGTGTATTTGAAAATGGCTGGGAAACAAAAAGTGTCCTCTCATGAGCCCTGGTGGTTGATTTCTGCAAAAAAGGAGTGACTTCCTTCTCTACTCAGAAGAGATAGTTAGAGAAGACTGAGATTCTCAGGATGAATTTTCCGCCATGATGAGTTGCTGGGATGTGAACTGTTTTGCCTCCCTTTCTCTTTCCATGCTATGCTAAGGTTTATATGTGCAGCAGCCTCCTAATCAATAGAAATAGAAAAGAAATCAATACCTGCAACCCATTAGCTCTAACAGAGGGCAGGCTGCTAACAAGTCATTCTAGCTGGAATTCTAGTATTTGGTAAAACACCCTCAGTGAAGATATATGCATATGTATATATATATATATATATATACACAAACTTACTGAATACGACTAGCAGAGAAAATAAGTTGTGAGAACATTCCCCCTCCCACCAGCACGTCTATCCCTATGTATTTACATAAGTATGCTAAACTAAAGACACTCTTTCCCACTCAGATGCTGTGCCTCATACTTATCCTCTCCAGAACACACATTTTTCTATTTTTCTACACTTAATCTATAATCCCAGGCTACCTTCATGCTGGACTATCTTGCATATAAATAAATACATGCCTCTACACTCCCTTACCCCTACGTTAACCATGCACCATAGAAATCCACTCAAGACCCACTTATTCCCGAGCATACAGCCACTGTTTCCCCTTTGCTATATCCCCAGATCCTTCATGGAAATCCTGTTTTTAGTTCCTATTCATATACAAAGCCAGGCACAGACAGTTCCCACTGACATCTACATATATCCAACCCTGAAAGCATATTCCAGGCAACAAAAAGTTGGTGAAAAGATTTTGGCACAGGTTTTGTAATCAGCATCTGCTCTAGGGTCTAAGGCACAGGGAAAGGTCTCCAGAATGGAACAAAGAGGCAATGGGTCTCACTGCCCATTGTGCCTGAAATATGGGCACCAATAACTGTATTGCCCCCAGTAAAGCCTTTGTCCATTTATGCAGTGAGTGTAACTAGATTAGACTCTCACTCCTGATTTGTCTCTCATGGAAGGGGTGGTGTCTCCTGGTCAACTTCAGAAACTCCAAATTAAAAGCAGTCATCATTTCTTGACAGTTTTATGAAACTCCACTGAGGAAATGTACATGGGCTGTGGTTTTGTTCTTAATGAAAAAAAAAAAAGCCTGTTTCCATGTAAACATAGCAATCAGAGAATTGCAAAGATTAAGTCAAGAAAGAGAAAGGTCTTACTTTTTCTAAAGAATCTTCTTGGAAGCATCAGTGCAATGATAAATGCTGAGGTAAAGGTGAGGCCTACAGTGAGGATAGTTTGTGTTGACACTGATCGATATCCTGTGATATCAGTCTTCCTTTCAGTGTAAAGGACACAGATGGGGACAGACAAGAGGATCTTGTGCAGCCGCATCTATTCAGTGTCATCATTTAAAGCCACAATCCGGCCCTAATATGAGCTTTTGCCATCTAGACCTCTGCAGCTACAGAGCTATCACTGGCGCTTCCTCCATGGACAGACTTGCTCTCCTAGGTCTGGTGGTACTGACACAGGTAACCCTTCTGCAACACAGCTACGTAGACTTTCATTTTTAGGATACCCTGATCTTTTCTTCTGCCAGATAGTTTAGGGTATCAGAGCAGGAATATTGGACATTTAACTTCTCTGATGCTCAGTAGCCTATCAGGGTTAAAAGGATTCTTGAAGGAACATCCCAAGAAAAGCAAGAGAAATAGTTGGTGTCTAGGATAGGCTGTTTCATCCCTCTGAATTTTCAGAGGGACAAATCAGGAGGAGCACGTATCACAGGACCTATTCAGGAGTTCAGTGAGTATCCCACTGATGCCAGTAACAGGCTACCAATTTTAATGTGATAAGGATTTACTTCTGTAGTCCCACATAGTCAGGGAGGCATCCCACGAGGTGTACAAGGACCTAAGACACTGTTTCAGAGCAAGTCAGCTGATATACTGTGACCACAGAGCTCTTGTATTGTATTAATTTCTAGGATTTGTTTTCACATTACCATTGCAATGGTTTAGGATCCCCCAAGTGAATTCCTATAGAGGAAGTAGGTTAAACACATCAGATTAAGCCAGTCAGATGCTAGACTGGAGCATTACAGTGATGCACAGAAGAGTATTCCATGGATAGAAATTGTCAAGAGGTGGTATTCTCTGCCTCAGGAATAAAGGCCTACTTTAAAAAAGTAAGCAAAACACACACGTCTATTTAGGCTTCTAACTCCATGTTTAGACATCGAGGAACTGTCCTGATTTTCAGTTGTGCTAAAATCAACTGATTTTCAGTTGATGCTTTCAGTCAGCATCTCACATTGAATTTACAGAGGTGTAGGGGCTCCAAACACCTCTGAAAATCTGGATTTCTGTTTTGATGTTTTAATGTCATTTTAACAGAATAGCTTTGATATCATAAACCAACAAATTTCTTAAAGGAAATTAAATCAAAAGTCCCAAGGCCAAATGGTGGGTTCATCAGTGTTTGACACTTTCAGTCATTCACTGCAGCTACTGACCACTTTTGAAAATTTCTGGGAATGATCAGAAAGCAGGGTTTACTCGTATGGTGGCAAATCATGGGAAGTGTGGAGCCTACTGCAGAGCAAAACAATTCCCAGCAGTGCACTTGGCTCATACAGCTCCACCAGACCAAGCTCAGGGCCTTGATGATGCCTCTCTGCCACTATGTGGGTCTTTTGGCAGCACTGACCCCAGCAGAGGCTGACCAAGCACTCCAGCCCATCCTCCAAGGGTGTGGGGTAATGGTTCTCCTTTGTGCTTCTCTAATTTGTTTGCTTGGTTGTTGTCCTCTCTGACACGGTGAGCAAGTCTGGCAGAGGACAGAGGGAAGCACCCCTCAGCCATGCTCTGCAGTCCACAGCAGAGACAAGGGACCATGCAGAGAAGCAGGCAGCTCAGAGCAGGAGAAAGGCTGTTTTTTCCCTGGGTTACGGGGGTGGCTGGGAGACGAGCAATCCCCTGTGCAGAGCTGGTTCTCCTCCCATGCTCACCACTACTGCATTCTCCGACAGGCCACTTTTCCTGTGTCTATTAGATAAAACTATTCGTTTGCCATCTTTCCACTAGCCAGTCTGAAATGACAAAACACTTCTCTATTTCACAGACCATTGGGACTCTTCTCTGCAACTGACCTATATTGGTTATAAGCTTCATTTGTTCTGGCCTGCACTCCTCTCTCGTCTCCCACATGGAGCACATGCACTGCTCCTCCCCCTCAAACAAACACCTTTACACATCCAAGGACACTGTAAAAATAAAATGATCACAACCTGGCCCTCCGGGAACCTCGGTTTTACAGTTTGTCCCTCTCTGATGCCAACAGAATTCACAACCCAGTTCAAGAGAGAGAGACAGTCAGTGAGAGAAAGCAGGCAGACAGGCACAGACAGAAGGAGATGGAGGAATCAGAGAGAGAGAAAAGGAGCAGGAGGAAAGAAACAGGGCTCCTAGTCTAGAACACAGTAGAGAAAGGGGGGTGGAGTTATAGGGACAATAAAAAACTTGAGGTTATAGAAAATTGAAGGAAGAAAGAAAGAAGTAGATAAAAAAAGCAGAGAAAAGAACAGAAGAGAAAAGAAATGGTCAAAGGGAAGAGGGGGAGGTCAAGTCAGGCACCAAAGCAAAGTGGTGTCTTATGAAACAAGGCCAAAGAAATAAGAAGGTGCCTTTTTCATGTCTCATTTTCTATTGTGAGTACACTGTGAGGAACAGGGCAAGAGGAAAGGGAAAGGAGGATAAATAAATACCTGAGCTGCCATCTTAAACAGCTTCTAATAGTCAAGCAGATACGCTTGAAACAGGCAGTCCACAGGTTGCAAGTGCTCAGCTACACATTGCAGTTCAGCAGGCAGGAAACAGTCTGCACTAGCATAGTGGCATTTACATTCCTGGGTCCACTGGGTCTCTCTGTGCACTGGCAGTGAGCCCTGCATGCATAGAAATGCTTCTGTTTAGTATCGGGGAATTGTGCTCTGATGTCTGCCCTGCGTCCTCTCTCAGGTTCCAGTAAGAAAACATCAGCCCCAAACATACGAGTGCTGTTAGTCTCCCTTCTTTTCATATAAATCCCTTCCTCCCCACTGCCTGATGCCAGCTCTCATTTGCACTCCAAGGATTTATCTCTATCTAGCCTTGTTCTTTTGTTGCTCTGCTTTCACTCTCCTCTTTCCTTATGGCTCCTCTTCCTCACTCTCATTCATTCAGCTCACCCTTACACAGGCCTATATAAACACACACACAGAATTTATCTCCATCTCTGTAGTTATCCACTTACCTATGAGTGCAGTACCTGGCTGGCACACATCTCTCTCCCAAAGACAATCCATTGATTTCCACACCACAACCCTGCCAAATCTGCGTGTCTTCCCCTCCTTCATAGCCTTTCTCTTGCTGCTCCCCAGCCAGTCTGTTTCTTTGTCTCTCCCTGCACAGTTCCTTATGTTTTTCCCTCTCCTCAATCCATTCTTCTTCCTTCTCCCCAACTCTACCCATCTGTCTGTCTCTCCTTCCCACAGTTCTCGCCAGCTGATACACATGTATCCCATCCCTCTCTCCCCTTCTCCCCCTGCCACATTTCATCTCTTTGCGTCTCCTACACACCCAGGCCCACACTTGCTCTCTCCCATACTGAGAGGAGGCAGCAGCAAAGAATTTGCTGCTGACCGCTGCATTGCTAGGAGGCAAACACATGGCCGGCCTTGTGCAGGCCAGTTTCTGCCTGAGTGCCCCAAGTCACATATCCCCAGCATCATCTCCAGCACTGGGAAAACAGATGGTATAATAAATGAGCGCAGTCTGATAAAAGGAGGAAAGGGTGCCTGTCTCGGATGCTCCTCACCCGCACAGAGGCACACATCTGACACGGGCACAGCCCTCTTGCTCCTATACCAGTCCAGTTTGTGCCAGAACTAGCTAGCTGAACAGGGCACGAGCTCTTCCCTAGTACCAGATGGAGAGGGGCAGGAGAGGGTGGGAGTGGATAGAATGAGCAGTGGCTATTTTTCTGACCACAGCTTATAATTCTGGAAAGTGAAGTACATGGGGGGAACTAACCAGTCTTAAGGTCAAGGGGAGGGCTGATACATGGGGAGATGTAGCAGAATTGTAGGGACATCTAAGACCTCCACGTGCAAAGACAGGAGGAAAAAGGCAAGAAGCATGGACAGGGAAGAGGAATCAGGTATCAAAATAGCTGTGGACCAAGATGCCATTCAGGGATCACTTCTATCTCAGGGAAGAAGGTAAGCCAACCTACTGGCAATCTTAGCTGTGAGGGCCATCAAGAGCAATGACATATTCTGCTTGAGGGAAACAGCCCCATACCTCAAAAGGTACAGAAACCAGAGGGCAGGGTTTGCATTGCTCTGCTTTTGCTCAGACCAGAATCATCCTCCTGCTCTTATCCAGTTCCATGACATTGTCCAAGAATGTTTCTTTACCTTCGCCACTACCTCCCCAGATACATCCATCCAGAGACTTGCAGCATTCTTTACTCTGCATTTACCAGTTAGAAGAAACCCCTACTTGTTATCCTTTCCAAATCCACCAGCATTCCTTCCTCATTTAACATTTTCACATTCATTGCAGCCTCTCTCTGCTGACAACAGCACTGAAAAGCATTATCTTAACCCTGCAAGAACTCTTTCCTAGATACTCTGTTCTGCTGTGCCTACAAGCTGATTTTATGCCTGATGCTTCAACTATAACCTAAACTCAACTTTACAGTCCTCAAACTGAAGCCACCCAACATCACAGAAACAAAGTCCTAGATATGGCCCACAATGGCCACACAAAACTGTTAGACTAAGAGAGAGCAACGCTTCACAGGAATCAAAATGAACTAGTGAAAGCAGAGAAGGGAAACTAACAGAGAAAATATTCCTTCCATTCATTCTGCTGTATGAACCAATCGTGAAGTTTCTGTTGTGAGATACCAATGCTCAAGTTGTAGTGGGCATTTCTGCTTGGTCAGGTGAGGTGCAAGTTCTCTTTCCATTCCCTGAATGTATTCATGATGCAGCATCACAATTAGGCATAAATACACGTGTTGTTCCCCACTCCCCCTACCCCCCATCCCAAGGGTTTAAGCAGAAAGGTCATGGCACTTTCTGGCAAAAGAAAATAGAGATAGCGGAGATAGCACTGGAATTAATTTATGTTTTAAATGTGTTTATGAAGATGTGCGGGTACCAACTGTAGATACGTATTTCCCTCCACTCAGAAATTCCCTCAGAAGAGCTGTACTCAAATATGAATTTCCAACATCTCTTCACACTCTTCCACCCTGATAGTCTGATAGTGCCCTTAGCATAGCTACTCTATTTTTTCTGATCTCACCTGGATATGCTGTCTCCAGCCACTGCTGCTCACAGCATCACAGCTTGCTGTTCTTATCTCCCCACACTATTCCTAGGTTTATCATTCTGGATTCTTGCTGCTGCCCTTTCAAATCCCAGTGTCAACCCTGTCACACAGACTTTAACTCTTCCTGCCTTGTTCTAATGCAGGCTCTACATCTTCAACCCAAACTGATGGCTACTAGTGACCTTCCGCATCATGGCTCTGAATCCCCCTGTCTGCCCTTGGCCCTGAGAGCTTGGCCCTGAAAATCTCCTTTCAGTTATTTATTCTTGCCACCTGCCCTTCCACCTGCAAGGTCTGCCCTGTATCCCCATTTTCCCTCAGTGGCTCATGCAAAAATTACTTTTCCTCCCACTTTATTTCCATACAGCATTCTAAAAGACAGGAAAAGCCTTAGGTCTTCCCATCCTTAAATCCCACCCTCCCAGTCTGCCTCAGCAAATCCTTTGGGCTCCTCATGAAGGAATATAGACCTACATATTTCCTACATATTCCTGTTCCATTACTGCTCCTGCATTTCCCCTGTCTGGGACACAGAAGTCGATCACTTCTGCCTTTATACCCTTTTCCTCATAGTCCCTAACTTGCAGCCCTCACATTGTCTATTTTTCTAGTACTTGTGCAGAAAGATTACAGGCTCCACATATCTCCAGTTGATGTACATCTGGCTGGAGGGAAACTCGTCAAACTAACCCCATCCCTGACCCCAGCTTGACACGTAGGGTCTGTCACATTTCCCTTTTAAACATTGCCAGATTAAATCTCAGAGACCAGGAAAGGGAGCAATTCTAAGCTTCTCTTGACAAATAGCTCTAGGGGAGGCAATATGTGAAGCCATGACAGAAAAATGAGAGAAAGACCTCCAAGGAGTAAAAATAATCTACCAAACCCCCCACCAAAACTCCAGGTTAGAAGGAGAACAGCCAGTGTCTGACGAAGTTACACTGCAGCAAGCTCTGAAGAGCCGAGATGAGGCTGCCAGGACTCATCTGGTGATCTCCTGCCAGGAAATTACACCCTAGACTGAGCAACATCCCCATCTCTCAGGTGACTTCGACAGGGAGTCACAACAGCTCTAAAGAGCCCTGAAAAGACTCAAGACTGAGTAGCTCTCTTCTTTCTCCCTCCCCCAAGCATTGTTGTTCCGGGTCAGCAGAGCCAAGGGCAACTGGCACAGAAGACATTGTTCTCCAGGCAAAATGACAGCAGGAGGAGGAAATAGGACACAAGAAGTAGAGAGATGATGTGCCCCTAGGCCAAACATGTGGAGGCCAACATGGCCCTTGAAGAGCCCCTGCTCTGACTCCACCTTTGCTGCAGAAGGTCCTAGAAGTCCCTCAGCCCTAGGTTGCACAGAGTACCATCTGCAAGATGGAAAAATTACTTGTTAAGAGCAAGCAGAGGTGGATATTGTCCATCAAGAAGAGGATATGAGATAGGAAAAGGACTCAGAATGCATGGGGAGAGAGGGGTCCCATCATGCAGGTGTCAATAATAGGGATGTCTTCCTGTCACTAGCAAATAATCTGCCATCACACTGCTGACTTTATGCAGGCAGACGAGGCTACAACTGCAAGCAATTGCCACCTGAACATCATAGACATGGTAATTATTAAAAACAGAGCACAGCCTTGAGCTGCCTAAGGACCCCCACAGATCTGCATAAGCACCAGTAGAAAGCTGCCTCCAGAACAGAAATGCAGTGTTTTCCCTGCTGTCAGCACCTGCGTCAGGCTCCCAGTTTCTCTTGAGATACAGCTCTTAATTGGGATAGATTGTACATTTTCTGCTGCAGCCCAGCCCAGCTCCCAGTTTAATTGCTAGTTTATGACTTAGCCTGTTTTGTGCTTTCCACGCTACTTCTTTCCTCACTTAATCTAATAGAATTATAGAAAGTATTGCTGGGAGGACCTCAGGAGGCCACACAGTTTATCCTTCTGCCCCAAGGCAGTATTTCATTTTCAACGACGTCATGTGTCTTTTGCTATCAGGTCAGATCGGTCCAAGATGTATAGTGGGTAAAGAAATGAAGCTTACCCAGGGGAGTCAATTGGCATAAAAGACTAAATCCAGCTCTTCAAGTCACTGAAGTTGTATCAGAAATAACCCTGGTCCAAATGGTGTCATTTATTAGATCAGTCTTTTAAAAGATGTTCTTTCTTAAATTTGAAATCTCTAAAATGAACAAATCTCTAGAAGAAACTGTTTTGACAGCCCCATTTCAGTATATTTAATACTTCATTATGAACAGCAGTGACCACTCCATTGTTAAGACTTAACAGATCTTACCACAGTGTGATCAGCTTTTGAACTTCTATTAACTCCCACAATAAAACCTGATCTTTCTGGAATTTTACATCCTGAATTTCACTTCACAGTAGACTATGTCTGGCAAGACAAAACAAAACCATTAAAACATCTTTAATATGACAACTTTACACAAATGAATTTCCAGTAAAATTTCAGAATGTCAGACAGCTTCTTAAGGCTTTTTCTTCCAAGACAATTTGACTAAAAATTCCTCTTCTGTTTCCTTTTGTCTATTAATCTAAGAAGAAATGTCTTGCAGCCTTGGGAATAGATAATGCAGAAATTAGAAGAATTAAAAAAAAAATCAGCTGGTGATGATCAACCTAAGTAAAGCAGGGCACAAGTATAACAGAGATTCTCTGCAGACCCATGAGGACCAAAGGAGAGGTAAGAAGGAGGGACTCCAAGGAGGAAAGAAATGGTTCTGTCTAATCAAACAAGCAAGCAGGAAAAAGGACTACATATCTATTAAAAACAGTTCCAGGCCTGTTTGTTTCTGTCATCTTTTGAAATTTAAGTTCTGGTCGAGTTGGGTCTTTTCTGTGTTGTAACACTCATGCTGAGCACCTGCAGCACTGCACAGCTGGACAGAGTAGGGGAGCTGTAAGAAGACAACAAGCTTCCTGGTCAGCAGACAGGCTTTGTGTCTTCCTCCCACTGTTCTCCACAGCACCTGTTATTCAGACTGATGCTAAGCCTATTAGCAGCAAACATGCATCCTCACCCTACAGATGCAACTGCCAGTTAGTAAACAGGTAGGAGAAAATTAATAATGGCTTCAGACTCTTACTCATCCTGCTGGTCCAGCTCACTTACTCACTACCCTGAACTCCTTCACACAGAGACAAAACTATTTCCCACAATATTCCCGTATTTGGCTCCCATGTTCTCTACCCACTCTTCACTACTAGCTTCTACAACCAAGAGCACAATTAAGCCAGGAAAATTGTAACAACCACCACTTGCATCAGGCTGCTATTATATAGCACATTAGCCAGGAAGGACAATATACTATGCTTTTTAAATGCATTTGAAAGGGTTGAGATTGTTATTGTCAAACACACCATTTTAAAGGACATTAAATTGTGTCCACAGTAATGCTTGAAATAGTCCTGTAAAAAGCAAGTTGGACAACATGCTTTAGACACAACTTCTTTTCTAATTGTAGTTGTGGCCTGTGGAAGAGGGAAAGGGGCATTGGGTGAATCCCTACTGTTAGCTAATGAGATCATACATTTCCTCTCCCAGGCAATACATCTTTCCCTGCATGGGCTGCATTTTTCTTCACTACTCAAAAGCAGCTTCGCTATAAATCATAAATCACTACTGCAAGCATTCCGTTAATGAGCTCCTCCAGCTCTTGCATTTATTTTATAAAACAGCATTCACCAATCTTCATCTTACTGGTGCATTTAGAGTATTTATTTGAAGTTATGGGAGGTCCTTCTGGTGCAGAGAGACTGACTCCCCCGTTAAAGATTGCAGAGAATTCATTTTATTACCTATTCCCAAGGCATTCATCCCCCTGGATACACCATGTCACGGGTGACATACACATCTGGTATGTTATTTTCAATATGAAAAAATATGTGTCTTGTTTTGTGATCACATCGTCAATAGAACCGGGGAAAATGAGATACCAAATGAAAACAAACCTTCTTTTGTTCTTTAACTAGATCAGCACAGCATCCAAAATAGCTTTTATTCTTACTAGTCAGAGGTACCAGCACCTGCAAGCAAGAGTCTATACAGCCTACGTAAATCAATAGAAAACACCCAGGATTAACAAGACAACCCATGTAAGATACAAATGCCAGTAATGCCAATCCAATTCAAAAAAGAGTGAGTCTTCCCTAAGTTCATGGAGGACCCCTTCCTTCTTTGGAGAAAGCAGGAGTGTTCCCAGCTGGTTCTGTCATTTTTGAGTTGGCTTTTAGCAAAAGAACCTCTTGTTTTCATTAATTGCAGATTGAGCTGCTACTCATCCTCTTTAACTGGTATTCATACTCCCTAGCGGGTTCCCAGCATCAACACACTGTTGCCAGTGAAATGAGCCCAGTGCTTCTCCAGATTCCTGAAGTGCTTTATAAACTCTGCTACAACATCTGCAGCCATATTACTTATGTTCAATTCAATGTACATTTCCTAGCACTGGGCATAAAAATGATTATAAACCACACGTATAAAAGCCTTGAAACACAGATTCCTGAAAAGACTGCCTGAAAAATCACTCAGTGCCTAGTCTCTACAAAACTCAGCTTCCCTTGCCCAAGGGAGTCTACCCTCATCTGGAAGAGAACGGTTAAATTTTTGAAACTCTTGGTGTTAGGCTCAGTTGCAAGGCAGTACCTTACCACAGATAGTTTTGCATACTGCATTAGCAAAGACTCTCACACATGCAACATCAGTACTCCACACAAAGGAGCAGCTCTCTCTAGGCTTTTACCCTTTCTAATATGAAACTTCCAGCCAGACACAGCTTGAGTCAGAGTAACTTAGCCAGGCTGTCTTTCATTTCCTTAGTCCTGTTTCCACTAGCAACATCAGAACTGCGGTCTTTTATCTGAAATTCAATGACAAGCAGAGAGACTTTAATAAGAGGACTCTGATTTTGAGATTGAGAACTGAACCTAATCAGAATGGTATTGCCAAATTCAGCTCACAAAAATGACACAACAATATGTAAGATGATAAAGACATGAAGAAGAAAAGGTAATTTGTAATAAGGTTTAGGCTCATCTTTAGAATAGAAAAGGTATTCTTGCAATTTGACTCCATTTTGCAGTTAAGCCAATTCGGATGTGCCTGCAGGAAGCCTTTCCCGCTCACTTCAAGGGAGGTGGCAGCCTCTGGAGAACTCCTGTGACCTGGGACCAGCAGAGGGCACTGCGTCACCAAGTGACAGCGGTTGGACGCGACACAGCTCCCACCAGGCAGGGACAGTGAGCCACGCCGAAGGAAAGAAACAGATCCTGGAAATTAGAAGCATGTATTAGTCACCAGCATATCAATCGTACAACTGATAAGGGCAACACTGTTAAAACTGGCCTCCAGCTCTGGGCACTCCTGGAAACACATCTAATCCAGCTCTGCCTCCACACATCTCAGCCTCCAGGTGCTGATTTTAGGGCATAGGCCTCCTCCTGAAAACGCTTTTCAAGGGGTACGGCCAAATTGGTCCTGCCCTGCAGTGTATGTATCAAGCCTGTCTTAAGTCAAAAAACATTCTGTCAGCTTCCTCTCTCCTTTTCCAAACCTCTAAATCCTTGCTTGTAGCAGCAGGAAGTCTGTTCAGACAAAAAGATATCAAAGCAAAGAGCTGGCAATTTCCATTCTGCCCTCCCCTTTCACTCCCACCTCCTCCAACCTAGCAGGCTTTCAGCGAGCAGAGAACCAAGTTAGAGGACATGAAAGGAGTGCTGAGGTAGCAGCTTCAGAAGAGTGTCTTTCCACTTGCTTATTTCTAGTTTATTTTGAATTACCAGAGGATGACCATGAAGTAGCAAATAGCTCGTATTTTTTCTTCTCTCTGTATTCGGTCCAGCAGGATTCTCAGTACTAGAAGAAGCTTAGAGGATAAATAAATCATACCAGTCAGGCTAGTGAGTGAAAAGTTTCCACTTTCTCTTTGTACAGTTGGTGGAATAACTTTGCCAGGATGTGGAAAGGGGCCTCAAAATTTTTCATTTCCTTCTGTAAAGAAATAAGAAAGTTGTGAATGGCAGATGGAATAAGCATTTGACTATTTCTGCTCTGCTTCACCAAAGAAGGATTAAAACTGAGTTAGATGACAAGCAAGGGAAAGAGCATCCCCAATTATCTTTCTCTGCCTGAAAGAGAAGATAACTTTACAAACATCCCCTTGCACAGATGGTGAAAGGAGCAGATACTTACCACTGACATCTCACAGTATTCCAGGCCATGTTTCTCAGCCCACTCCTGTGCTTGTTTCTGCTCCACAACTCGACGATCAGTTAGGTCTGTTTTATTCCCCACTAAGACACCTACAGAAAAAAAAAGAGATGAAACAAAAGAAAAAATCCAGCTCCTCAATGCTGACTTGTAAGCCATAAATGCTGGAACATTTGTAGAAGTAGCTGAAAAAGTTGGAGATGTGGAGAACAGTCTATAACTACCTGGAAAAGATTCCAAAACAGGAAACATATTCAAGCCTTATCTGCTTTGTAATAAAAGCAAAGGAGTTGGAGGAAGCCATGTCTGACTTAAAACAAATGCTCTATGCCAGAGTTCAACAGAAACAACTGCTGTCATACAAGAGGGAAGTAGATAACAAGAATCACACCCATTTTTACCTGGGATGTGCACCCCAACTGCTTGAGCCCTCAGCTTCTCCAACCATTTGTCACAGTTGTCGAAGGATTGCTCATTAGTGACATCATACACAAGGCACAGGACGTTGGGTTGCTCCCACTGCACAGCAAGAAAGGAACACTGTCAGCTCTAATGAAACTGATGTGGTCAACAGCCAGGCTGTAAACATGGCAAACGCAGCTGCTAAGATGAAAATAAAAAGCATAACCCCAGGAATCCTGTGCCCTGGCTGAGGTTTCACATTTCAGTCAACCCAACTAAGTCACCAGCATTGGGAGAGGTGGTCTTGCTTTCTTCCCAAGTCCTGTCTGTACAGTCCTGCCCCTTTACTTGTATCAGCTCTGGCACTCATATGATTTTTCATTCTGAATCAGCACAAAATTAATCCTAGGAAAAAAGTAGAAAGGTTTTCTTCCAGTTTGAGAAGCTGAGACAGCTTCCAGAGGAGTCCCTTGCAAACCAGATTTAGTGCAAGGGCAAAAGGTGGACTTGCTCTTGTAGACAATGAACCATTAGGTTGACTTAGCCATCTTATGAAAGCTCACATCAATTAACTGATTCTGCTTCTCAAAATGAGATAACACAGAGAACTGTACAGAGAAGGTCACAACTATGTGAAGGAAAAAACCCAAGGGCAGGATTAGGCTCAAGGACAAGAATGAATCCTGTTGGATCAAACACATCACTGTAACACAAAAAAAAATCCTCCCACTGTTGAAGTTAGAGAAAAACAGATGTTTTCCTAAGAAATAAAAATAACTTTAAACAACAGTACACAGAAATTCTCAGTTAAAATTCCCTATTTCTTTTGTAAGAAAACTGCCTATCTACTTTCCTTTCTCTGGAAAGTATTTCTTCTAGTACTTATACAAGTTTTAGAGAGGTAGAACAGGATGCGTTGGCAACTGAGGTAATTGCTCCCATTTACACTAAAGACAAAGTTTGCTACATCTGCCAGACTGGGGAGCTCAGATCTTCAAAGCAAAAGCACTTCTTTGGAAGAAGAGGACTGTTACATAAGACTTACCAGTTTCTCCAGCATTTCAGAAAATAGATCTTTTCCTGCAGAGTCAAAAATGAAGAATTCCTGAAAGCGGAAACAGAAAGAAGGCTCTTGCCAAGAAAAATGCAGTGTAAGGAAAGGTTTTGAAAGTAAATACTGCAACTTGTAACTCCAACTTTTTATTCAGTACAGCAGTGCCATGTCCCTAAGGGACAAACTCCCTGCACTGAGAAAACTCCATATAGTATGAGAAAATAAATCGCTGTTTTTCAAGTATGACCAATAAAAGAGTTACTTTCAAGGCCCCAAGTCTGGTTTCCATCCCTACTGGAAACAGAGTATGTGGAGGGGGGCAGTAACCTCTACTATTTATACAAAATTATACACATTCCATTAATGGGAGTATAGGGCATTAAGGAAAAATAACAGATAAGCTTCAGCTTCCGTAGTTCCAAGAACTAAACTTGAGTGCCCTAAAAGACAGAGCAGAATTTCAACAAAGTTGGCAATAACTTTGGTTTAAAATATTGTCTTGGATACAAGTATATAAAAATTACATTTTTATGACTAAACTAACCCTGGAGTATCAGCAATTATACATGATCAGCCCCATTTCCCTAATGCAACTTAATTGCCCTACGAACATGCATAGTGATATTCCACCAGAATGAGACTCATGTGAGACTTGAGCTTTGGATGTCTCTTTCTGACCCAATTTGTGTCACAGAAAAACTCACCACACTATCATTTGTCTCTGGAACTGATATAGCCTTCACCAACAGTTCTATGCCCGTTGTCTGTCAAGAAGAATCAGGAAAATGAGGATCAGGAGAGTTTTTAAGAGCCTGTCCAACTGCATACCAACTGTGCATTGGATTGAGGCAGTTCTTGTGAATCATTACAATTCCATCAAACACAGACCGCTGGAAACTCAGCAATACTCCTCCTAGCTCTGCTAACCTAATCTCACCAATATGTCAAAGACTCGTAGATTTGCTCAGTTGGGGGAAAATCAAGGAGAACCAAAGAGATTTGCTTATATACAGCTCAGAGTATTAGCTGAAGTCTGCAGGTCTACACTCACTCTCACACTGCTGCTCTAACGCATGCCTTAGAACATTTTGCACTAACCATGTGATGAGCTAACATATGGGACTGAGATTATTTGTGCTTCTTCCACCTTTTATCTCATTCTGCTTTGTAGCTTATTTATTTGTTCTATTTCTATCCTTAAATCCTGGTTTCCATCTTTATTTCCATGAATAAACATATTTTAGGGGGTTTTTTCTCCACACTCATATTTTCCTTTTTTTACTTTACTTATATTTACTTTTATTTTTATCCTGCTTCTGATTAGTCATCACCATTGATTCTTACACTGAAAGACTGCAAACTGTATCCTCTTCATCTGGGAACAGTTTCTGTAGATTATAATTATCTTGGGGCTATGCAGCACATCTTGGTGTTTGCACAGTGATAAGCGCACTGTCCACATGCACATTTAATAGTTGGAATTAAAAGCTTTCTCCTTCAGCAATGCTTTTTCATAGAGTAGTCCCTGAAGGGGGAAGCTCTCTAACACCACAAAACCTTATGAAAACATTGGTTCAGCAGGAAAATCATCAGATTAACTAAATTATTCTGCCTTAAGTTTCAATACCAGCACCTACCTTATGCAGACTTACGGAACATTAAATGTTTCAGGGTGTAAGAAAGAAAACCCTTTAAGATCCCACCTCAAATTCCTCAACTTAAAATCATATTTATTTTGTTCTAGGCCTTTAGTTTTCCCATTCCTCTTAGAAAAAAGTTAGACAGCAGTCTGAGCCTGTTGTATGCTTACCATTGTGTAGTTCTTCTGAAAATGAGCCCCATCACTGCGAAACATCTGGGCTAAAGCACTCTTACCCACAGCTGGATCTCCTGCAAAAGCAAAAACACAAAATATTTTTGTTTCATACTAGAGAATATTATTTTTCCTCAGTTCTGCTACTATCACATGTTGTAAGAGCATGGATGCTCTAACTTTGAATACAGGCAAGATAACTATCATACGAAGCACAAAACAATCTAAAAGGTAATACCCACATGAGGAAACCAATATTGCCATTATGCATACTAGTGCTAACATCTGATTTCTGACCTATGCACAACAGTAAAGGACTGCCAGATCAGGGTGGAACTGCTGTTTGTTCTAAAATTCATGCCTACACCACAGCCCTTACCTAGGAATTAAAATTTCCCAGATATGTTATCATGTAGAAAAAAATGCAGCATGATAAGGGACACTGGGTTTCCTAGGAGGCTACTTCCTCTCCTTAGGTTTACCGATTTCCCCAGACTCAAATCCTTGTTATATATTGAGATGAAGCTGCTTAAGCTGGTAACATCCCTCAATGAACTATTCTTGCTGACCCTGCTAAGAGAGCAACTCTTGCTGACTCAATGCTGCTGGTGGCTCATTAGTTGCATCCTGGGCATAACAGAAGCAAACGTCAGAGAGAAAGCACATGGCTGGAGAGGAGAGCCTGCTGATTCATTCCTGTATGGAAGGAAAACCAAAGGGCTTTGGTTTTTGCTCTTCTAGAGCCAAGGCTTTCTGATATGGCTTGCACAACGCTTCAGGCAAACCTGGCAGCTGCCTGCTTTGGCCTGCTCTTACAAAACTCTGTAAGATTCAAAGCAATCACAGAATCACAGAATAAGCTGAGTTGGAAGGGACCCACAAGGATCACCAGGTCCAACTCCTGGCCCTGCACAGGACCATCCCCAAGCATCACATCATGTGCCCGAGAGTATTCCCCATATGCTTCTTGAGCTCTGTCAGGCTGGGTACTGTGACCACTTCCCTGGGGAGCTGTTCCAGTGCCCAATCACCCCCTGGGTGAAGAACTTTTTTCTAATATCAAAGCTAAATCTCCCCTGACACAACTTCAGGCCATTTCCTTGGGCTCTGCAGAAATCACATAGGCCCATATTACTTCATGAAAAAGATCATAACCCTTTCTAAACAAGGACTTAATGCTTCCAAAGAGCTTATAATTTCCTCACATAATGTCTCGCTAGCCTGGATAGTTGAAAGGACAGGAGCCAGTAATTAAATACCTCAGTGGTTCAAGCTTTACCCTTAAAGGCACACTCTTAGCAGCCAAGCCTGGAATACAAGTCTTTTACATTATGTTGTTAATAAATAAAGCCAGAAAGGAAGTATTTTACATTATGTTGTTAATAAATAAACCAAGAAAGGGGTCTATTTTTGACTCTATTACAGCTTCCTAATGGTGTTTTGAAGGAAATTGGTAAAGCTCTCTGCTCACATACTATTACAGAGGAGAAAGGGTGTTTTGGATAGTGACAATTACCCTTAGATGCATTAACGAAATGTAGTTCTTGTTTAAACATTTTTAGCATGCTTGCTTGCTTTGAGCTGAGTGGGGCTCATAATATTTAGACAGGAAAATCTGGTAAGTCAGCTTGTTTGTTCTCTGATCAGTTCAAGCTCATGCGGAAGACAACACTCTGTTCTGAGTGGAAGCTATTCTGTATTTCAATAGACAATTAGATCTGTCTTTGTAAAAGGAGATAGAGAGGCACACATTGCTCCAAACTGTGCAGGCATCAGCCAGCACAAATTCTTAACTAATGCGTTGCCTTTCTTCTGCTTGACAGCCCCAGGTGCTCTTTCTCTCTTCTTATTCTTTGCCACCCTCTTTAGTCCATCACATCACTACACTTCCTCAAAGTAAGTTTCCTTGCCCTTTCTAGTTTAGTCTCACGTGCAAGTAGTGCATTGTACAGTATATATTCTATCCATATTTCTGTTATTCTTCCAGAATCTGTAGGGTCTTTCTAAAATGCCTGCTACTGCCAGCTGTCTCTCTACAATGAAAACCTCTGTGTAGTGTCTCCATAGTAGGCTCAGACAACAGATTCTTTTACTTTGTGTCTGTAAATTACCCTTGAGATACACAGGAATCGTCTTCTATTGTCAATTTAATAGTCTCTGTTTTGCTAATAAAAGCCCTTTTTCCCCTGTTCTCTTTGACCTTGGTGTAGCTCCCAGATCTGTGAGTCACTGGCTCTTCACAACCATTTCCTTAGGTCCACAAGCGCTCCCAGGTCCATTACTGATGGATTTGCCCCTGTGTATGTAATTGTATTTTCTTCTTCCCTTTAGGTTGTTGTGGTTACTCATATCTTAGGTCCCTTTCACTATAGTGTTTTTTCTGCAACAGAGAATCTATTTTGCCTGGTCTGCTTCATTAATTTATTATTTTAATAATACATGGATATTATTGTAGCACATAGGAAAATGACTTATGGGATAGGACACTCCTGTTCTTTGTGCTGTGAACAGAATTGAAAAGGCAGCTTCAGACCCAGTAAGGATTAAGGACATAAATGGGCCATCCAAAGAAAACTCATGTGATTTTAAAATGGTTGTGGAATTGGCCTTTGGTAACACTAAAAAACAAAACTGGAAAGACTTCAGCAAAGCCAGTATATTGGGAGCAGGAAACTTCCAAATTTGACATGAGGCCTACGTTTCAAGTGTAGGAGACGGGCAAGATATTCATGCTGTTCATGGCAGTAGAGGCACAAGGGAGATTAATTCTTTTGCCTTTGCCAAAGACCTTATCTGGCTTTGCAGGAGTTGATGGTCAGCTGCTTCTGAGGTTAAAAAAGGCAAACGTTTTATTCTGGATGAAAGAATTTGGAGCGAAGAGTTAAACCTGGGAGTTGACTGCACACACAAGTTTTATGGATTTGTGCTTTTAGCTGAAGCTGCACAGAGTTTCAATGTAGAGGGAGGGGAAAAAAATAAAAATTTTCTTCACACAGTGTTAACAGCCAGCTGTACTTACTTTCAACACCTCCATAATCCATCCTGACTAAATAAACTGGTGTCTTCACCTCAATTTTTTCCCAGGTTAGCCTCCAACGTACTTGGGGAAAAAGATGCCCCTGTGAAGTGCACATGCTTCATCCTTCTACTCTTCGTTTAGGCTTTACCTTTCTATCATACTCTCAGAATCATCCTGAGTTCTGACACGAATTTTTCACGTCAGCCCAAAGCAAGACCCACAAATGAGGCAGCACTCAGCTGCCTACCCTGCTCCCTTCACACTTTCCTCAGTCTCTGCGCCCACCTTTCCACACTGCAGAAATACTCTTTTTGGTTTGGGTTTGGGGTTTTTTTCCTCTTTTACATCCCGTCCTTGCATTTCAGCCGGTCCAACCACACCTCACACCCTCTCTGGGCACAGCTCCACATGGTAGGCGGGGGCGGGCACCGACTGGTAATAACACACACGACTTCGACTGTTCCCGTCCCCAGGCAGCCGAGGTCCTCGCTTCTCTCCCGTCGCCTCTTTCCCTACCTCTTCTCCGGTGGGGCGGCCCCTCGACGAGGGGCTGTGGGAAGCCTGGCCGCCTGCGCTGCCGGCCTCGCCCCATCCCACGGCATCCGCTTCAGGCCCCTGTAGCCAGCGGCGTGGGTGGGAGCGGGAGGGCCAGACTCACCTGCCAGCAGGCACTTGGCAGCGAGCTTCACCATCGCGCCGGCCCGGGGCAGGCGGCGGCGGCGGCGGGCCCGGACGGCGGCAGCGGGGGCCACCACGGCGCTGAGCCGCGGCCGTGGCAACCGCGCGGTCCTGGCAACCGAGCGACCACACGCCTATCCCCATTGGCTGCGGGCCCTGCTCATCAAGGCCATCCGAAGTTGTTATTGGTTCTCTCTATTTTCACCGCCCACTAAGCGTGCTGTCAATCAAAGCCGACGCCCCGCCCCTCCCGGTGGCGCCGCGGCGCTGTGAGAGGTGCGAAGGGGAATTCTGCCTGGCAACTAAGGACGCCATCGGGAGCCGGCTTGTTATTGGTAGAACACAGGGGCCTGTACCACGGGGCTCAAATGACCCTCTAGGGGGCACGGCAGAAGATGGTAAAAGTTACGGGCAAAAAGCTGCGGCAGCGCTAAGGCGGGAAGAGACAAGCTGCGGGAGAAGCCTCCACTTCCTGCCTGTGGGCCCACGGCACGCGATGTTCCGTGCGGAAGGGCCCTGGCTCCTGCGCCTTGCTGCGCATGCGCCCGTCGCGAGCCCGGCCTCCCCCGGCCGGCGCGGCGCTCGCGCTCGGCCTCAGCATTTGGGTCACGTTCCCCTCAGGGTTTGGGGCGGGAGCTGCATCAGCCTCCGAGCTTCAAAGTCGGCCACAAAGCCGGGTCAGCACGTCGGGAACAGGCGGTTTGTGAGGCCGCTGTGACCCTGTGGAAGTGGAGCTGCGCTCCTTCCCTGCCGGGGTCAGCAGCTGATCCACACTCCCCTACTCCAGTGCACACTTTTTCTTGTGTTTGGCTGTGTTACTGGACTCACAGAGAAAGTCCTCTTAGGCACTGATTTCTTAGCTGCTTTTTTCTTAGTATCTCAGAACTTTGTTCTTCCCCNTATTGTAGCACATAGGAAAATGACTTATGGGATAGGACACTCCTGTTCTTTGTGCTGTGAACAGAATTGAAAAGGCAGCTCCAGACCCAGTAAGGATTAAGGACATAAATGGGCCATCCAAAGAAAACTCATGTGATTTTAAAATGGTTGTGGAATTGGCCTTTGGTAACACTAAAAAACAAAACTGGAAAGACTTCAGCAAAGCCAGTATATTGGGAGCAGGAAACTTCCAAATTTGACATGAGGCCTACGTTTCAAGTGTAGGAGACGGGCAAGATATTCATGCTGTTCATGGCAGTAGAGGCACAAGGGAGATTAATTCTTTTGCCTTTGCCAAAGACCTTATCTGGCTTTGCAGGAGTTGATGGTCAGCTGCTTCTGAGGTTAAAAAAGGCAAACGTTTTATTCTGGATGAAAGAATTTGGAGCGAAGAGTTAAACCTGGGAGTTGACTGCACACACAAGTTTTATGGATTTGTGCTTTTAGCTGAAGCTGCACAGAGTTTCAATGTAGAGGGAGGGGAAAAAAATAAAAATTTTCTTCACACAGTGTTAACAGCCAGCTGTACTTACTTTCAACACCTCCATAATCCATCCTGACTAAATAAACTGGTGTCTTCACCTCAATTTTTTCCCAGGTTAGCCTCCAACGTACTTGGGGAAAAAGATGCCCCTGTGAAGTGCACATGCTTCATCCTTCTACTCTTCGTTTAGGCTTTACCTTTCTATCATACTCTCAGAATCATCCTGAGTTCTGACACGAATTTTTCACGTCAGCCCAAAGCAAGACCCACAAATGAGGCAGCACTCAGCTGCCTACCCTGCTCCCTTCACACTTTCCTCAGTCTCTGCGCCCACCTTTCCACACTGCAGAAATACTCTTTTTGGTTTGGGTTTGGGGTTTTTTTCCTCTTTTACATCCCGTCCTTGCATTTCAGCCGGTCCAACCACACCTCACACCCTCTCTGGGCACAGCTCCACATGGTAGGCGGGGGCGGGCACCGACTGGTAATAACACACACGACTTCGACTGTTCCCGTCCCCAGGCAGCCGAGGTCCTCGCTTCTCTCCCGTCGCCTCTTTCCCTACCTCTTCTCCGGTGGGGCGGCCCCTCGACGAGGGGCTGTGGGAAGCCTGGCCGCCTGCGCTGCCGGCCTCGCCCCATCCCACGGCATCCGCTTCAGGCCCCTGTAGCCAGCGGCGTGGGTGGGAGCGGGAGGGCCAGACTCACCTGCCAGCAGGCACTTGGCAGCGAGCTTCACCATCGCGCCGGCCCGGGGCAGGCGGCGGCGGCGGCGGGCCCGGACGGCGGCCGCGGGGGCCACCACGGCGCTGAGCCGCGGCCGTGGCAACCGCGCGGTCCTGGCAACCGAGCGACCACACGCCTATCCCCATTGGCTGCGGGCCCTGCTCATCAAGGCCATCCGAAGTTGTTATTGGTTCTCTCTATTTTCACCGCCCACTAAGCGTGCTGTCAATCAAAGCCGACGCCCCGCCCCTCCCGGTGGCGCCGCGGCGCTGTGAGAGGTGCGAAGGGGAATTCTGCCTGGCAACTAAGGACGCCATCGGGAGCCGGCTTGTTATTGGTAGAACACAGGGGCCTGTACCACGGGGCTCAAATGACCCTCTAGGGGGCACGGCAGAAGATGGTAAAAGTTACGGGCAAAAAGCTGCGGCAGCGCTAAGGCGGGAAGAGACAAGCTGCGGGAGAAGCCTCCACTTCCTGCCTGTGGGCCCACGGNTAATTTTTGTGGCCTTTCATACTGCTGTAGGTTAATTTATTTGTTTTTTCCTATTTTTAAAATATTTATCTGAAGCTCTCCTTTGGCTACTATTAAATTATTTCTATGCCCTTATTTTTATTCTTTGAACTGATTTTCTGTCTTCCATAAGCAGTGCAAGTCAGGGGATTTGGGTGGGAGCTGATAAAGGTGACCATGAATCTTCCTGGGTTTTCCCCTCCTTCCAATCTGTTTGAAAGAAGTCTGCCATCAGGAATCACCCCATTAATAGCATCCATACTTTTTTAGGGTATAAACCTTGCTTGGCTGCACTTTGGATTGTTTATTCCTGGAGCATGGAATGTGCTTACCGTGGAAAGCAGTAAGTAAGCTTGGGAAGAACAGAATTATCAATAATAGATCTGTATTTGGATTATAACACTGGACGTTCCAAGGGTCGTGTTGCTTGAAAATAAAGTTTTCCAAGTTTTATTTTAATGCCAAGGTAGTGCCTGCTTAGAAAGCAGCTTTTTTACCTTTCCTGGAGTAAATTACCTGTTTTACGTGTTTGGGACTGTGTGATATATTGGCCAGACACCTAGCCAGGGAAGCAAGTAACATAAAAGTAATGACAACCTGTAGCTAAATCAAAGGAGTCTTCTATATAAAATAACACATAAAATAACATTGTTCCTCTGATAAAAAACATGAAAGGGACTTCACTAGCCTGAGTAGGCAGACTTTAATTGTAGGTGATGGCTGTGGTGAAATTCAGTGATGGAGTCAATACTGGGTGTTCCTTTAAAAAGGAAAAGAAAAATTAATCCCTGGTCTCATCATTGCTTTCCCTTTTTTCCATCCCTGAATCCTCCATCACGTAAGACAGATATGGGCTATCGATGTTCTCCCTCACTTATGTCTAAATAGCTTACTTCCTCTTTCATCTTTTCTGCCTTCCACTCCATCCTCCAAGAAATTCACTTGTCTCTGTGTTGTTCCATTTTTGCAATCCTTGCATTATCCTTTGTTGTCTATTTGTAATATTGCCCCAGTTTACTGACAGGTCTGCATGTGAAGGCTTTGAGGCTCCATTACGATGTACTTGAGGTTTATCGATTGTGGCTGCAGTGCGGTGGTATCCACCAGCATTTACTGAGGTCACAAACATCCCTCACATTTCACACTAGGATCGCTGCAACGGAAGGCATAGATTATGTTGGAAGTGAGATTTTCATTGCTATCAAAAAATTCTGCTTGGAATATGGATATCTCCTGTCTGCTTGCTGCTTTTCTATTAGCACTCTGTTCCTTTATCCCATTCCCTCATTTCCTACCTCTGCATGCATGTGTGCACAGAACTCTTAATGGACTTGTATCCTCTCTATTTCTTCTGTCCTTTTATCCCACACTATTTTATTTTTTTTACCCAATCTATCTCTTCCTCTGTCTGACTTCTCACAGGTATAAGTTGTTCCCCTACCAGAATTGACAGTGACAGATTAAGGATGGAATTACTTATCTGCACCTTGTAATCCAAACAGAATCACTGTCTGCTGTTAGCAGTCCACAGGGGTTGCTGCTGAATAAATTGGAATGCTGGTAGCTGTGCTCACTGAAGCTTCTCTCATCTTGAATATGTGAGAAAGAGGGGAAGAGGAACCCTGTGGATTTAAACAAAAGAATACCCCAACAACAGACGGTGATGCCCTTACCCTAGAGAAGTGTTTATTAGGTTAAATCCTGTATTTAGCAGCTGAGGAGGAATGGAACACTCTTTTCTTTCACACATTTAATTTTTCCCTCAAACAAAACAGGATTATTTTGAATGGCAAGTGCCCCTTCTCTCATGTGAGCAGGATAAGTTTCCCTGACAGCCACAAGACCCCGAAATTTGAAGTCACATTCCTTTAGGCAGTGGTCACAAACCAGCAGTCGAACTGCACATGTTGTGTGTGGCTCGCACTTAATCCACCTGCAGAAGGCAGCGATGGTGGAACTGCAGCTCCAGCAGGAGTGGCACGGAATTTCAGATATACAAGGTAAGGCTTTACAATGAGGATTAAACTGAGGTCATTCGGTCTTTTAGACTGAGGTATGGTTGGTGTTCCAGATTCTGTTGGGCACTGCATAGGTCACTTCATTATCTTCTTCACAAAGCATACCTGTTAAAAAGTGATTTTTTTCTGAGGCAGAATGCACTATTATTCCTAGGACTTGTTTTCATAGTTGTTCATCTATCGATGCAAACGTTCTGGATATGTTCAGAACTGAGTAGGTTACAACCTGTAACTTGAACACACTGCCTGATAAAAGGTACTGAGGAAGAGCTGTATCTTTCTTTAGGGTAAGCAGTGCTTCTCAGGAGGGCATTAATGTTGAGGAAAGGGAATTAGTAGGTCTTTCTGTAAGAAATCTCTTAAATGCAAAGTATTTCATCAGTTCTTTTTAAAATCTTATGTTACTAAAAGGAAACAGTGTGACAAAATGGCATCAGGAGTATCTAGTGAATGAATATTCAGAGTTCATGCAGCTTTTTAAATCCGTATAGATTCTTATAGGATTGACTATGAATGTTTACTGGTATGTCTGGAGAGCTGTGAAAACTGCAAGAAAGGATGTGTACATTTTATTGTAGATTTCCATTCTTTACACTTCCCCCAAGCAGTGGAATAAATAGATACTCCATCTATTTTGAGGGCTACTTCATTTGGCATCCCCCAAAAGTGGCTTTTATTTCTCTTCAGAGTGGGGCTATTAGCACAGAAGTGAGAATTTGGATGCTTTCTCTAGCTCTGTTGATAACACCATTATAGTTCAGGTCTTCAGATTTTGCTCTTTTGTGGTGGGGGCTGAGACACAGATCTGAAGGCTTTTTGGCTGAGAGTCGGTGCACTGAAATGTAAGATGATTATAAAATGGTTGAATCGGCCAAAGGATTTGTTGGCAGTTACAACAGCCCTTGTGACCGATCTGGCATATCTGCCATTTGTTTCTGATCTACTTTGCTGGGAGAGTGGAAGTTAGAAATGGATGTCAGTCATGGCATCAATGGAAAGTGGTAAATTACTAAATGTAGGGTAGGTACCTCCACAAGACATAAACTTGGTTCGAGTATGCTAATTGTAACTGTTATGTCCTATCTTCTGATGAATATGAAAGGAAGGAAAGATTTCTGAAGGATGCATTCAAATTCACAAGGATGAAGATAAAGAGAATTTCCGGAGAGTAATTATTCTGCATATGTCAGGAAAAATTCCGGTTCAAATCTTTATTTTCTTGTTTGTGCACATGGAAGCTTGAAAAAGCGTTGGGAAGAAACCCTGAAATCTTTATTTAATTTTAAATAATACTCCCCAAAGCACTAGATAATGGATTGTTGGTCGGGGAACCAGAACATCACACAACAGGAAGTTGTCTGGATCTCTCCCGGAGGGAGTGTCTGTGACAGACTGAGGGCTTGCTGTGGCCTTGTGTGTGGCCTGAGCCTTCCCGAGCTGCGAGTGCTCTTATCAGAGTGATTGCAGAGTGCTGTCCTGCACAGAGCCGTGCACAGGGGGCCGGATGCTGGGGAGGGAGCACCGAGAGCGCTCCTGCATCCCGGGGAAGGGGTTAATCTGTCAAACAGAGAATACATGAATATGTGACAGCTTTAAATGAGCTACCCATAATTCCGGCGTGCCAGTCATTATGTGCTGATGATGACTATGATAGCAGCTGGGGATCTTTTTTTGGATCTCTAGCTGCTGTCTGCTTAGAAGGCAGATGCTAGACTTTCACTAATGCTATATCTTACGTTAAAAACTGCAAGACAGATTACATTCAAATAATGAGATTTATTAAAAAACAGAAGTTTATGTTTGAATTTATATCCTGTCCAGTTTTTTAGGCTTTGAATGTTCAGGGTTTTCTCTGCAGACATAACAGCTAGAATTTTTGTCCCTTTGCTGAAAACTAAGATTCAACCATGTGACTCCAGGACTTGGAGGTTTAGTGGAGGAAGCAGAAGAGAAATATTTGAGACTCCTAATTAAATTTTCAGAAGTTTACAACACTCTGTCTTCTATTCTCTTCCCTTTTATAATAGGCTAAATTTTTGGGCACCAACTTTTTCACCTTAATTATGTCCTTTCTTTTCAAGGTCAATTTATTATAATGGATTTATATTATAATAAAGTATCTTCTGCTCCAAGCTTTTCAAATCCTCACTCTAATCATCCCAGTACTTCCTGCTCTGGATTTCCTTTTCCTCAGACCCTGAACTTCAATGTTTTTCATCCTCTGACCTCTATCTCAGAACTCTCTGTCCATTTACTTCCTGCTGCAGAAGCAAGGCTACTGCTCCTGCCTTCCCAGTAACTGCTCACACCAGCTACTTCCTTCCCATTTGTGGCTGAGCCTTGTTGGTTAAAATCTTTGTGGCTGTCTTCCTACAGGTGTAGGGTCTTGATTCCTCCTTCTGATGAAGCCTTAAACTTCTGGGCTACACAGTGAACTGAAAAAAATCTGAAGGAGAAGGATTCAGAGCTTGTAAAAATAGAATAAAAAATTACGTGGGAGCCCTTCATTGTTACTTGCTCGATGCTTTGTATTCAACAGACTAGATGGAATTTCAGGTTAATTTTGACCTATCAGACCTTCAGTGGGAGATAATTTAAGTTCTATTGTATCAGTTACCTTTTAAGCATTCAAAATGAAGATACATTTCAACACTAGAATTCTCAACAGCCCAAAAAAGATAGAGGCTCATGAAATCTATGGGCAAATGTCTCCTAAGACTCTGCTTTGCAAAGAAGGCTCTCACATGTGAACAAGGAAGTTAATATATGCAGAGAGAACAGAAAAACACTGGCTCTAGTAATGGAGGTTGTTACAGAACATAATTGAACACTGACTGCAGCAAAGCTAAAAGGAGACTTGCATTACAATGACAAAAAAATCTTTATTTTTTCCCCTAACCTCTGATTTCAGCTGTCTGACTAAGAGCAGGTGCTGGGCAATAGCTCAATTTCAACAACCCATTGCAGCTGAAAGAGTAGATGCAATTGTGCTGTATCCAGCAAAATTGAAAATTGCTTTAAAGGAGAGGAATGCAAATGTTTTTAAGACAGAAAATCTTCATTCATCTGCAGAACGAAGCATAAAATTAGCACAGCCTCATAATTTTTATTCCTCTTTATAAAGCAGTAATAACTGTGAGATAATTTGCTATTACTTATATATTTTAGTATCTTTCTAGTGATACATTTTTAAAGCTGCATTGCATTGTGAATACACAGGGAATAGAATTTGCTAACAATTAAAATGTTATGATTAAAAAAATCCTTCAATGTTTCCAAAAATGTTTCCAATTTCCAATTTAAAAAATCCTTCAATGTTTCCAAAACCTGAAAATGTCTCTGAACCATTTGGGTTTTCAGCAACCCATGGACCTTCCCTCCAGTAATCAACAGTTAAGCCTTTGACCTCTGGTCCTGCACCCCTCATGACCTGTGTGGAGTCACAGAATGGTTTGTGCTATGAGGGACCTTAAAGATCACCTCATTCCAGCCCCAGTGCCATGGATAGGGACGCCTTCCACTAGACCAGGTTGCTCCAAGCCCCATCCAACCTGGCCTTGAACACTTCCAGGGATGGGGCATCCACAGCTTCTCTGGGCAACTTGTTTCAATAAAGAATTTCTTCCTAATATCTGATCTAAATGCACATTAATAAAAAGTTACTGTGTTCTTACCGCCTGAAGGCCTAAGTTAAAGCCTGTGTTGTGCTACTATATCAGTGAAACCAACTGCATTTCTGTACACAAACCTCACAAAGCATCTTCTGGAATTAAAAATGGTTGTTGCAATATGAGTTGAACAAGCTGATTCACGCACTGACAAGATCCTTTCACTTAGGTTTTCCTAGGTGGGAGACTGAATGAATTTATGAAAGAAACATTTTTCTAGCTGCATGTTCCATAGGCTTATTATCTTAGGCCTTCCTGTTAGTTCCATAGGCCTTTCAGGATTTATATTTGGATCATCTGATCCATTTATTGTTGTAGCTCATGCAGTTCATCCTATTTTTCTAGTGGTTGGAGAAGGGACTCTAGTATTCATATTTATATTAACTTCTGTCTTTAAAGGTGCGTCAACCTTTGTTAAGCTTTGCTAATTTATTGACCAGAAATATACAAACTAGAAATGTTCTTCCTCCCTTGTGAAGTAATTATCCCACACTGGGAGATCCTACAGACTGGGAAAGTTTTGATGATTGATGTGTCATGCAGACAGCTAGCCCTGTTTAGACACATTTGGCTTCACTTTCCTGTGTTTAGGAGAAATGTCATTTTAAATGTCTGAGCCCTAGAGAGTGTTGAGATTTCTAAAGGGTGTGTCTCTATGGAAAACGGAATCAGCTAAATTTCTTGCTCAGAATGAAGAAGCAGGTGCTCAGGTTCAAGCCCACGTGAGGAATGAGAGTACAGGACTAAGAGGAGGTATTTAATCACCAGCCTGTACTAAAGCCTGTGCTCTTCTCTCTGTGTTACCCATGGCTCCTGAGTGGGGTTAGAACAAGAATGTCAGCATGTAATTTAACCACAGCTGGATTTTGGTACGATAGTGCATGCCTTATAATTTCTCTTTGATTTGAAGTTGCTTTATAAATAAAAGAATGGCTTCTCCCTCAGCCAGCCATTTAAATCTCAGTCTGGGATTTTAGAGTCATATGGAGTTACTTTGTGCATTATGCTCATTAATAAAAATTTTGTGGGCTAATTTTTTACTTCAGTGAACCTTTAGGCATAGTTTTTGAAGTTATTTTGTTAAGGCAAGACTTGTTGCAAATATTGTGGAATGCTGCACTTTGTCATTCTATAACAATATTAACTCTGTTTTTGAACAGAATGTTGTTAATGTTTAGATACAATAGTGCAGAGGCTCTGCTAAAACTGTGTGTGTGTTGCAGGAAAGGGAAACATGAACTGCATTACCAGTCTTCAAAAATATTTAGTTTAGTTAGAAAAAGCAAAAGAAGCAAACGAGCAACCTTTGCATTTATAAAGTGAAGGAAATGCAGAAGCAATCACAGGACATTAGGCAGGAGCTTGGGACTGGTGGATAGACTTTAAATATAAATCCTAGCTCAGCTTCTGCAAAGTGAACAGGTGTTATGGCCTCCAGTCCATTGATTCCCAAAATAAGACATGTGGAAAATTGCTGATCCATGAAACTCCATTAAGAGCTTGGCAGGACCCTTAAAGCATAAACAATTATGCATTTGTTGGTTAAGGATTTAGTAATGGTAAATGATGATTGGAGAAATCAAGAGTTGGTGACAGTCTGCTAATACATACCCTTTCTATTAAATGCTAATGTCATTTGTCAGGCAGGGATGGTTTAGCTATGACTTGAGGATTTGGCTCTTCTTCCTCTTGAGTTGTAGCTCAGAGCGAGCAATTTCTTCTCTAGCAATACAGAATACCAGTATGAACAAGTAGTGTCTATTTTGTTTAGTGTGTCATTCAATTGTGTCTCATTACAAACCATTGGATATGAACCTACATAAAGGATATGTACTGATTATTTAAAAATTTGACTGTAACAGGATGGCTGAAGTATTTATTTTTTTCTTTTGTAACTTCTACTGTATTACAACAGGGAAGAAAATTATGGAACGCTTACTGTTCAGGGCAAAGAAGATATAAGATTGCAATTAAGCAATTTAAGGTAAATGTTTCTTGGAGAAATGTAATTTTGCTCCTTTGCTTGTGCATCTGAAAATTAAAACATCTTTCTTCATGAAATAGTAAATTGCAGAGTAATGTGGATTTTTTGTATTTGTCAAGCATACTATAATCCACACTGTGCAGAAAGTCTGATTAAATTTTGTGGCAAATTCTGCTTTCTTCAGATTTTACTGTAGTTTCTGTGACAGTCTCAAAGATATTAAAGCAAGAGCAATGTGAGAATGAATAATTCAATATTTTGTATATAAAATGTTTTGTTTTATATTTTATTGTAACTTTAAATTTTACATTTGTTTGCTGTATTTTGAGTCATGTCTAGATAACATCCAACTAACAGGAAAATTATGAAAATCTTTGTTAATTTGAAATGAAACAGTTAAAGTTGAAAAATTGGGAGAAATTTGAGTGGGAAAAGTAAGAGTCTAAGAGAAACATTGAAGATCCAGCAGGAAAAGAAAGTAAGCGTTTGATGGCAATTGATAAAACAGTCATTTTGGGCAGAGATTTACATATATTACACTTCTATTTGATTTTTTTTCCTTCAGTGATAGATGCATATTGAAATTTGAACTTCTAAAATGCAGTTGGGGAAAAAGGTGTGTTTAAATAGAGTTTTTGAGCATTCTGAGTATAAGATCTCAGAATACAGGATCTGAGTATACTGGTTGCATATTTGAATAAATTGACCAAATGCGTGTTTAGAATATCTTGTACTGTTAGCATGAAAAGTAAGGATGGTATTTTGGAGGTCTCTCTACTCATTGTGACTTTTTCAGTTTGAAAATGAAGGACATTTCTTTTCACCTTCTCCGTTACTATATGGCTGAAAATTTTCAGGCCAAATTAAGTGCTCAGTGTTGCTTGTTCCAGAATGATTGAGGTAACATGAAGAAAGACTGAAACAAGGATCATTCAGACTTTTATGCTAGTGAAATATCCCCACTGATGTTACTATAACTTGATTTATTTCACGTAATCTGCTATAAATAATTTTTAAGACTCATTAGTGTCTTTATTTATTTGTTATTTGTTCTATTGTCCTTTTTTTTTTCCCCTGAAGCCCTGGATAAAATTTCAGCTTTCATGCCATCCAGTGAAGCATTAAAATACAAATCCTTGCAGCTTCAGAGAATAGAAAGGGAATGAAAAGCCCTTTATTTATACAGCGAATTTTATGGCGGTTCTCGAATTCCCTGGACCTTCATTCTCGCTGCTGCCGTAGCGGGGTTCCGGATCCCTTTTCAGTAGCCCTGTAATAAAGTTCCTGAAATGACGCTTTATCGCCACGCGAGGTCAGCAGCTGCCGAGAAAAAGCAGAAAATAGACTCGCTCCACTGCAATCCGTTTTCAATTGCTTTATTTAGAATACTTAAAAATCAATACATCCTTCAGAACCGTATATACAATGTGCAAAACCAAAGGATTTCTTTTGAACGCACAGCATCTTCAGCAAAAAGTCTTCCTCGCGATTTACTACAGAATGAGGATCTCGAATGGCTTTAGGGAACGTTTATTGGCTTCCCGAGTAGCGTTGGGTAATCGCTGTGGCAGACGATGACGTTCTGTACAGTGTGATGATGACAGGGTTTCAGCCTTATCTTTTTGTCTCTACTAAATTGGTGATAATAACTCTACATTGAATAAGGTATTGTTGCTGCAGGGAATAGTTAGGGATACAGAAATGGAAAATATCCTTCCTTTTTACTGCAGTAATAATCAATGTTCTGTCAAGATGTGGGGGAGATGTTGCCTGAAAGGATTTCCCCCCTGCTTGAGTCTTTGCTTTAAAAGCAAAACACCTCCAACAACACAGGTAAAAAGCATAAGCTTGGTGCCAAAGTTACTAAACAGGACTTGGGGAGTAAGTATTGAGATCTATCATAGGCTTACTATTGGCTAATTATTTCCTTAGCATAAGTCTCAGTTTCCTATATGTAACTCCAAATAAGATATTCAATTCTCTGGCAAAGTTTTAGAATAAATTCTTTTGGATGGGATTTTTCAATTTACTATTTTAACACTGGGGTTATCAACTGCAGCATCACACCTGAATCTTGGTGTTCTCTTTCCTGAAATTCATGTTGTTATTTCGTGTGAGTATTCCATTCTCCCTGTCCTAGACAGTTGTGTAACACTGCTAGTAAACATAGCCTGTGTTTCCGAAGTGACTGCTTTTTAACAGTTTATGAAGTTATCTTCATGTATGATTGGCACCAACTGATATTCCTGTCAAACCTTTTATCCAAAAATCCCCCTGTACTGGGCAAATTTAACAAATGATACAGACGAGGATCAATTTACTGATCACCAAAATGCAGCAGAGGAGATGTAGATTAAATATTAGGAAATACTTTTTAGCTATAACACTGATTAAGTTGAAAGAACAAACTGCCAAATGAAGTTGGGTAATTGCCATCACTAGAGATTTTCCATCACTAGAGATTTTCCAGGCTATGAGTGTGCATCCATTTAGCAGGAATGGCTTAAAAATAATGCAGTCAGTTTTGCCACAGTTCAGAACTTGGACTGAATGACTCATTATAGGCATGTTTTATCCCAAATAATTTTTAAAATTCCTTCCTGCTTTACCCTACCTAAGGATAAAGCAGCAGGGATGTCAGCAAAAAAACCAGTAACATTTTCTCTCAGCGTGTGCCAAGCCTACATGAAATAAGAAACAAGTTGTAGTGAGAGAGAAGAAAGCCCAGATTGATGTGACCTTTATTGTTTTAACAGTGTCTTTCAGCACAATTACAGTTGCAGGATTGCAGAGAACAGAGCTGGAGTATAAAATAACATAAATAAATAGAACAGGAGCCAAAGCAGTCAGCAGGAGGTGGTTGGAATTGGGCAGTGAAGGATGAGTGAAGGGTTTGCATTGGTCAAAGCCTTTATGATTCAGCCACCATAGTTGCAAATTCTGGAGAAAGGAAAGAATTTTAAAAATATTTAGAAAACCAAAATTTAAAGAAGGAAGGAAGCAAATTACAATGAATACAGAGTCACTGGTGTAGCAGAAACATCACAATAACAGAAAAGCAAAGAAATCCAAGTTAATTAAAGGGAAAGTATGATCTGGGAAATCTTACAATGAAATGAAAGGATTTTTTGAGAGTAAGGGAGAAATGCTATACGTGCCAGACTGTAAGACTTCCACCACTATTCATCTGACGAACTTGATTAGTTCTCGGTTATTTCTGTGTAAATCTCAATGGGATGAAGGCAAGAACTAGAAATTTAATCTTGCAGTGAGACAAATTTCTTTTATATCAGAGTTTAGCAAAGAGAATCATTAATGAGTCTTTCAAAGTATTCATGTCCCATATTATAATTATATTGCATTTAAACTCAATTTTGTAAATTGAGTGAAAATGACAGATTACAAAAACAGAAGGCTGACACCAACCTATGTAGCAATTTTGACCATGTTGTAAGAATGAGAAAAATTCCTATGGTGTCAGAGGGCCAGGATTTTACCCTGTGGCTTTTATTAGTGTTACATCCATAATATTTACAGAAGTGTATCTATGTGCATTTTGGGGTTATTTTATGCTTTAGTGTATATATAATGTCTTTCAGCTGGGAGATAAAGCATATAAAAGGCACATTTGTATCCTGGTGAATAGCTGCCTGGTTATAATTCCTAACTCCATCTAACCTTGGAAGAGTTACACATGAGAATACCTTCCACAGTTGTATGTGCCTCAGAGTGCTGAAAGTGACAGACTGGAGGGAATCCCAAGAAGGGCAACAAAGACGATAAAGGGATTAGAGGGTATGCAGAGAGAGTGGTTTATGGGTTTAACATAATCAGCTGAGAGGAAAATGACAAATAGGGGAGGCAGTCGTCTGTAAAGGCTCAAGAAAAAATTACTGAAGTTTGACATGATGAAGAGTAAAGTCTGGCAACTGAAAAAGATAGAAGATGAAAATTAGGCATTTTAAAGAATATTCTAGTGTTCAATTGAAAAATGCTATATCTAAACAAGTGAGATCTTAATTGACTGTTGTGTGCAAGCAGATAGCACTTTTGGTGACATGTCCAAAAAACATGTTGCCAAATGCAGACAAACCAAACTGAGAAATAAAAATGTCAGAGGGTTTAAATTAATTCCAAATTTATCCATCGTTTTGAAAGATGTAAATCCAAATTAGGATTAGTGATGCAGATTACTTAACAAAACATGTATAAATCCTGTACATGGTGGGTACATAGATTGAAAGTGTTGCAAACTGAATTTAAGAGATAACATAAAGTGCTTGTGATAAAAACCCCAACTATCGTGGGCAGAAAAGGAGAAAGGCTATGATTATTAAATCTCTGCGTGAATAAATCCTGCAGAGAGAAACATGAACTGCAATGGAGGAAACCTTTCCAAAAGGGAAAACTAACTATGCATATACTGTTAAAACAAGTTTTCATACTTATTACAGATAAATTAAATCCATTTTATAATAATTTGTATCTACAGAATATATTTGGAAAAGGTTATTCAGACTTGCAGCCAAATATTTCCTATAATACATTTTGATAGTGCTATTAACACTTAATAGCAGTATATTTCACAGGTACTTTTGGAGAACCAGCAAACCATAAAATACTCATTCTTGAATAATTGAAAAAATTTAATTTTTCCCAGAATTTTCAATATACTTTAAATATTTCGAAGATGTTCCAGTTGAATAATCTTGTAAATTAGTTCACTACTTGTTTTTGTATGAAGGTTATTCCAACCACAGGTGGCTTGTGGTAGCATTGTTACAAAGTGTATTCATATATGCAAAACTTCTGAGATAAGGCACAGTATATTAGTCCCTTGTAAAAGGTTATTGCCTCTGACTGGCCTGTTAGTGAGGGAATCCTTGTGATTTTCTACATCCTTGTTTCCAGTTGTAGTTACCCTTCCAAACAAAATTAAGTTATGTCTTTCTTTGCAAAAGTAGTAGCTTTAAACTGCAAGGATTTAGACCATTTTGTCATGCAAAATAATTTACTAGCTGTTCTGTGTCAAAGCTCTGACTGAAAAGGAGAAGATTGTTTATCTGTGTTCAGTACAGTTTAGTACTATATACCAGCCTAATGTGTGCCCTCTCTCGTATTTTACTGAAATGACAGACATGATTACAGAGGACATGTTGTAGGCTCATGATTTCTCTCATCTGATTGTATTTTTTACAACAGCAAATCTGTTTAGGAAACTTTATAAGTAATGACTTACACTAATTTATTTTAGAAGGTAGAAGAGCACAAAGTAGGATAAGAAACAAAAGAATTCAAAATAATTTTTTTTCATTATGGCTTTCACCTGGCAAGGTCATGACTTAATAGTTGTAATTTTGCATCCTTAATGTCACATTTTTACAACATTCTGATTTACAGGGATAAAAATTTGGGTTTGTGCTGCCTACAGTGCATGATCCTTGAAAATTCTCTATGTACTTTCTCAAGTCTATTAATATCAAGAAACTAAAAGGCATGACATGCATGTCCAGTGCCAATACACAAAATAGATTTAAAATAACATTATGACCAGAAATTATCTTTTTTTCCCCTCCTCTTTCTTATAAATATTTTCCTGAGGCTGGCAGAGCTGCTTCAGCATAATTTTTCAGTCCGATATGGAAGCTAAGGTTGCTTGTGTTATTAGCACAACCTGGCCTTGACCTGCAATTTTTTTCAGATTCATCATCTTCTGACCACATTGGTGGAATATGGAGGGGGTTTGAAACTGCACAGAAGATGATCATGTCTTACAGGAACTGGCTGCAAGTTTTCAGCTCTTTGAAACTGGTTCTTCGGCCACAAATTACAAATCATAATCGGACAAGAGGTAAACTGCTGAAACTATTTCAGAGCTGAATGGTCTTGTAGGAATGACAAAAGGTTTAAAGCAAGAGACCTAAGAGAAAATTTATAATGTGAGACTCTAGCTAGAAGAAGGCTTATTAGGTTGGGATTAATGTTTGTGATGATACATCTGAGAAAGTTGTCTCTGTGGTGTTAAAAATCCCTAAAGATCAGTTCTTACAACTGCTGTGGGCTCCTGAGGGACAGCATTCAAGGGCCATCAGGAGAATTAACATTAACCCCTGTGAAAGGCTTCTTGCTTGCCATCGTTTAGTAATTTAGGAAGCTGATGTTTGAAACAAGGGGTAGAAGTGATGCCTGACAATTCAGCTGCAGGGAAATAAAAATGATTTGTGACAGAAAGACAGCATTATGGTACTGCATATAAATGCGATGTACATTCGTGACTTTACATTTTATTTACATATGCAGTTATATTCTTGAACTGGATTTATGGACCAAAGGAAAAACTGGGAAGTTTCTGTTCATCTCGTTCTTTGGTCACAGTCCCAACTGTTAACTTCTGTGTGCATTTCAAGCCTTTCTGGTGTAAAAATTGGCTGTTAGAGTCAAATTTAAGGAATGGAAAATAAACTGGTAGTGTTGTATGGCAGGGGTATGGTCAGAAGAATCAAAAGAAAAAAACACATCATTCTCTTCTAATTATCAAGAATAAATGCAGAGTAATTCCATTTCAAAGTTAGAGAACAGTAAAAGCTGCAGAAGAGATAAGGAGAAGAGGCATTTCATATTGCTTTATTACAGTGTACTGGGTTTCAGGCATCATTTCAACTCAAAGAAAAAATTTATGGTAGTCTTAAATATAAAGGTTAATGCTGTATTTTCTTGTACAAGTTGAAATTATTATACAATACTGTTCTTTTATTCCAATTAGAACTAGTTTTGATTTGCAGCCTTCTGGAACAGCTGAAAATTTATCTGATGTGAGGCTGGTGGATCAGCTGTAAGGCCACTTACCTGAATTAAGTTTTCTTTTGAAAAACTTGCCCAGTGATTTTAGTACTACTGTCACTAATTTTAGTGTATGTAAAGAAGGCCCGTATAATAAAGAATATGAAGTTTCAAGAAATGACACCCACACTGGATTCAGCAGCACTGCTGAAATTTAGCAGGATCTTCCCCGTAATCATAATATAGTCATGATTGGAGAAATTAAGAGGCTTTGGTCTAGGAACAGGGCCATAGTCACTGATATGCCAGTGTGTATCACCTGACTGATATGTCAGTGGCTGATTTTGTATGTCATCTTCTAAGCTGGGAGACTGTGTTAGTTAACTATTTGCTTTTTATTTCTCTTTTAATTGACCTTTTTTTTTTTTTTTTTCTTTTTCTTTTTTTTTTAGAGATCATTTTTTACAAATCACAGAGATTAGGTGACAGAGAGAGATATGAGGAGGTTTGGTATTTTTTAGATTTCAACTTATGATAAGGCTTATTGATATGGCAGAACCCTAGCAATTGCCTGCTCTCTGGGTGATTTAGTACTCTGGCTACAAACTTTTACTTCTATCTCCTGCAATGAGGAAAGCTTTAGTTTAGACTCGCATCTCTTCTTGTCTCCTTCAGTGTGTTTCGTTCACTCTTACCTCTCAAAAAGAGGAAAAAGGAGAAATTTTGTATGTAGGCTAAGCTGATTTATCCCAAGGGGGAATAGAAAACACCGCTAGCTTTTTAAGGAATGCTGTGAGAGGAAAAGCTGTTCTTTTCTTGTATTTCTCATATTCAGTAAAAGGAAGTGACAAGCTTTTGTAGGTGTGAAGACCCACGTAAACACTAGCATAAGCTGGATAGACTGTTACTGTATAGAAATTCTGTAGCAAAATGGGTGTACCTTGAATTTTAAGAGCATAGCTTTGCTAAGTCATACACTACTTTCCCGGTAATTAATCATCAAGCAAAAATGCTGGCGCTCAGCTTTTATTCTTTCCAAGCTTTATAGTTAGGCCTCGGTCTCTGAACTCGCCTGTCCCGATCCTCACTCCACTGATATCAACAGACAAATTACAGTACTGAAGTAGAGTTTGGCTGGGTACTTAGTCCTGCGCTGCGGAGTGCCCGACCCACAGCCGGGTTCTGTGAGCTCCTGCCCCCTCTAGTGTCACAACTCGGCTCCTCTTCCTCTAAGGCCTTTAAGCAAGGTACGGCAAATGGAGCAGGACTTGACATTTCATTAAAAAACAAATTGTGCCCTTCAGAATGCCACAGTCCTCAGTTATTCCTAGATTTCCTCAGTTCTTGTGTGTTAGGGTAATATTCTGTTGTTACTGTCAAAGTTTACTCCTCTAATTACATACCATCAGCTCCAATTTTACCATCACCGTCCTTATCTCCAGCAGCTAGAAGAGCCTTCGTTTCTTTGTCTGATAGGTCTCTCCCTTCTGGGGTAAAGCCCTTCAGGACAAACCTGAGGAGGAGACATAGAAAAAAAGGAAGGTTTGTTTGGGGGTTTTTGTTTGTTTTTGGTTTGGGTTTGGGTTTTGTTTTTTTTTTTTTCTGTAGGACAATTACACTTCATATTTATTTGTGCCACTGATTTGAGACACAAGTTGGAATCTAGGGTTTGTGTTTCTGTTGTTGACCTTCTTTAACATTCAGGAGAAGCACTGTACTCTGAAACTGCATTTGGCTGAAGAACTACCTGTAAGGTATTAACCATTCATGTGTTTCAGGGATCCTGCAATCGAAGTGACAACTAGCTATCTCCAACACTCTTGAGATCATATGCTCAGCAAACAACTGGCATAGCACACAAATACTAGTCAAGAGCTTGAGCTGTATGTTACTACCTAGAGTCTTGTAAAAATAACCCACAGGAAATTAGTCTTTCAAGGTGGGGTTATTTGAGAAAGGGTGTAGCTTTACTTACTTCAATTCTTCCTCTTCAATGAAGCCGCTCTGATCTTTATCAAGAATATGGAAAACCTTCTTCACATCTTCTGGGCTCTTCTTTTTCAATCCTACCATCTCGAAAAACTTTTTGTAGTTAAAAGATTCAGCCGCTATAAGAGATGAAAAACCAGAGAACTTAGAAAATTCCTTGAAATACACACCAACACATACCCGTGGTTTTCTTCCATGCTGCTGTTTTTCCTAACCTGGGAGGAACAGTCGAGCCCAGCTGTGGTAAGAGCTGGATGTACTCAGTGTAATCGTCCGTGCTGCACAGGTGCTAATGGAAATAAACAAAGAGCAGAGGGGCGATGTCTCCGTTTGCAGATGAAGAACTGAGCTACAGAAGGATGAGGCTTGCCCAAGGTCACACAAGAAGTCTGTGATAGACTTGGGATCTTTGGGAGCTGAGGTCTACTGTACTTGGTCTCATTTCAGTGCCTTAAATTTTTTTTTTTTTTTTTTTTTGCTAAGTTTTACACCAGAACAGACATCTGAGAGCGGAGTCAGACTATTAGATAGCTGTCACTTTTTGACATTTCCACCCCTGTAAAAAAAAACAAAACCAGAAATACTCTTGCTCAAGCATTGGCCAGAAATGTGTCAGAGCACTGTTTGGTTGTTGTTTT
>VYXC01008052.1:98295-359558 GCA_013397175.1 Platysteira castanea
TTTTTTTTTCTTGGAGACTTACTAGAAATCAGTGTTGCATTTCAACCGCTAAGGGAATGTGCAATCGTGGTATGTGAGCTCAGACACTGCAAGAGAGTGCTTGCTACACGGCGCTCTGCCTGCAAGACCTTGTGAGGAGCTGTCTCCGGGGAGGGAAAAAAAACAAACAACCCAGAGCCCTTGAAATCGGAGCCGAGTTTACCTGCTCCACCTCCCTTGTCATTTAACCGCACCCGCTTTTGTCTCACCCAGGTAGCCTAACTACTGTGATGTGGATTAGAAATACCGTACAGTGACCTCCAAAACGTGCGGTGGACTTTTTTTTCCTTCCCCATGCGTTCTTATTCCCGCCGCATTAGATTTTCCCATTACATAAAATTAAAGAGGCTCAGTCTTTCGTGATCTGCCTGACTGAGATCTGTCATTAGTTGCTGCTAATTGCATCTGCTCCGGGACTTGGAGATGGCCATAGAACAATGGAAGCTGATGAGTAAAACAGCTGCTGGATCCAGAAAAGCAATTTGTCGCTCCCTCTGACTCTCCGGCTTCTAAGCTGAGTCCGGCTCAGCGGGTCTTGCGCTTCTGTCTGTTCGGGAAGGTCATCGCACAGAGCAGGACAGACAGAGGCGGCTCCCCGGGATGGTGCGGTCAGCCAGGTAGTTTGGGGGAGGGGGGGGATAGCGTGCATCCCGGAGCACGATTTCTGGCGTTTCTTTAAGAGCAATCTTAACTACCTCAATCTCTGTGAGCACGAAGGGGGTTTGCTGTCAGTTTTAGGGATCGGGATGAATTAGAGGGGTAGGGAACATCTGATACCCCGAGGAGGCAGAGAGGAAAGTGTGGACTACTGCAGCCATTCGACCTGCAGGGAGCCCCTGCAGTCGAGCAGTGCACCCGCTTGCTCTACTGTTGCCTTCTGTCCATCCCGAAAAGCAAAGCCCACGCGGGGATTCTGCATAGGAAGTACAAGAGTGGTTTCTTATATCCTTGAAACGGGAAACAGCAGTTTTGTAACATCTGAAACTAAATTTCAGGAATGAGTGGGAAGCTGCCGACATCCACTGCTGACTTCTCTATCCCACACCGAGATATAATGCAGCTTGGTTCGCTGAGGGGTTTGTTCCCTTTGAAAGTATCCTCTCGGTAGAAGCAAAGTCTGTCCGCAGTTACTGCTTGCTTTCCTTTAAAATAAATATTTCACCTCTGTAACGTGCAAGACAACTTTGCTGAGGATGCAGCCTTGTACTTCATAAACCTGTCAGAGGCATTCATTGAACATCTGAAAACACATCCTCATCAGAAATTTTGTCTAGCCAGTTCCTCTAATCTTCCCATAGCTAAAATAAATGCACAGCTATCCTAACCTGAAGAGATGAAAGGAGGAAAAGAGAGAAGTAAGAAAAAAGAAAAAAGCACTCACCTGTAAAGGCTCCTACAGCCTTCTTGATATCCTCAGCGTTGAGCAAGTCAGTCATAGCCATCCTGCAACTGTTTGAACAGGGAAGCAAGTGCGAAAAGATTAAAAAGTGCTTTTCTCATCATTTCTGCTCATATGACCAAAGCTGCAGTGCTGTGTGGGGATGGCACACCGGGAGAGGCTGGACCCGTGCCAGCTCTATAGCTCTGCGCGGATAAGTGCTGTGGGCTGTCGCTCTCCAGTTTGCAGAGCACCAAGTAGTCCACAGACGCGAGGGTTCAGCTACAGAGAGGGCACGGGGATGCCTTTGTGGGGACTGGGGTGGGGGAGGACGCGGGTGGGGGTCGCTCCCTGGGAGGCTGGAGCCTAAGCCTTACTGGAGCAGTGCCAGAGTCTGCTGTGATACCGACTAGGGAAGGAGTTTTGCCAAGGTCAAGTCCTCGGGTGCAGTGGACAAACTAGTGGTGCAGAGCAGAGCCTTTCTCTTTAGTAAGTCAGGATGAGCTTTACCAGTTATATTCGGTGATGAGTAAGGAACTGCAGCATATGCCAAGCTTCAAGCTGCTCTTGAGGTCGGGAAGCAAATGTAATGTAGCTTTTGAACATTTGCCTTATCGTTCAACCACTTTAGACATCTCCCCCTTCTCCCTTCCCCCTCCCCTTCACACACATATTCCTTTTAGACCTTGTTTCTTTCGGGCCAGTCCATATTAAGCATCATCCTCACTGAATTAATTATCACATCCCTGCGAATCCTACAGATCCCGTTTGTAATGCACAATATGCTGCAGAATCTTCTGCGATAGGGTATGGCAAAACGAGACGCGAGGTGACAACACACTCGTGAGGAGCTCCTGTGCAGTAGTGGGTTTCTCAGACAGGACCAGGTACTTCCCATTAGCTTGAAAAAACCCCCACCAACCATTTAGGATTTGTAATATGTTTTCTAGGGTTATTTTCTTTTCTCCAAGAATCTGTGCACATTTTTCACATAAAATATGGCAAGTAGTCCAACTTGCTCTCAGAGTTTGGGCAGGAGCCATTAGGCTGAGGCAGCCAAGGTTACGGCCCAGTAGTAGGGCAGATCTCTGCAGGAGTATTGGCATCGCTGCTCCAGGAGAGACGGGGGAGGACAGAGCGGTGGCAGTGAGATCCCCGGGCGCGATCGACGGGTACGGCCCGGTCCTGCTGCCACAATCACACCTCTCCTCTGAATGGGGCCGCCGGAGAGCAGACTCGAAAAGGGGGCAGCTGGTGCAGAACCTCGGGTTGTGCTGTCAGTAATTGCTCGGCGCTTTTAGAAGTACAAGCCCCATCCTTTTTTTTTTTTTTTCTTTTTCCTACGGCCCGAGTACAGCTATAATGGGTAAGTCATTACCATGCCACTGAATGCAGAAGGACGGAGGAGGAGGTGACATTGGGGTCCCCCCCTGTTTTTTTTTTTATTTCTTCTTTTCTTTCTTAAAGGTCATCTCTTCATTGTGGGAGGGACTGTCGTTTTTCTCTCGTTGGAACTTTCCCCCTGACCTCCCTTTCCCATGTATTTCCTGAGATGCAAGAGATGCTTAGTTTTCTCCGAGGACAAACAAGGAGATGAATGGTGGAGCCAAGCGCCTCTCCCTAGGCTGAGCGCATCCTCCCCTGCTCTACAGGGAAAGAGGAGCTGAGCGCTGGGATACTGAACCGAGATAAACAGCAGCCCCACAGAAGAGCTCTGCACACCTTCCCACATGGGTCGTTCTTACTCAGAGGCCCCCGTTATTTTGGAGCTGGGAGGTGGAAGGGTGCAATAAAGACAGTACTCGGGGTGCTCGGGTCTTTTGCTTTAGCGGAGCTCAGGTCGGACAGCACAGGTTAGACCCCTATTGTTAGTCCGTTTTAAACGCAGGGTAAGTGCAGACCCATCAATATGCAGCTATTTGCCAGAGATCGATGTGACGTATCTTATGAAACTGACGTCCCTTTACTTTTCCTTAACTGAGGGAAGAGAGGAGAATCTCTTCTTGCTCCCAGTGCAGACACCGCCGGCCCAATGCTACATCGCCCTCTGCTTTCCCTGCTTTGCTGCGTGCAGCATCGGTGCGGTCTGAAGAGGAGTTGGGCCTCAGTCTCCGCAGGTTTTTCCCGTTTCTTACGAATCTTTTGCAAACCCGTCTATGAGCTCTACAGAGCTTCTTTTTAGGTCCGTACAAACAGCAGCGCACCTGACCACCTGCCAGTGAAGATGCTCTCCTAGCCGGTGACTCGTGTTTCGGCGTTAACCCCGGTCTGCTGACAAGGCAGAGCACATTTGGAAGGCTGCCCTCGGGGGTAACTCGAGCCGGTGGCTGGCAGAGGCGATGCACAGCGCTGCCTGCTGTGCTGGCAGACGCCGATCAGGTTAACTAGCCTCATGCCAAGCAAACCGGCCAGAGGCGCATTTCGTGTCTGTGTCCGGGGGATGGGAGCCCGGCGGCTCCCTCCGCATCCCTAGCGATGCGCGAACTGCCCCGCTTTCCCTCCGTCATCGGATCTGTCAGCCCTCTACGGCCTAATCATGCTGTGGAGGCGAAAAGTGAGAGGTGTCAGGAAAATGAGGCTTCAGATCAGGTGGAGCCATCTGCAGAGCGTAAATAACATTTCCCCCAGCTCCGAAGCCGTGTGTACCCTCCACAGCCAGAAAGGTGAAAGCAGCGACACACAGGTTTGCGAAGCGGGCAGCTGGGATCTGCCATGGAGGAGCGGCTGAGGCCCAGCTCCAGCGTCAGCAGTGTCTCTCTTTAAGGACAGCTAGCAAACTTCCAGGAGCTTTTAACCACCAACCTGTAGTCAACACTGTTATTCTAATAAAAAAGGCGTTTCACGAATTGACAGTTTCTCACTCGACCCTTCATCTTTTTCTCATCATCCCTGCGAGATGAATGACACGTTTTCCTTTATCTCTGAGATTTTGCCAGTTTTCCTGCCCGAACTGTTTGCAAAATCCACATCGTGGATTTCCAAGTTGTCTGCACCAAAACTTTTATGTAGATCAACTCCCCGTTCCACCAGCGCCGGAATGATGATATTGTTACTAAGTAAACGACCAAATAAATTAAGTAGAAATCAGCCCACCCTTGCCAAAAGCAAACAATTCAGGGAGAATTTCGTGAACAGCACGAAGCCCTCACACAAAGAATTGAAGCAGGAACACGGCGGTCGTTCGCAAAAAGGGTGACACGTTTCCTTTAGCTTTCTAGTGACCACACCAAAGAGACCACACTTCATCCCATCACTTACAATCATCTGTGCAGAAAGAGAGGTGCCATTTCTAGAAGTGTTCCGGATAGTTTTTTTTTTTGTCTTCGGTTCACAGCTGGCTATTTCAGTAAATTCTGTTCACGAGCCCTTGCTCGCGTCCTCGTTCACTTTCCTCCATCCCTTTCCCAGTTTTGTCATTTCCACCTTCTCCCCCGCTTTTCTCCTCGTTCCCCCTCAATGAGTTCACCTATTCACTCCTTTTAATTTACTCCTTTTAACTCCTCTAGTCTTCTCGTTTGGAGTCTTCTCTGCGGGAAGCCGTTCCTCAGTGTTTGAGAGATTTGCATCTCTTTGTTTCCGGGCTTCTTTTTCTGGAAAGGGGGATGGGGCCGGGGTGATGGATGATATCCTTATCTGCGAAGGTCCTGCTTCTTGCCTGGAGCTAGTGAATCCGCGTTTGCTATGGAAATGTGAGCATTTTCTTGCTACTTACCTCTTGGATCTCTCGTAAGCACGCTTGAAAAGGTGTTAGGTAGGGAGGTGGTCAAAAAGAGGTGGAAGTCGGGGTAGGAACCCCACTTATATAATCTCTCTCGCCCTTTCTATTTTCGGCAGGTGATACCCACTCCTCACTGGTATCAGATATTCAGGGGTTTTGTTGGCGGTGTCACATTTATCTTTCCCTTAACTAATCGAGGAACACTATTAATAATCCTTGGCGCTTACCTTCCCCTGGCTGTGAAAACCCTTTACATTGGCAAACTGATGGTCTGCTTGAAACTTGAATGTTAAGGGGAAGAGGCAAGCAGTATAAGTGAGCTGTTAGGGGACAGATAGGCAAATAAAAACGATAAAAATACCATCGAGACCTATTTTCCATTGTGTAATCCATCTAGGGACACTTTTCCTGATATTTAATGTTTTCCTGGCAAGGGAAAACGTTTTGCAAAGGTCCATGAATCATACATCTGATGAAACTGGCGTCGGGGATATCATGATGCGTCAGGAGCTTTGGTTTGAGACATGGGACTCTGCTCACAAAGTGAATTGGAAGATGTAACCCGCTCATCAGTGTGAGGGAAAGCAAAGATAAACGCCAGAGTTTGCCCTTTTCTCTCTTTAGCCTTGATAGATACTACTTGAAACAAAATAGAACAGCTCTAAACTGCCTCCTGCACCTGAAACTGCAACATTCAGCTTTACTTCTTGGCCTTGAAGGAAGTCAGAAATAATTTTTTTCCTACAGGCAACAGCAAACTCAATTGTGTAATTCTGATTGCTCGTACTTACAGCGGCATGCAAAATCTGCATTCAGGGCCCCACTGGGCAAGGTACTGTAGAAGTCTAAAAAATTTATAACCTGAGCTTTCTTAGGAGAGGCAGGGAATTGTAAACGAAGAGATCCTATATATATACAGCCATTATACATTGAGTGTAACCTTTTCAGCATATAAATTCTTTTTATGCTGAGTTGCTTATTCCAGGGAAAGACACCTTTGAAGACACTTCTATTTTTACTCTGTCAAGCAATAATAACGACAATAAAAATGCCATTGAAATGTATTTGCCATTCTGTAATCCATTTGGGGACATGTTTCCTGATATTTAATGTTTTTCTGGCAAGGGAAAATATTTTATAAAGGATTATGCATTGCATTTATCTGTAGTACATTTATGAGTAAAAAAACCCGTTTTTTTCTGTTTCAGTTCTCAAACCCAACATTTCTTAGGTTAAAAAGCAACCAAGGTTTTGTGTTGCAATGGAAACGATCTTTTGGGAAAGGCAGGTGCTGCAAAAGTGAGATCTGAGTTTTCTAGCTTGATTAATTGATCCTAGAAATGAGAAAAGATAATTGAGGTAAGTATGGGGTAGGAATATTTAAAAATATTTCCCTCCTGCCAGTATAATTTAGATGCTGAGTTCTGTGATAAATTGGAAGTACTCCAGCAACTTCAGATAATTTCTAAACAGGCAGCTTTATTGAATCAAACATGACAAAGTTTAATTCAATCATTTGTGTTCTCTCTCTTATTTTTTTTTTTAATTACACTTCCTGTAGTGGTTTTTGACTTTTTAGTGTGCTACAGTAGTATGGGAAGTAATACTACTTTTCAGTAGCATCCTTAATTTCTCACAAACATTATGTGCATACCCTAACTCAGAGCAGGTGATAATTACAGTGTGAGGTAGCTGGCTCTTGTGGGTTCAGATGTTTCAACCAAATGATGCATTGCTTTTGAAACAGTACAAGTCATTGTACACTGTTTGCTAGATTCAGTCAGGTGGGGTTTGCATTAAGCTTTCACATATTATAAACCCTTGGTGTAGTACCAAGTTTAGATTCTGGTTTAGACATACCAGTATCTCATGGTTGTTAGCTGCATGCTTCATTTCCATTTGCTAGCTGGCAGAGCAACTTTTCTCTTTTACCTTCCTTTGGCAGCTTAGAGAGAATAAGGATTGTAGGACTGTCTTTTTGGCTGATGGAGTGTGACTTCCATATCTGTCCACTCCACTGGAGTGACTGCATTTGTCCACTGGTGAAAGGAGAGCAAGCCAGTCACTGTGATTCCTCTGTGTAATTCAGCCATGCAAAAGCAATCCTGATTAGTGGAAATCCTTTCTTATCCTTTTAGTTAGTTCCTACTAAGGCTTATTTACAAAGAGGGAATCAGATTTATGACCACATTCGACATATAGAGAGGTCTTTGTTACATGTCAAGTATTTAATTAATTAAAAGGGGTTTTGTTGGTGGGATTTCTCTTTTTTTTTTTGTGTAAGAAAATACAATTTTCTTACTTTTTTTTGGTAAGAATACAGTCAAAATCTGACACATCTAGGTTATTAGTACAAATCTTCCTGAAGCTGGAAGGTGTGGAGGGTTGTGGCAACAGGCTCAGAGAGTTCACCTAAGTGCAACGGTAGAATTTAGGGAGGAAGTTTATGTTACTGCACTTGTCAGTTTTGGTAATGTGGTTGCACATTTACTATCATCTCAATCAGATTCATTCAGGGAACGATTAGGACTGGATTTCCCCTTTAGAATACATGTACAGTGCAGAGTTGGGGATGCTCACCCATTATAATTTCTTTTTTTCTTTCTCACCACACACAAATAACTGTAATTTGAATAATAAGGTGCTCCAGGTCCCTATCAGCCAATATACCCAAAATTTTGGGTGTTATCATCCCAGCACTAATGTAGCACCTTAAAAGAGGAAGCTTGCCCTGCTGCTGTATCCTATGTCCACTACATGTCTTGTGACAAGCAACTTCAGTCTTCAAGGATACCAGCCAGCCATCTTTTGCTTCCCATATCTTCTCCTTATTTGTTAAAGAAGTAATAGAATCATAGAATCATTAAGGTTGGAAAAGACCTCCAAGATCATCAAGTCCAACCTTTGACCGAACACCACCAGCACTAAGTGCTACATCCAGTTGTTTCTTCGACACTTCCTGGGATGATTACTCCTCCACTTTCCTGATCAGGCCATTCCAATGCTTAACCACCCTTTAAGGGAAGAAATTCTTCCAGATGACCAAACTGAACCTTTAGTTGCCAAGGATGTTGTGAAGGTGAACACTTATATGTGTTGGAGAGGAGAATGGGCAAATTCATGGAAGAGAGATCCACTTTATCAAACTCCTTCAGGCCACATCCAGCTTGTGAAGTTCCTGAGCCAAAACAGTTGTGATTTGGGATAGGATATGGGGAAGGTGTCATAATCTAATTGCCTTGTGATTCCATTCCTCCAAACACTTTTGTCTATGTCCACTGTCACTGTTTACACTACTGAAAATTCCTTTGTTTTGTATATACTAATTATAATTCCTTCTCAATGCCCTGTTCTTGGGTTTGCCTGAGGGAAGTCTATATTTCTAGGATCAAAACTTAGTGGTTCCGTTTTTACTGATTTTTCCATTCCTCTGATAATTGTCTCAAAAGCTGAAAATAGCAAATGGCTACAAGAGATACCCCAGAGGTAAGAAATAGGTCAATACTAGTCCATGCTACCAATGGGCTTTGGGGACTCCCCAGCTTGTATTGCAAATGGTGTGGAAAAGAAAGTGAAATGTCTTACCCAAAGGGGATAATACAAATGAAAAACACAGATAGGTGTAAACCCCTGGTGAGAGTTAGGCTCAAATTACCAAACAAGAAAACAGCAAGTGCTGAAAGAGTAGGCCTGTGTATTATAACACCTTCTAGTAACTCTCAAACGGATATTTACAGCAGGAAAAAAAGCTGTTAGTCCCAGTGGGAAACCCTGACCCCAAGGTTAAGAGAATGGAAACAGTTGGTTTTCTTTACCACAGACACTTGTGGGTATCAGACATTTGTCATAATTGACACTCTGGTGGTGTTCACACTGGGATGGATAAGCCCCATGTAATTATTACCACAGGGGTTATATTCCAGAAAAACTAGCACAGCAGAAAGATGGTTTCATTACTTATTCCTATTTATATTAGGCTGCTGGTGGGAGAACAGTCAAAGTATTTAGATCAGGGTGAACAGTTTTTGGGGAAATTGGACCTTAGTTTTGGCAGCTGGAATCCTGTGGTAACCCAAATTTTGATAGTTATTCTTTAATTATTCTGTTGGGGGTTTTCTTTTTTTTTTCCTTCTTCTTCTTCTTTTTTCCTTTCTTTTCCTGTTTTTTTTTTTTTTTACAGCAAGTGGGAAGAATTTTTTAGCTGTGATGCTCCAGTGGCAAGTTGGGGCTTTCCTGCCAAACTCCCAAGTGGAAATTGCTAGATAAGGAAGTCTGTAACTATTAGCAGAACAAGAGCATTGTTGTGTCAGCTGTTTATTTATTGTCAGTATTTAATTAGAAAACAGTTCTTCTATTTACACGATTGGTAAATGAGATATCTTCTCAAGTTTAAGTGATGATTTTGAATCCAGCTAAGGAGAATAACAGTAAATAAAAGCCATTATTCTGTAATGTTGTTTCAGTCATCCTAATGAAATGGGTTGATCAGCATCAGCCCAGTTGTTAATAAACAAATACACACAAAATGAACTTATTTGCATTAGAAAAATATCTCTGTGTAGTCCATGGCCTGAATCAGACCCAAACACTGAATTCTCCTGTGCTTTCACTTCTTTATATCTTTAGGTTGCCTAAATGGAGGACTACAGGAAGGAAATCTCTGCTCTTGTTACCTGTTCTAAACTTCTTAAGAGAATGGACAGACATTCAAGTGTTAGCTTGTCCAGCTGCATTCACCAGGTAAATGTCAAATTGAAAATCTGAGTTTGTCTCTTGTNTTTGCACCTCTGAATTTATCTTCATTATGGGCATACTTTTTTTGCTTGGATGCTTGTATTGTTTCTCCTTCTCCAAAAGGTTCACAGTGTCCTTCTCTTGCAGAAATCACCTTATTTCAGGGCCTTTTTGCATTCCTCCTTTCAAAACTTTGTATATATTCCTTGTGTAGGTAAAAGAAGTGTTGTAATCTAGAAGCGAAGCATCAACGCTTTTGGTACAGATGCATCACTTTAGGCTCATGCTTTGGTATTTTGATGGTTGTTTGTAAGAGGCAGTAGTGTCCCAAGCTCTTTGAGTTTGGATCTCACTAGGGCACAGAAGCTGCTGTCTTGAAGAAGAATGAGATCTTTCAGAAAATTGTTCATCAATAACTTGCTTGTGGATGATGCAGAGACTCGCAAGACACAGGTGATGTGCTGGTTGGCAACATTTTGCCTCTGAAGTTTATAATCTGTTATTTTTCTGCACTTCTGTTGACAATTCTGCTCTGTTATTTGTGAAGGAAAAAGCAAGTATCGGAGCATACTAAAAACCTTGTTGATCTCTGAGGTAGTGCACCTCCATGTCATTTGTTACTATTGCCTAGCTGCCTAGGGACTTATTTTTCCAACACTTTCTCCTGTTAAAGGGCAGACAACTGAAATGCCAACAAATCAACGGTTTGCATGAGACCACACAGTATAGCGGCACAGGAAATTGCAGGTTATGTCCTGTCCTGAGGTGGTATCTTCCAAAATGGACCATCCGTTTCTTTTTCATCCTTTACTCTAGGTCTTGATGGTGAGAAGTATATCTTGTGACAGGAGTTTCACTTGGATGGACCAAAGAGATCATTCCTTTCACAGAGAGGATTTGTTTGTTACTTGACCTCTTCCTTACTATCATATTCACCCTGTTTATTGCACAGAACGTTATCTCTTTTCAACTGGGCTTCTTTTACCCTTTCTTAATAGGGCTGGATTTGTTCCAATTATTAATATTATTCATAAGCCTGTGTTCATAAGCATATTGTAAAAATGCTTAAAGCTGTGTTCACAAGAGACAGGGGAAGGAGTGTGGCTCTTCCTTCTCCCAGGAGAGGGAAAGTTTGCTAATGCCCCGTGAGGGGATGACAGATGATTTCTCTCTCAGGTTATACATGCTCTAAATCCTCACCACCATTTTAATCCAGCAATGAGGAGACAGATGCTACTGTAACAGCACCGAACTTGTGCAAATCCCTTACAAAGACCTTTATTACTGCTATGAATAAAAACAAGTGACTTGCTTAACCTTTCATCCTATTTTTAGAGGAGCTTACATTTCTGAAGGATGTATTTTATTCCCTTTCATGGTTTTGGCTAGTTTTCTGTTGATTTTTTTTNAACTATTAGCAGAACAAGAGCATTGTTGTGTCAGCTGTTTATTTATTGTCAGTATTTAATTATAAAACAGTTCTTCTATTTACACGATTGGTAAATGAGATATCTTCTCAAGTTTAAGTGATGATTTTGAATCCAGCTAAGGAGAATAACAGTAAATAAAAGCCATTATTCTGTAATGTTGTTTCAGTCATCCTAATGAAATGGGTTGATCAGCATCAGCCCAGTTGTTAATAAACAAATACACACAAAATGAACTTATTTGCATTAGAAAAATATCTCTGTGTAGTCCATGGCCTGAATCAGACCCAAACACTGAATTCTCCTGTGCTTTCACTTCTTTATATCTTTAGGTTGCCTAAATGGAGGACTACAGGAAGGAAATCTCTGCTGTTGTTACCTGTTCTAAACTTCTTAAGAGAATGGACAGACATTCAAGTGTTAGCTTTTCCAGCTGCATTCACCAGGTAAATGTCAAATTGAAAATCTGAGTTTGTCTCTTGTAACATTCTTATCCTTTGTGTTCAGGATAAAAAATTATTAAAGAAAGACTCATAGGCATATTCCTAAGGGAAGTATATTTTCTCTGTGATTTCCAGTGTATGTCAACTTCTTCTTACAATTTCCTTTTAGATATTCCTTCTGATAATCGTCTTGTCACCTTGTTCATAATCTTATGTATGGGGATTTCTTTATTTTCCTATGAAAGTGAGTAAGTTTATTCCTACAATTAAAAAAATTATTTGCAAAAANTATTTTGATGGTTGTTTGTAAGAGGCAGTAGTGTCCCAAGCTCTTTGAGTTTGGATCTCACTAGGGCACAGAAGCTGCTGTCTTGAAGAAGAATGAGATCTTTCAGAAAATTGTTCATCAATAACTTGCTTGTGGATGATGCAGAGACTCGCAAGACACAGGTGATGTGCTGGTTGGCAGCATTTTGCCTCTGAAGTTTATAATCTGTTATTTTTCTGCACTTCTGTTGACAATTCTGCTCTGTTATTTGTGAAGGAAAAAGCAAGTATCGGAGCATACTAAAAACCTTGTTGATCTCTGAGGTAGTGCACCTCCATGTCATTTGTTACTATTGCCTAGCTGCCTAGGGACTTATTTTTCCAACACTTTCTCCTGTTAAAGGGCAGACAACTGAAATGCCAACAAATCAACGGTTTGCATGAGACCACACAGTATAGCGGCACAGGAAATTGCAGGTTATGTCCTGTCCTGAGGTGGTATCTTCCAAAATGGACCATCCGTTTCTTTTTCATCCTTTACTCTAGGTCTTGATGGTGAGAAGTATATCTTGTGACAGGAGTTTCACTTGGATGGACCAAAGAGATCATTCCTTTCACAGAGAGGATTTGTTTGTTACTTGACCTCTTCCTTACTATCATATTCACCCTGTTTATTGCACAGAACGTTGTCTCTTTTCAACTGGGCTTCTTTTACCCTTTCTTAATAGGGCTGGATTTGTTCCAATTATTAATATTATTCATAAGCCTGTGTTCATAAGCATATTGTAAAAATGCTTAAAGCTGTGTTCACAAGAGACAGGGGAAGGAGTGTGGCTCTTCCTTCTCCCAGGAGAGGGAAAGTTTGCTAATGCCCCGTGAGGGGATGACAGATGATTTCTCTCTCAGGTTATACATGCTCTAAATCCTCACCACCATTTTAATCCAGCAATGAGGAGACAGATGCTACTGTAACAGCACCGAACTTGTGCAAATCCCTTACAAAGACCTTTATTACTGCTATGAATAAAAACAAGTGACTTGCTTAACCTTTCATCCTATTTTTAGAGGAGCTTACATTTCTGAAGGATGTATTTTATTCCCTTTCATGGTTTTGGCTAGTTTTCTGTTGATTTTTTTTTTTCCTTTTCTTTTAGTGTGATATGGGAGGATGAAGGTGCGAGAAAGTGTCTATTTCTCTGAGCTGTTGTGTTGGTATTTGTTGACCTGACATTTTGTGTGATGTGCCCAATTCCCTTTCTAGCAGTTTCTAGTAGCCATGGGAATACAGACAGCAGAAATCACACTTTTCACACACAATTTCTCTCCTGAAAAAAACCCCAAAACTGGTGGAAAGGATAGACAAATGATTTTGTAAACAAACCTTTGATTTGGCCTCAGAGTAAATGCTATGAAGTCTTGGGAGAGGAAGTTTATTTTTATTTCACCAGTTTAGTGTAACCTGGTTTGCAAGAATTGCTTTTACATCCAGAGAGCTGCAGTGTTGATTCAGTTGTCTTTTGAGGGTCTGAACCATCTTCCACAGTTGTCATTGAGACTCTTGTGGTGTTTTTAATGGCGATTTCAGCAGGCTCCTCTTCTAGAGCTTTTCTCAGGAGCTGCAGTGTGATGGGGATCAATTAGTACTACTGAATAATTACTTTGTACTGAGAAGGCCAATTGGTTAGGAGTTTCATTGACACCATAAATCTATGTGGGTACTGATCTCTTGTTAGATATCAGTGACTGCTGAAAACTACTGATGTTTTAGATTGTAATCTAAAGGTAGATAAAAACTGGTAAAAGAGTACATACTGAACTATCCTATTTATGTTTTGTTTTGTGTTTTTGTTTTGAGGTTTTTTTGTGGTTGTGCTGTTTTCTTTGGTTTTGTTTTTGTGTGTGTGTGTCTGTAAGGATACATAATTATCCATCTTCTGTCACAGAAGAACCACGGAAGTCCACAGTTCTGGAATGAAGAATTATCATGTATTGTCACCAAAACTAACCAAGTGTTGACATACAAATTCTTAAAACACTGTGTATATCATTACTCACCAAGACCGGGAGGAATATCTGTTCTGGTAAGTACTTACGAATATGTGAGAGAGGCAAACAAGAAAATGATTGATTGTGTGAGGACGAATACTGGGGAACAGATACATGCATGCTGAGAGAGAAAGATGTAGATAAATACCTTTTCACCGTGGGTGTCAGCTGGAACAGGTGTCTCTAGAATGCATGCAGCCTTAACCTGTGTGTGTGTGAATACATTCCTCCTCCCTACATAATCTACACTTGTGAAGTATGAACCTATGAGAAAAATTACAGTCATATGTGCAAGTACATACTCCATGTAGAGTTAAATGAAAACTTGTTTCAGTAGCTGAGTTCTTGCCCTTATAAGATCAGGGAAATTGTGGTCATCTTGAAAAATGTGTGGAAGCTTTGAGAAACCCGTAGAGAAAAACATAGTTCTCCTATGCTTTCCTAAGTGGAACATTTGGAACTTTCTGCTCCCCTACCAGAAGTGCATCTGATACACTGTACAGGGATTTCAAAGTTTAATTTAGCTTAACTCTTGGCTGCAAACAACTGCTGATAAATTTAGTTGGGGGTTTAAGGAAGACTAATAGCTCCTTAAAAGGAGCCTGAAGATGAGACAGAAAAACAAAAACATCTGCTAGAGTCTCCCTTAGAATCGGAGCTCACCATACAGTCATATTTTAGAGAAATAAATAGGTTGGTTTTGGGCGAGTGATTTCTGTAGATATAGACGCTTGGAGAAAGAAAGCCAAATGTGTGTTTAAGGGAGTTGTTCCCTTTACAAAGTGAAGGAGGGGGTATCTCAACTGCAGTCAGTAGCATATAGCAAACACCCTTCCCCTGTGGTTCTAGACAGTTTGCTGGCCCTCTGAAAATAGCTATTGTTAACTCCTTTTGCGCATTATGTTTTTTTTTCTTTATAGACTGTCATGTTTGTATAGTCTCTGGATATCTTTGGCAGCATTACTTCAAGTGTACAATCTTAAGCGTGGCTACCAGGTCTTCTTAAATTTTCCTGTGATTAGTAAAGTAGTGTTAAGCAGTACTTCACATATCTGGTCAAAATAGAGACTCAAACCAAACCAATACAAGAAAACTCAGTCAGGTATTAATTTGGAGAATAGACTTATTGGAAGTTACTAGAAGCTTCTCTTCGTAGATGCTTCTTCCTCACTTGCTTTATACTGCATCAAATTTTCTAGATCCAGTTATTTTTGTAACTGGGGCCTTTTATAAGTATTGTACTTAGACATCTCATAGCAAGAAACAATTCTTATGCCAAAGGCAGTGTGGTCTTGCACAGTCTTCTTCTTTATCCTTAACTTTTAGACTATGAATAGTCCCTTCGAAGCTAGATTTGGAGCCTAAATGAGAATGAGGTAACTATTTAATGCCTTTTTTTCCTGCCTTCTTCACATAGCCTTCTGCTACCCCACAATTACATTTTTAGCTTTTCTATTGCCTGAGGGCCCCAGAGAGAACTTAGGTGAGAAAAGGTTAAAAAGAAAAAAGTATTTGAATAATTATTATTCAAACTAAGAGGGGGTAATCATTTGATAAAATTTCAATCTACTTCAAAAGAAATGTCCTTTCATAGAGTGTTTAATTATCTTGTGGGTTTAGCAGCTGGATGGCTATTTTTTCAGCAAAGAGTTCATTGAGATTTGCAGAAGGATTATATGTAAAAGCAGAGTGTCTGTTGTTAGCCTGGCTAAATCTGATAGACTTTGAAAGCATAAGACAGTCATTTATAAGAATGTGAATTATATTGCCAAGTCAAGCAAGTGTGTTTTGTTTTCAAATTTTTTTTTTTTTTTTGTGTTGCAACTATTGGGAAGAAAGTACTCAGATTAGAAATACAGATCTGCTCTGATGAATCAGAGAGAAGCTAACAATTTTTCTAGTATAAAAATTTCTGTTATGTTCATAAACTCTTTGTGTATTTACATGATGATGTAGGTGGTCTGGTAAGCCCCATGTCTTGCGTTCAAAATATGTGAACAGCAACTTTTCTGTAACTGAGAGCAAAATGTCACTGACTTCTCAAGTTGTATCTCTAAAATACCAGTTGGAGTTATGTAGTTATGTGGTAAAAGTGTTATTTTCTGTGATTCTTGTTCTCTGAATCAGGTCTATTTATAAAACTCTGCAGCCTTTCTGACTGCTCACTACTTAACAGCCTAAAGAGCCCAATTTCAAGGAGTGTAAATGTTTCTTCATCCTTTGTTTCATGGTGTCAGGCATATAGCCAGGCATGCTGAATGTATATAACTGTTTTATTTCTTATTCTAAGACTCTTATGTTTAAAGGCCACAGCATTAGCAAGAATAAAGAAACTGAGGGTAATGGGAGACAAACTGCTAAGGAAAAAGAAAACCTGAATAAATGTATTAATTGCTAAACAAATTACTGCATTTCTAGTACTTGTGTGGTGTATAATTTTAGTCTCTCTATTCATTTTCATGGCAGACATATTTCCCTCCTCCCCTCCTTTCGAGCACTGAATACTTGATGTGTCAGGCAACATTTGAGGAAGGCTGCTCAAAGGTACTTTACACATCAAGCTCTCTTGATTATTTTACAAGTATCATTAGTACAGACCAGGTTTTCCCTGGGATTACCAGGTCAGTTTATAGGTTTCTTGGTCATTCCAAAGCTTCCCCACACAGCTGATAGACTTGATGACAAGAGAGCTGATAAAGCATGAGCAGGCCCAAAGCCAAATAATTAGCTGCTATTTAGGGGAGGTGCCTTGAGGAATTATTTTCCGACTCAGAAGTTCAAGACTAGAAGAACAAAAGTTGGGATCAAAAAAAGCAATAAAAGAAGAAGAAAGTAGTTTGAGGAGGAAGATGTGCTTGGAGAGGGATGTGTGCCACAATAGGAAAATGGAGAGGTGGGACAAGTTGGTGATCAAAGAGAAAAGATTTGCAGATGAATGAGGTAGGAAGTATAAGCAATGGAGATAAGTTGATTTCTTCTTTCTTTCAATTTAATCTGAAAATATGCATTAATTTTACTATGATGTGATTAAAGGTAATGATTTTAGAAGTGTTGATTTTAGGATAAATTGGGTTTCATCTCATTCCTTATTTTTTTTTAATACAAGAAATTTAATTTTATAGTACCACACCAGAGACTGTCTGAAGTGTTCACAGTTGCCAAATGCCTGTGAGATTTTAATTTAGGCCAAGCAGATTGTCTTGGCTACATTGACCAGTAACTCTGGTGGAGACTTTGGTTGTGGGAAGATAGCATCTGGTATCTGAACAAAGAATAAGTAACATTAGAAGGAGCTACCACATGTCATATATGCAATGAATAGCTCAAAGCTGACCTAGTAAAAAGGGTAGGTTACACATGTCTAGCCAAAGTTTGCACATTTCTCATGATGGAGATCCCATTGTCTTTCTAGGCCCTTGTTCCAGTGTCATGTTGAATTATTTTTTCTTATGTCCACTGAGATTTTTTCACTTGTGTAACTCTGTGTCTTGTCCTTTCATTATCCACCTCGGAGAAGAGTCTAACTGTGTCTGCTCTTTAATTCCACTTTGTTTAGCTGGAGTAACAATATCTCCCTCCCAGTCTTTTCCTTTTTGAGCTAAACAAGGTCATTTACTTCAGCCTTTCCTTGTATATCATATGCCCCAGCCTTATTTGAAATCTCAGTCCTTCACTGAGATCTGACTGCCAATATTTGTCTCATTTTTGAGAGTCCAAAACTAGTGATAGTATTGCAGATACAGTATTCCAGTATTCGAGATATAGCCTGATAAGCATTTTCTAGACAAGAAAAATAATTACTCTTGACCTACTGGCTACTGTTTTGCTAATGCGAAAAACCCCAACAAGCCGAAGTGAAAGTATAGACAGAGAAATAAAGGCTATAAACATTGAAGATCTATGAAAGAAGAGGAAAAAGCAAGGATTTCAGCAAAGCTTGGTCAGCAAAATTGCAAGTGTTATGGATCTGAGACTGTAGTTGTGCTAGGCAGCCGTGCTGTCAGACAGTGGAAAACAGGGTCTGATTTATTACCTTTTATGATGCAGAGGTCTTGGCAAGGAATATTACTACCTCAGGGCATCTACAGACTTACAGGTACCAACAGAGTATATTCCAGGCTGTTCCCCAGAGGGTAAGGTCAAGATTCTTATTCAGCAGTTTTCCCTTGCTGTCTCCTAATGTAAATCATATTGGCGTATCTAAGAGATATAATTTATAGCCAGACTGCTGGGTGGTCAGCTTCACATGTCATAAATTAGATAGTCAGACACTTGTGGGTCAAGTTTGGAAATGCATTGCATTTCTTCAGGGGAAGGATAGATTCTTCCCAGTTCTTCCTTGCATTTGATTGTTTCCATACATCCCTATTTTTACTTTTTATATTCCTCTTTTTGTCAGCTGTGCATTGTCCCCTTTTTCCCCCCCAATTCTCTTATTTTTCTTCAGTAGAGCATATTAGTGGTGTTAGTAGATCAGTATATCAAGTTATCTGACTTTTGTGTGTAATCTTTTGTTTATCCAGCTTCCCAGATATAGAATAAAGGACTGTGTTCCTCTTCCCAGCCTTCCCTCCCTCATTCTCTCTGCAGAGGCACATATTTCAAAATGAGATGAACTTCAAAGAAAGTTCAAAGAAAGTTCTCTGGATGTCAAAGATCATGATGCTCTCTTGCAGGTGAACAGCAGAAGGAGATGTCCCAGCTCTTCTCAAATTCTAAAGAAAGATTTAAATTAGTCTCAGATGGGTCTGTGGATTATCATAGCACTCACTGTACAGCAAGGCCTGAGATCCTTTTTCTTTTTTTTTCAGACTAGGTTTGTGCTTGATACTGCTGGTCAAAATAATTACCAGAGAAAAAGCATTAGTGAGGATGATGCTGTACCATCCAAAGAAATCTTTAGGCAGTGCAGATTATTTTGTCCTGACATAAAGTGTTAACAGTAGAAGAAGTTATTGATGTAATACTGTTATCAAAGTTCTTCTGTTTTTTTCTTTCTATCCTGCAGTCCCCTCACTGTCTGTTGCTGATACAGTCAAGAGAAAGAAGAGTGGAGTGGCGAGAATACAGTGGTGTGGGGTGTTCTCCTTCTGGCAATATCAGCACCAAGGAAGAACTAAGGAGCACTGAAAATTGATCTAATTACACTGATCTGTGGAAAGTGACAATTCCACTAAAAGGCACCAGAAAAAATTGCTCCAGTGAGCTGGAAGCAAAGAGGGGCATCTGTTTTTTCTGGTTAGTTAAGGGGAATACATCCACTTCAATCCCCTATTGAGTACATCAGCCCATGTTCTGAAGGTTACTTGACCATCCCCATTTCAGTAGAATGTATTACAGTGCAGACCATCTCTGTGAGATGCAGAGATGTTAACCAAGGTGGGGAGGAAGAGAAACCAGATTATCTTTAAAATCCTTGATTATAATATTGCAGAAATCAGTTCTTATTCTATCTCGTCAGGGTGGTATTAAAACACCCTGATTTAGTTTTAGAGCAGCGAGACAGACTCCAATATGGGAAAAAAAGGGAAAAGTGTGCATCTTAAGTTGACCGAGTCTTTGCAATTGCTGGCAAATCCAGTCGATGGGTCTTCTGACAAACTGGACAGGGAGAGCTGGAGATAGATCCCTGGTAGATCTAAGAGCCAAAAATCAGCTAAACATCTTGGACAAGTTTGGAAGCTTGTTTCTTTTTTCTTGTTTGGCTCATTTCCTTGTCCCATCCCCCCTTTCTCTGCAGCAGAAGCAGTGTTGAAGGGTGTGCACTCTGTCTGGCAGGCTGTTGGAGGAGTCTCTGGCCTCAAATTACACAGCATGAGAACTCTGTGCACAAAATTAGCAGCAGAGTTCTGTGTATTAGGTGCCAGGGAAAAATGTCACATTCAGCAGAACTCAAGAGGCGAGATGTGCAACAGAAAGAACTGGAACAGGACATCAATCCCCCTCTACCTTTTACTGCTTTACAGCAGGTATATCTAAGACTGACATAACCACCTCGTTTGGACTAAGAATTATTTGGGTAGTAAATAGATTTTATTGGATGTCTTAGTCACAGGCGTGTTTGATTTTTACTGCCCCTACCCTCACTTCCTCCTTTTCTTTTATTTTGAAGTTTTCCTTTTGCCTTTTCACAAGGAAAACACATTTCAGTCATGAAAAAGTGCTGTTGACACACAGCTTTCTGCCCTCTTTTCCACCTACCTGTGTTACGATTCCTGATGAGAAACCCACTGTTATGGCACTACACTCACATCGTGCAACAGCTTGTACAAGTTGTTGGTAGTGAAATCTGGAAAAAATGAATAAAGTGATGGCAAATGAATAAAATGATGGAAAACAGGGCAAAGGCACTGTTTGGAGAGAGGAACAGCTACTCAAGAACTGTGATCTATAGATGCTACCTCAGTAGCTGCTGTCTCATTCAGAAAAGCTATTACAGCAAAGGTCATGGTTTGGGTGTGTGTTTTGGCTTCTTCCATACATCATCAAAGTAGTAAAATTCTTGCCACACCACTGTTAGATTGCCCTAAAGCATATCCGTGAAAGAGGCTGCATTAGTATCTGCATGTGGATATGGATTGTCAGGAGACAAAAGGAATTATTTGGGGTAATACATGTACACACATACACTCACTGTGTTGTCAGACCAGACTGATTTTGTAAGACAAATTTATCAGGCAGTGCTTGTTTAATGTATTCCTCTCCATTCATTCTCCTCATCATGCTGATGTCTGTGCTGTGAGCTGGGCTTGGAAATCGATCTGTGGCTTAAAAAAGTGTTTTTGCAGCTGGCTTAGTTAGCTGATATATTTTGCAGCACAGCCTCAGATGTGCCATCCTGTGAGGCAGGAAAAAAGCAAGAGTATGTGAAGACAGGGAATTTCCTAATCTGATACCATCACCATATACTCACTTCTTGAAGTCACAACTTCAAAGTTCTCCAGTACCTTTGTTTGGCTCAGATTATTGAAGCTATCCACAAGCATGATGATGTATTCCAAGATTAAATAGCACTCTGGGCAGAAAGTTATTATCCTTTCCTTTCCTTGTTCTTTTCTGCAGTAGGACAGGCCCACTGGCTACTGCTGTTTAGCGTATGTGATAGTTTAGCCATTACAGTCTTTTCTGAGGGTTTGGGAATCTGTTCTAAGGCCTGGCATCAGAGCATTACTGGCACATTTTAAAAGACCTACCCTTTTATATTGTTTTCTGTTTGCACTGCAGGTGATTTTGAGTGCAGGTGGGTTCCTAAAGGATAATGGTTGTAGCTTCTCACTTTTTACCTCATTTTCCCCAAGAATTATACCTCTACTGAGCATTTTTCCTTCTCACCTCGCCCGTCACGAGAAAAGTCTTAGTCAGCCCTATTTTACAGATGGCAAAGCTAAGGCGGAAGGAATTACACACAGCAAGCCAGTGGCTGAACTTGCTATGGCAGTTAATTAAGAGGTCTCTTGTTCAGACCTGGTTTCACATAATGTGGCAGCCTTCTGCCTGTTGGGGTATGGGAGACATAAAGTCAAGCCTTCCACACTCAAAATGGACAGTCCAGCCGCTGACTTGGGATTGAATTGCTTATTGAAATGTTAATTGGTGCATTAATTTCACAAGTTTATCTTTCAAGGAACGAAAGGTACTAAATGGCCAGTAGGTGAGGCAGCAGGTGAGACAGGCTGTAAGTATACACTTTGAGGAATAAACAGAACAGAATTTTGAAAATCACAGGACTCTGATATTTATTGCCTCTATATTTGCCACTTGCCTGCCTATCCTAATCTCTAGCCCCCTTGCCCCCTGATTTTATTAAGGAATATTGTCCCAATTTATGAACTATTAGAAAATGAACCATAAACTCTCTATAATGAGCAGACTGGATATTTCTGCACCAGAAAATTGTGCTTCTTTGACTATATCAGTGTATCTTAAGTAGTACAACTCCCCTAGGGTAAAGACAATTATACCAGTGTAAAAGTGCATATCCAAATATAGCTGAGTCCCGAATGAGAAGGTACCTTTGTACCAGTAATAACTAGATCCACAGTAAGGGACAGATTTATTTCCTTACCTTTAGAAACCTGAGGTGACAAAACTGGGAATATAGTCATTTTATAATTCATGTATATTCCTAGGAGACCAATAAAACCTTGATAGGGAGAATTGGCCCACTTGGGGTCTTACTTACTGGCCAGTGGTGCCTGTCTCTCTTCACTGTTCAGAAAACTTCACTTAACTAAAGGCACTTATCTAAAGTTTCTAAATTAAGTAAAAGGAATTTGGTCACAGGATTTCTTCAAATGGATGGGGAAATTAAACTCTTGGGAACAGTGTAGGCTGATTTGAATGTATCACTGCACAAATTTTAGCAAATCCCAACCCTGTTTTGCCATTTGGGGAAGTTCAGTGAAATTTTTTGAGTAATTTTAGCAGGTCTTTTGAACTTGTGAAATAGATGAAGCAGAATTTGCTTTGTCATGAGTAGCAATAACTGACAGATTTTTGATTCTTAAGATGATTAGGAGACTTAAAACACAAAGACCCTCCTGCCACAAAGGTGCACTGCTGCTATGCACTAAAATTAGGTTTTAAAGTTCCGAAGGGATGGTTGTAGGCATAGTTCTCTCAGGAGTTCTTGAATGGAACTTTCCTGCTTCTTTGTCTGCAGTGGCCACTTACCAGATTTTGACATTGGAGAAGTTGACTGGAGCACAGGCTTCTACCTCCAGCCCACATCTGTCATGCACAATAGCAGTGACAAGCTCTACCCTATTTCTTCCTTATTTGCCTCTTTTATCCAAGAAGTGAGATGTGGCCTGGATGAAGAGATGTTCTCTTGTTGTTTCTGAGCTTCCATTTTTCTCACTTAGTCTAGTCCTGGGCATCAATGTCCATCTGAGCTCCGCAAGAACAAAAAGCTCCATTGCTTGTGAAGGAGAAGTTTCTTCTAACTCTTCCAATCTAAGTGATTCTACTCTATCAGGAAGAAATTCAGAACATTTAAAAATATTTTTAAAGGAAGCAGGTTTATTTTAAAAGAATAATTGTTTTCTGGAGAGAGGAAGATCATAATACTGCTTGTGATATTGCTCTGCATAAGAACAGCTGGCAAGATCTGCCTGTTGAATCATGAACTATCAAACCTCAGAATGGTATTGTTGCTTGCATATTTCCAAAATAGCTGATAATGTCAAAAGAAAAACCTCACTTTTGGGGTGGGTTTTTTTTTCCTGCAATACTTATTCCTTATTTTGCTCAAGCAATAGAGGTGAAAAAGCCAAGACTCGGGTATATGATTTAGTTTGATCTTCTGAGAAGAATGTAATTTTAAAAAAATGCTTCTCTTTCTTTAACATTTGGTACTGTAAACCTCTTCCATGTTGAGGAATAATTTATTCTGGAAATGACACCATTAAATTCACTGTCAGGAACAGTGGTGGATGCTGACCTCTAAATTTCTTCAGTCCAAGATGGATTATTTAGTTATGTTTATATCAGTAGGGCATGAAAAGAGTCTTTTTCTGCAAATACCTACTAGCTACTTTTCACCCTAAAAAAGCTGTTATGGAAACTGTGTCCAGATTTAATTCAAAACACATTTCCAAATTCTATCAATCCATAGTCCTGTGGCTTTTAAAATCCCAACACAATGCGTGAGAGGGAGAGTATCCATACATTCAGACATTATGAATTGAGCCATTATCAAATGAAGAATACAAAACCAATTAGCTCAACTCTCAACTTATGCCCTCTTCGTTGTTTTTTTTTTTTTCAAGACGTTCAGAAAGATAGAACAACTTCAACAATTTTTTAAAATGGTTTTATTTTCAACTGTCCTAAAAGCATATAGGAAAGAAACAGTCTTGTTACTTACCATTATGCCAACTGCCTTTTAAGGAGTTTGTAGCACTACCTGCAAAAGAGATCTGAAGATTGCAGGACAGGCATTAATAACTTATCTAATGTAACTTTTGTCCAAAAGTTTAAAGAACTGTAATTAATTATTCATGCGCTATAATAAAAATGGTAGCTAGTTTAAACATGGCTGTATTTGAAAATAAATATTGTAAAAGTCTATTAAAGCATTCTATAAAGCTGGTGGTAACCATAGAAGAAAAATCTGTACAAGTGTTAAAGGGAAATGAAATAGATCCCCAAACACTTCCCAAATTAGTGTTAATACAGTTGTAGCACAGTCTCAGGCAATCACAGGAGTCAAGACACCCAACTGGTAATGTTATGTATGCTACAGAAACAAATATTTCACATATCCTTTGAAAACAATAGGTTGAATGAAAGCATCTTGCAAGCCAACTCTGCTGTATATGTTTCTCTTTGATGTTCAGCTTCCTTGCAGTGATGGCTAAATGTTATTTCCTTTGCAGATTAATCTGTGATGAGATCGGACATCTTTTAAAAATATTATTCTTATTCATTTTATCCTATCACTTAAAAGATTTATTCTTTGGTGATTGAGCATAACTGCACAGCACTTTTCTAACATCAGGTGCATCAGAGAGAAGCTATTATTCTATAGAGACATGCTAAATGATACAGTAGCTGCTGCCTAGGTAGACGTAGTACGTGGTGCTGTCATCCAAACTTGATTCCATTGGATATTTCTGCTACATTTTTTAGTTTACCATTTATTAGTGGTTCTATTAGGGGTTCGTGTATCTTTAGTGATTTGAGACTACATTCCTATTTTTCATCAAAATTCCTCAGTTGCTTTGGTTGTTTGGTTCTAGCTGATACTGTCAGATTTCCAGGGTGCTAAGTATCCTTGTACATGTGTCTTCTAACAACAGGTGCATTGGACAGAAGGCCACAGTTTCACAGCTCACAGGCATGTCCAAAATAATAGAGTAGACTGTGAACTGTGAAGAGGCATATAGTGGTGGCAGCATATGGTCATGATTCAGTCATCTGAGGATTCTCTAAGTAGTCTCCTTTAATGAACTAATTTTTGTTTTGTATTCCTTGCACTTGGATGAATTCCTGCTTTCTCTTGCACATGTATTTGGGTTGGTGCATAGCATCACAATGGCCATGCCAGCCATAGTGTATAGATGGGTTTTCTCAAAACTGAGAGCTGCCACATCAGCTGATGAAATTGGATACTTTCCCAGTGTAGGCATATCTCTTGACATAGGCACTGTCATTAGGATATCAGTTTTGCAATGGACACTTATTTCATTCATAAAATAATTATTTGAACAGAGAGAGAATATGTATTTGGCTAGAGACAGCCTATTTTCTTAGCCCAAATAATAGAAATTGTTATTTCTACTATAGTAGCACAATAGTACAAATGAAGAGAAAGCGTGGTAGCTGAGGCACTGATTTGGCACTGAAGAACATGGCAAAGCAGTGTTTCCAATCTTAGTCTCACAGCCTTGGTGATCCCTCTAACCAATCTGCTATCCACTCTTCTGAGGTAGAAATCTGCCTTTTGACAGAAAAGAAAGTCTTTTTTCTGGTTGAGTTCAGAACAAGAATATACGGCAGAATCATAAACTTTCTTAGTAGGTTTAGCATTATTCTGTTAGGTTAGTATTATTACTAGCTGTAATCTCTAGAAGAGAGTAGTGGAACTGAGCTGCTTTCAGTTTCTTTTACTCATCTTCCAGCAAAGCAGTTGCATAGAAAATTTGTCTGACAGTTTCTGTCAACTTGTTTTTGAAAAGTCACATCCCTAGATAAACAATGAACATGTATTTTCTGCATTGTGTCATATCTTCTGTCTATTAAAAGGTGTACCTGCATTGTATCTAGATTATCTTTCAGAACATTTGAAAAAATTAGAATACCCTTTCTATGACTTTCTTGTCAAAGCTATGATATGTAGGAGAGTAGCAAATCACTCAGAAAATATAGTTCAGAATTTTGTAGGTTGTCCTGGTCCCTTCTGATCAAGAGACACTATACCCCCTCTCAAATTTTATCGTGGTGCCTGGAGTTGTCCATGGAAAGGAGATGGGTGAAGGATTTACTTCATTAAAATGCAATGCAATGCAGTTACTCTCAAGGCTGATGATTACAGTTGTAAATAGAGTTTTATTTTGAAGGATGCTGGTTGATTTTTGCTCCATTCAGATGGGAATTTTTGTTCTTGGCAGCGGAAGGAGGAGAAGGAAGTAATATGTATTGAACACGAAAATGGAAGAGAGTCAAAGACTGAAATGGAGAGGCAAGGATGCACATAACGGCTTTAGACTAAGGCAGATAAGCTGTGCTGCAACTTAGCCACATTGTTAAGAAATTGAGGTTTCCTTGTCAGGAAACCTTCCTTTTATTTTGTTCTTGAAAGATTTTCAACTGATGTTATATAAATGCTTTGTCACTACAATTTGAGTACAAGCCAGGGCAAGCCATTACCTTGTCTTTGTATGTGGCAAATATGGGTTGTTTTGAGCACATGAAGCCAAAATGATCTCTGGGCTTTAAAGGACTCCTGTCTTGCTTCCATTGATCCATCCTTCAAAGCTCATCTCCTGTGCCCCAAACCCTGGTGTTTGACAAGGTTGAATTTTCTGATGATACATTCTGCTCCCATTTTAAAATTTATTCTTTAGCTCCACCTCCTGGCTCTTGGTCTGCGAAAAGGAGGACTCTTGGGAATCACAGAGCCTCAAGAAGGGATCAGACGTATTCATCCTAGTTTACAAATATTAATGTAGAGGTGTATATAGGGACATTTTATCTGAGGCAAAACAAACTTTGCTGAACCCACTCATACAGGCTTTCAACAGAGGCAAATATTTCGGTAGAGGATGGACAATGGAATATGTGGCTCATAGTTTCTGCTTTTTCTTGGGCTTTCAGTTTCTCAACTGTGGCAGTTTTGAGACATGACAGACATCACAGAACAGTCTTTCTTTATTACTGTTTTTCCCCTGGTACTTCCTCAAATTTGTGGGGGTGGGGAGGTACAGCAGAAATTGTCTGACACTGAAACATTAAAAAAGATCTCTGAGGCCTTGCAAAGGAGTCTTGTTCCACAGAGGGAGAATTGCTTTGACTTTGTGTTCATCCTATTAAACTAGGAACTGCCCAAGAAGTAGAGGAATAGATCTTAGTCATCTGGATTTAAGAAGAACCATGTCTCTTCCCCGACAGCTGCGAGAAAAGAGGTAATGTGTCTTTCCCTGCTCCTGCCTCCCCACAAGACTCGTGTAACTGCTGTGATCTGTTCATTTAATTTGGATGCAAGTATCTTTGGTGATTCTAAAAGGCTTCTTGTTATTGTAACTTCCACACTATTAGGCTGCTCAGGGTGGAGCAGACCACTTCTTACACTGGAGTGGACTTTCTTCTTTTCGTGGGGAATATTCACCACCTGGGACATAGTGGTGAGTGCAGCTATAAGGAGTGTCCTCCTTATAGCTGCAAAACAGTTTCCCTTTTACTGGAGTTTATGATATGAGTGTTTGTGATATGACTAATTATATCTCTTGATTTCCATAACCACATCCCTCTTCACAGTAAGGGGTAGTATTTACAGTATTGTGGGTGGTGCTGATTCATGGCATTCTCCATGTACAGCAAACTCTTGCAAGATGTTGCATCATTACTTCAGCATTTCAAATGGGCTATGCCTTGTGAAAACCCCTGCTTGGAATATTCTCCTAGCAGAATAAACTGAGACAACTACCACTTTTTTTTTTTGTATTATCAGAATATTTAACATTTTGTCAGCTTGGCATTTCTTAGATGATCCTTTTAAAAGTTTAAAAGGTTTTATCTCATTTGTTATCTTTTTTCCCCTCATTCTTGATGCTTTTTACTAAGGTGTTAATATAAATAACCCTCTAGCAACACTGCGTTATAAGATTGAGGCAAAGGTGAATTTGTCTTCTTCTTATCAAAGCTGTTGCACCAAGGAGAAGGTCACAGAGGAAAAGGCACCTGCCAATCCATGCTGTTTTGTTGTGTGGACAGTATAGACAAGTAACATGACTGTGTGGTCATATGGCTGCTCTTTAGGTGTTCCTGCAGGGATCCTTCCTCCTCACTTCAAATCTAATTCTTTCTAGGATCTGCAAAGCTTATTCTAACTTTGCGTACTGCCATGTGTTCCTTCACACATTTTTGACATTTTCAAACACGTATCTTTGTTCTTGCTTCAGGTTATCTGCTGTGACTGGGAGATTAATGCCAAGGTCATAGGTTTGATCGCTGTGTGGGCCATTCACTTAAGAGTTGGAGTTGATGATCTTTGTGGGTCCCTTCCAACTCCAAATATTCCATGATTCTGTGCTGAATCTTATCTGCTGTGACTGAGAGGTCTCTCTCTAAATAATTGCTAGCCTACTCATTCTTTTTTCAAAACTTCTTTAACAGTTTGCTTTATTGTGATGTTTACAAGAAAACTTGACAACATTTTGACAGCTAGTGTAGGCACCATGAGTTTTGATATAGAACAATACTATGGTTTTGTTTCTTTGTTCTTTCTCTGTTTGTGCTTATCCTGCTGTTTCTTTTCTTATATGTATGTGGTACATTTTATGCATCTTGCACAGAGTATCAAGTTTTTAGGACTTAGCTTAGTGCTGTCAGTTTCTACAGCACCTAGCATAACAAGCTCTTTTCTCAGAACTGTTTCCTATTCCCTACAGTAATGTGGTAATAACAGCAGCATAAATCATGATCTATAATGATCTCCTTAGAATAAGATCTACTGATGCAGAGTTCTTACTGTAAATCTTCTAGATTAAGAATGCATCCACAGCTGATCACATTTCTCAGGAAAAGCATAGCAGTTCAAGTGTTTGTTTTGTAGTCCTGTTCCTCAAGCAAGCATAGGAATGACAGGGGTATTTTTCAGGTATGATGAATCTTCACAATGGTTGCTGACTTGTGCTGAACCTATTGAAACTTGACATCTCAAGATCAGACCTCCAGAGGAAGAGAATGACACCAGGAGTTTCTAACTCCTTGATTTTGATACTAGAATATGGGATATCGCCTACTTTTGGTCCGTATAGCATAGGTACCTCAAAGGCTATTACCAGTATGAGTAACCTATATCTTCTGTTCTTACTTCACAGTGATTTTGACCAGCTTCCAGATGATGTACCTGTTTCAGCTAACATTGCAGATATTGAAGAGAAGAAAGGATTTACTAACTACTATGTAAGAAGGGAGATTTATCCTGCCTCTATATGCCGTCATCTGTGACTGGTTTGGTTGAGGGAAGCAAAATGCAGTTAATCTGGTGTGATTGCTTTTTGGCATGAGTAGTTCCATGTGGAAGACTTCTCAGTGCTTTATTTTTCTGGAATGGAGGACAGTTATCACAGATTTAGTCTAAAAATTTATTTTATGAATGAAATGTGAGAGATAACCTCAAACATCATAATTTTTTCCTAATATCTGATTTATTTCCTCTTGGAGTGCTGTACCTTTGGTGAAGATAGCGGGAAAGGAATTCAGGGGGTAGAAGGGCAGAGTCTTGCTTCATTATTCTGTGGTACTGGTGAGTTAGGATGCTCCCATCTTCACAGGAGGTAGCGCATTAAGACGTACAGATTAAGGTAGCGTATTAAGGCGTATGAAAGAGCACACAGGAAGGGAATAGTGGGGAAAGACACTAAGATTTTCTGAAGGTTTTGAATATGACCAGCTCAGTCTGACTTCTGCTGGAGACATTGCTCATAAAAACCTTCCCACTGCAGTATTCAGGTTTTGCTCTGGAATAGAGTGATGTTCGGTTGCTCTGTCTTTATGTTTTCTGAAGGATCTGGCTGCAATGTGACTCAGAGGTCAGTGCATGGAAATTGTGGGTTCCTTTAGAGCAAAGCAAATTTGTCAAGAGATAAATAAAATAGTGGTTGAAGGAGTTTGGACCATAATTTCTGAAATTGTGTACATTAAAGTCAAAAAGAAGTATGAATGCCTTCAATTCTGAAAATCAATTCATTTAGATGTGTTTGCTCTAGATTTAGACATTCAAGGCATATTATTGTAAAATATTTGTATTTGTCTCCGTAATGTGTTTTGTTTGTCACTGAGGGAAAGTGTGTAAGCATAAAGTTGAATTTAGTAATTTTGTGTTTCCTTTTAAGATTATATAATAGAAAGCAGCCACAGAGACATGCTTCATGTGCATGCTGGACCCACACAAATACCACACTGGTGCTAACTTATTATTTCCTAGGTCTTGAGTTTGCAGTGTTTAACTGAAGGCTTGTTTTCCTCTGCCCCTAAGAGAATATTCCCAGACTGACTAACGGAACACTGATCTTATGTTCCTATTTTATTCCTCACATTCATTCGCTGAGTATTTTTAAGTATGAACATCAGCCTGAATCCCTCTTCTCTGTTTCAGATGTTTGTCATTGAAGTCAAGCTTAAAGGTGGTGGCAGATACCTGATTTTCCGGCGCTATCGTGAGTTCTATGCCCTGCACACCAAACTAGAGGAGAGGTATGGGCCAGAGAGCAACAACAGCCCATTTATCTGCACACTCCCTGTACTGCCAGGTAAGCTGTCGGTTCCAAATCCTTGCATAATTAGCAGCTTTTTCAGCTCCAGGCTGTCCTAAAGAGGAATGCATTGAGAGAAGTAGTTGTGACAAGGAATTAATTCCCAGCTTTGGATGCCAGAGAAGTCATGTCCCATTGACAGTCCCTTCACTTGTGGTAAAGTTCATTTAGAAACCTAAAATCCTTTAGAAAATAGTTTTTTTTGGTTTTTTTAGCTTCTACTTTCTCCTGATTGCTTCATTTCTCTTGACAGCCTCCTTTTTTTTTTTTTTTTCCTTCAATAACTGTCACAGGTTTAATGTTTTCCAGGAAAAGTTTTTGTTGGTGCCAAAAAGGAAATTGCTGAGAAAAGGATTCCTATCCTAAATGTCTACATTAAGGTAAATGTCTACATTTAAGGTAAAACCTAATTTCAAGGTAGAGAATGAACTGAGCACTGCAGATACTTAGCAGTCGAAATCAGCTAAGACAGACAGTAGTGTTAGTGTTCTAAATGTCTGCTTCTCTCTGCATTGCTCTCCTGAAGACACAGTGCCCACACAGTGGTATAGCCTGCAATCCTTTTCCCCAGATTGTTCATACTGTAGGATCTGCTGGAGTGTGCAGTTCACAAAGGCTCACTCTCCGCCTTCATAAACAGACGGATATCCTTATCAAAACCTCCAAGATGTATGAGGAAATGGTGAATCTCCAGGTGTTGCGTGATACAGAGTTTGTGTGTGCATCTAAGGGACTAGGAGAATGGTGTGTGGGTTTTGCTTTAACACCACTCACTATCTAAGTGCCATGCAGCCTCTTGCTCACTCCCTCATCCCCTAATGGAATGGGGAGGACAATCAGGAAAAGGTAAAGCCCATGGGTTGAGATAAGAACAGTTTAATAATTGAGATAAAGTAAAACACAGTACTAATAATTGTAATTAGAAGAGAGGCAACCAAAAAGAGAAATAAAACTGAAGAAGAAAACAAACAAATGATGCACAACACAATTGCTCACCACCTGCTGACTGATGGCCAGCCAGTGATCAGTGGCTCCTGGCCAAGTCCCCCCAGTTTATATACTGGGCATGATGCTCTATGGCATGGAATATCCCTTTGGCCAGTTTGGACCAGCTGTCCTGGCCATGCTCCCTCCTGGATTCCTGTGCAGCTCCTCACTGGCAGGACATGGGAAACAGAAAAGTCCTTGGCTTAGACTAAGTAAGCCACTAGTTAGAAACAACTAAAACATCCATGTGTTATCAACATTATTCTCGTGCTAAATCCAACACAGCACTGTACCAGCTACCAAGAAGAAAATTGACTCTCTCACAGCCAGAATCAGGACAGGTGGGCTTCTGAGAGTACCTGAATTGCAGTGAAGATGCAGCATACATCAGGGAGAGATATTCTTTGTGTGCAGGTTAACTGAAGACCTGAACTTTAAATCAATAAAAATCTGAAGCACTGGCCGAGACTTCAAGTGCTTAAGACTGCCTTCTTTCCACAGTCATTCATGTTCTGAAGAGAAACACAAAAAGCAATTTACTCCTGCAGTAAATCAGGTACAAAAAGAGTGAAGCAATACATTGGCCAACTCCAGGAGTAGAGAGGAGAAACTGTCAGCTGTTCAGCTGTGTCCTGCTGAGTGAGAAGGGAGAGGAGGGAGATTTCTGGCAGTAATGAATATGCTTCATGATCCTGTAGGTCAAAGAGGCATATTTGTTACATGTAAATAAATAGAGAATTGGTCTCTCCCACTGTTACACTCTGCTTCCTGCTTGCTCTTGGCACAGAACCTACTCTGCCTCCCTGCTTGGGTGTTGATGGATGAGGATGTACGGCTGTTCTTCTACCACTCAACCTTTGATGGTGAGCAGGTGCCTCACAGACTGAGACGGCTTCGCCCACGGACACGCCGAGTGTAAGTGATTGACATGTTTTTTTCAGCATTGCTTAATGTAAGAGATGCTGTCCAGTTTTGGGGGGAGAGAGAGATAAGGATCACCACTGTGTTTTCCAAGTGAATCCATGAATTCTTAATACGAGGGTCTTTGTGGTAGAGTGAACACAGAGTATTTCTTGTTTTCAGTAATCTCAGATTTTTAAAGTGGATGTGGTACTTGCATTAAAGGAAAATTCCAAAATGAGAGTATACCTTGCTTTTTAAAAATACTGTCCAGCTCTATCTGCCTATATTTCTTTATTGGTAATCTCTATTATAATGTGCAGAATACGCAGGCCAAGCTTAAGGGCAGATTTGCACCACTGAAGTCAATGGGAGTTTTGGCACTGAATTCAGTGAGATCTTGTTCAGACACTAAATGAAACTGAGTACTTAATTTAACTTGTTCCTGTCCTTTGTCTAAACAGGGGCCTGTCCTACATAGCAGCATTGACACCCCTTTGGAGAACTGCTAAGTAGACATCATCCTTCATTACCCTTCAGATAAATTAATTCTCCTTTCAGCATTCCAAAGATGGACTTCCTTTTCACCCACCTCAAACAGTGCAAAAACTGCATGTGTGTATGATGACAGAACTAAATGCCATAAATGCTAGAAACAGAGGTGCCCAGAAGGCAGAGTAGGGGGGACTGAGCAGTGTTGTGGAAGAAAGGTCCAGAATACTGACTATATTGAAAATTCCATCTGTTCTCAGCAGCAGACACCATCAGATTGCTGCTGCTCTGCACTGAAACCGAGAGAACTAGGGCAGTGTTGTTGCATCCGTATTTATTTACTTCAGTGCTGCACATGGATTCTCATGCAGTTTCCCCAGTGATTTATGGCTTACCCACCCCTTAAATAGTAAAAACACAGACACTGCACTACTGATTGTGTAGCATTTTTAAAGACTTAGAAAGATCTGTTTACCTCCCTGTTGTCCCATTTCTTTGCAGTAAGAGTATTTCAGATCAAGTGCCTGTTTTTGACCGCACAGCAGCTCCACGGGCTGAGGTGAGTACTCTGCACAACCTGTCATAGGACAGGAGATTAAACTCTGTTTTACTGTAGTACCTCATCCATCAAGTTGCCTTTTTCAATTGGAGCTTGGGGGAAGAAAGTGAAATCAACAGAGAAAAACAATTGATTTTAACAACTGGGAATGAAACAATGGATGGAAAGAGGTGTTCTATTTCTCATCACTTGAGTAATAAGAAGGTCCATTGTGAAATCAGAATGACAGGAGATTCAAAACTGAGACATGTACAGGTTACTCCCAAACAGTCCACATTTGCATAGTGCTACCCGTAAGTTAAATTTAAAACAGGCATAAGCTTCAGCTTTATTGACTTCAGCATACATTTAAAAGCTTTGCAGGTGAGCCATCTTAGTATTTTCTGTAACATAGATGTTCTACTGAAAAATGCCCATACTCTTGTCTCTTGTGGTATATTTTCTCAGTCTTGAGCCCATGAGACTGCTTTGTAACCAGTATTTGTCTGAGCAGGGTCTTGCTTCCTGAAACATGTGACTTTGCTGCATAAGGTTAAAAACCCCATGCATCTGCTTTGAGGTTTGTTGGTTTTGTTCTTTACATGGAGAATGAGAGGTCTTGGAACAGTCATATCTCTTGGATTTTATCTATTAATTTATTAATATTGAATATACCCACCAGAACTTTTCAGTAGGTGAAAAAAGGCTTTTGAAAGAGCTGTTAAGTAGACATATGAACCACTAGCACAACAGTAGCCATTGTTTTGTTTGTTTTTTTTTTACTAGGAGAACTCTTGGCATTAACAAGACCAAAAGAACTATCACAACACAGAATGAAGAACATGTTTTCATTTTTGCTCCCCTAAGAGCATTTGAATGGCTACCATGTTCTCTAAGGATAATGGGGGAGATGTGCATTTTTGATAGCTCAGCCACTTTAACTATCCAACCTTTTGTTAGGGTGGTAGCATGTATTTGCCTCCTTTTTTTTTTTTTTTTTTTCCCTGAAGAGGGCATCTAAGTTCCATTTTAACAACATGTCAATTTCCCAGGCTTTCCCAAATCTCCCAGTTCAGCATACAGACCTGAAAGCTAGATGTAAAAGCAACAGTGAGTTACCCTTAAATTAAGACACAACATTTCTGCAATTTTTAAGGCTCTTTGTGATATTTTGCAGCAAATCTAAAAGATGTAAAGCTGCAATCACAAATACTATATCTTTTCAATTCTCAGGATTTCAAGCTGTCAGTTTTCTTCAGCTATGTTGTCTTACTTGCTCTTAAGTTCTTTCAGTTTATGCATATTTATTTCTCTGGTGCTCAGTGTTCTGCCACTTTAAGAATCCTTGCATGTAGCTCTCTCAGGGCCATGTTTATCCTAATGCTTTCACTACTTCTTCAAAGCAGTTTTGTGTGTGCTGAGTAGGAGCAGAGATTGTGAGAACTGCAGACTACGGTCAAATATAAGTGACCTTATCCCAGAAATACATATGTGATGACAAAGTGCACACTGTCTTGCTGCTTTATGCTTTCTCCTCAAGAACACAGCAGAAAGATTTGCTTTTGTAATTCTGTGAATTAATAATTTTGAGGTTATTACTTTCCACAGGCACTGTTTGATTTTCCTGGAACCAATAAACTGGAACTCAGCTTCAAGAAGGGAGATTTGATCTATCTACTCAGCAAAGTAAACAAAGACTGGTTGGAGGTAAGACTGCAATAGCAGTACTGAATTATTAGCATACCTTGAAATATATGAGTAGAAAGGGCTCTCCTGGTCCTTGTGACCTGCCTCTTCCTTCCAAGGAGAAACTGTATCATAACCAGGTCTTACTGTCAAGAATAAATCCTTGATTCCAAATTAGTAATTGTTTGGTTCCTTGATGGTTTTTAGCTTACAAATTTTCTGCCCTCCAGACTTCAGTTTTCATTTGCATTTGCTTCTGCTGGAATGTTTTTTAATTCTTTGGAAGTGATTAGAACACAGAAAGGCCACAGAAAGGAGATGGAAACTCCATTTCAGCGATTAATTGGTTTCTTGCCTCAGGGTGAGTTGATGTATGCTTCATGCTTCATACCACAACACACGTCAGCCTGATTAGAGAGAACTTGGGTAATGCAGCAGTGTTCTGAAAAAAGGATGAAGAGAACATACTGTGTGTTTGCTGATATGATATCTCTGCTTGCTCAAACACCACAGCCTTCCTTGCTAACCATCTGACTTTCATTTTTTACACACTGTTTCACTCCCCTGCCTGGTACTTGACTATGTAATTGTATAATCTTTTTGTAGGGATGCCATCAGGTCACTTCCATAGAAATTCTTTTCTTGACTACAGTGGAAAAATTCTTACTGTTGTTTCTATGTAAATTAATTGAATTTCAGAACCAATTGCGTGTGGCCAAAATGGCATGGTTTTCTTGATTCTAATATTTCCTGTCATTCCAGGGAACTGCTGATGGTGCCACTGGGATTTTCCCATGTGCTTTTGTGAAGATCATAAAAGATTTACCAAAGCAAGAAGACACAGTTAATAAAGTCCGCTGTTATTACTATGATGAGACTGTGAGCACTATCAGGTAATAAAAAAATAGTCTTCCAGTTTACTGCTGAAGAAACACCAACAATCCTCTTGTCATGATATATAATGATTAGATGTGTTCTAAATACAGGGATATCTCAGTGGAAGAGGATCTGAGCAGCATTCCATCATTCAAAGATCTAATGGAATTGATGAGGTACAATGCAAACACTTAGTTGTATATTTGATACTTAAACATTTGTCAAGTTCATTTCAGTCCAAGAGTTTCCACATTCTACTTGGTCACCACCATGTTTTGTGTGTGAAATACTTTTCCAAGTGTCTTGAAGAAGTTGCACTTTGACTTGGACCGGGGCCATCTGTGCAGACACTAGTCCTCCTTGGGATTGTCAGTGAGTAAGGAGTGACACACTCTTCTGACTCAGTTATGATGGGTAGAAATTTCCATTTCTTGTACTGAGATCAGAACTGTACCCCCATGAAAGCACCTTTTGTCTAGTACACATCTTCAGGATTCAGGACACAGCCTTCTAACACCTGTTAAACTAGTGTCAAACTGGATTAATCTAGTGTTGAACATCAACACTTTAGAACATTAAATATTAGTAAATTTTAGTAATAGAACATCTGTTCTAATATTCATACACTTCTCAGAAGGAGCAAAAATAAGTAGGCAAAAGTGGGAAGTAACAAGTCAGCTCTTTTGTATGGTAATTCTATCGAACACACAGATTAATTGTGCCATTTGTGTGGTGTTGCTGGAAATGGTTCTTGGTTCTGATAGTTTTCTTAGCTTAAACACAACACAGCATGGATGTGGTTGTATGATTTCTAGTACTAGCTGTATCAAGAATGCCTAGACACCCAAGGCTTTTATCAAAAAGCTTTTTGTGTGGCTTTTATCAAAATTAATTAGATTGTCAGTGTACTGTTCATCATGTAGCACTTCCCAGGCATTCCTTGATTTCTGGGGATCAATCCATTTCTTTTCTCTCAGGCAGGAGTTTAACCAAGATGACATTGTTTTGAATTACCGGGACCCTGATGGAGATCTGATCCGCTTGCTCTCCGATCACGATGTTGAACTCATGGTGTCTCAGAGCAGAAGGCGGCCCTCTGAGAAGCACTTTTTCCCCTGGAAGTTGCACATCACTCACAAAGACGACTTAGCTGTCTACAACACTAGTCCAGGAATAGGTGCTAGTCAAACAGTAGGAGCAATGTAAGTGCTATATAGGTATCCCTCTCTATGGGCAGTTTTCTTCAACATGCCTTTGAAGTGACCTTCAAATGAGTAATTTTTAGTAATATATTACCTTTCAGTGTAAAATCTGTACTGAGTTAACTTCTTCAGCTTTTTAGCACTCCTCTGCAATAGAGACATCTACATAGACACCAGAGAAGGTGAGGAATAGAGAAATAAAATCATGGATCACATTCACAAAGCAAGTTAGTGTTAGCCTGCAATAGAGGTGTCCTGATTCCCAAGACCTGCTCTAATCTCTGTTCTCACTCCCAAAGTTAATTTTTTGCCCAGAGTGTCTTCATAAACTTTTCTTTTTTTTCTAGACTCCCATAATTTTCTCTTCATTTGCTGATCTGAAGGTTTGTGTGCCAGTGTGTAATTATTTCTCTCATGTTGGAGTCTGACTTGGCATTCAGAGTTTGTCCTAGGAGCATCAAGAAACCTTTTTTTGGATTTCAGTGAAGAAATTGCAGCCCGTCTTAGCTTTCTTCTTTTCCGTTGACCAATATATTGAATTCTGTGAACCAAACCTAGTACACCTGTGGTGTTGCTTGTAGGCCTTTATATAATTGTACAAACTACTTATTCTGTGTTCTGGGAAAATGTGTATGATACCTACTCAAACAGCAATTTCTTCTCTATCTTCTGCTTTCTGATGCTGTATTTCAAAGTAGAACTAACAAGAAATTACTGTATCAGATCCTTCAACAAATAAAGTTAAATAGTAGTTCAACGATTTTTATTTAAAAGTGTTTTTTGATTGGGGGGGACTTAGTTAACAGTATTTTACTAGAATATTACAAAATGTAACTTCCTGCTTCAGAGGCATTGTAGCAATGCAGTTTAGAAAGGAGATGAAGCAATATGCAATGATTATGTCAGTGGCATTATGTGTTGTGATACATAAGAAAATGCATTATAAGTTTGAAACCTAACAGCATGTATGGTCTGCAAAGCTTCTGGTGTGCAGGATTCCTTGTTACTTGTCCCTGGAGCTCAACAGAGCAAGAGGCATCCGAAGATTTTCACTGACAGCTAGATCCTGTGATGTAACCAGCAACTCAGCATGTCTCTCTGAAAATGGAGGAACATTTTCCGTGAGAAAGGAAAGGGAGGGAAAGTGTCTGCTGGGAAACAACTGACCTCTTTTATAAGGGTGCTGGAAGAACATAAACACACTTGCCTTTGAAAATCAGAGCAGGATGATCCCCCTCTACCTTTAAACTGCAATTCAAAATAAATTCTTCCCATCCAGCCAAGTTACATATTCCCCTAATTGTCTGCAGGTTTTGTATGGACACCTTCTGACACACAGTTTCCACAGATAGTCTCCATATTCTTTGTCTTGTTCTGCATGTTTCCTTTACTCACATTATACAATTTTTTTTTTGCGTGTTTATTGATGCAGTTCTGGTGAGAGAATAACTGTGATAACAGTGGTTTTGGTCAGTACCATGGGGATTTAGAGGAGGAGTAGCAGTGCAGGACAAACAGAATCTGGCGATTATATTCTGTATCTGGGGACTCATCTTAGTACCCCGTGGTTTATCCCTGAGAAGGCAAACCTGAGCATATCTCTCCCATGTGGCTGCCTAGCTTTCCTAAGGTTTGTTTTTAAAGGCTGCTGGACTAAGTTTTATGGTTGGATTAAAAGACCGGGCTGCCTTGGATGTAGGATAACTACAGATCAACTATTCTCACCACTTTTCTTTTGTTTTCTCAATGAACTATACTACTTATAATTTATTATTAATTATTGTTGAAATGGTAAAACTTAGAAATATTACTCAAAATAAAGAGTTACAGAGATAAAGGTAATTCACTCTCCCCCAATATAGATGTACAAACAAAAGTCCAGAGTGATCCCTGCCATGAAAATTGTCTAGTCTAGAGTAAAGCAAGAAACAGCACCAGAGTGGAAAACAGAAAATTCTTTCTTCATCTTTCTTACTTCTGCTGCAGTCAGTCCTTTCTCTTTCTTAAAATACATTAGTCTCATGATCTGGTAATTGCTAACACACAGACTGGCAATGACAAACTTCCTTTCCCTCCCTTCCCAGCTAACCTAACAGTCCCATCTGAGTGCGTACTTTGGGGGCTAAAAGAGGAAGTACAGACTTCCTATTTTGTGCAATTGCACAGAATCTCCTTGAAAGGGGGGCGTCAGCTTCTCTGAAAGTGGCATTTGAGGTTCACAAAAGATGTAGCAGCTATTTTGAAGACTTACTTGCCAAGAAAATCCTGTGGTTGGTTTATACTTCTCTCTCCAGTTCTAGGCAAGTGTGGGTTTGCTGATTTCTGCATCAGAGGATTCTGGTGCTGTGGGGGGAGGCTGGACAGGGAGAGTCACCCATCAGGTTGAAGCATCTGCCTCACAGACATCCCTGGATCCAGGTAAGGGAATGGCTTCCTTTCTGAGGGAAGCATAATGGCAGAGTCTGCTCTCATACAATAATTGTAAACGTCATTGTGAGTTACTGAGGGATTCCTTAGCTGTCATGATTATGCAAGGGCTCAGCCAGCTGCTTCTGGTGCAAGGAAGAGGCATTTGGGAATCTAAAAGTCAATAGGAATTTAAAAGGAGTTTTTCCATGCTCCCCTAAAGCAGAAAAAAGTCTCAGATCTGTAACATACTTAAGTAGGTGTTTGAATTATGATTTTGAGAGAGCAATAGATGACCAAAAGAGATGGCCAAAAGAACTTAAATTCTGGTATTGAACAGTGTGGTCATATTGACCATGGTCCTGGAACTGCTCAATCCACTCTCACTCTCTACAATCACCAGGGGAAAAAAAAAGAAAAGAAAGAGTTTTAATGTCTCTGCTATTATGTCTACAATTTGCAACTTGTTTGGGAGGCACCTAGAAAAGCGGTATGTTGAAGGAAACTCTCAAAGTGAGTGAATATGGAAATTCAACCACTATAGCTCCTAGGAACTATGTGGCTGAGATAATATTTTTGAGGAAATTAACCACTGTTGTGGTGCATTAGGAAGGCTTTAAGCATGAAGAGTAAAAGAATGAAATGAATTTTAAGGATGGGTTCTCATCACAGATTAGGATTTTTTTCTTGTTGCCGTTCAGCTGACTGAACCCCTTCACTTCCTTGGAAATGTACATTTACTTCATTCTTTGCTTGTATTGCAGCAACATGCAGTGAGAAGACATGGATTTTGTCCTACAATAAATCCTTGGTAGAAGTTCTTTCTGAATGTCACTTCAACATGATCTTAAAGAAGTTCCCTTATTCAGTTTTACTTCTCTTTATGTGAAACGAAAACAAACAGCTCCACAGTAAGCAGGGCTAGAGAGTAGCCAGTGGGCAATGAAAACTCTGAAATTCTGAGTTAGGATCAAGCCTGTGTGCCAAGGACAGTATGAACATGAAAGAGATTTTCATCCTACTGCTGAACCTGTATTTGGTCTTCTGTGTTCAAGCCATTCGAGGTGAGATTCAAATTTATATTCTCTTTTATCCTTCCATTATTGCCTTTCCTTTTGTATTTGTCTCCTTCTTTCAGCTACTGCTCTTCCCCTTTTTCTGCTTGCTTTTCTGCTTCCTTCTTCTTTTGTTTTCTAAGCTGTAAGAGAACAGACATCCTGATCAAAAGTAGCATGTAGCAGGTGCATGTGCAGACAAATCAGTTGTATATTGGTGGTATTGCCAGGTGAAATACTGTATAAATGGGTGAGATGAACAAGCTGATTGGATAATGAGTGAATGGAAGGAGGGGTAGACCCCGATAATTAGTGAAAACATAGGAAAAGGAAGGGCTGCATAATTCAGATGGTAGTGCACAGGAGTAGAGACATGTGGCCACACAGAAGACAGTGTGGTGGGGTCTACCAAGAGCAAAATCCAGATGACCTGATTTTCTTCTTGTGGAATAGCTGACAGATAAAGAGACCATCTGCCATATCCATTGCTTGTGTTTCCTTATGCAGTGATAGCTTTCTTTCCTCCTCTCCTCTCCTCTCCTCTCCTCTCCTCTTTCCTTTCCTTTCCTGAAACTTTCCTTTCCTGAAACTTTCCTGAAACTTTCCTTTCCTGAAACTTTCCTTTCCTTTCCTGAAACTTTCCTTTCCTGAAACTTTCCTGAAACTTTCCTGAAACTTTCCTTTCCTGAAACTTTCCTTTCCTGAAACTTTCCTTTCCTTTCCATGCTCTGTTCTCCCCTGCCCTCTAATTTGACTTAACAGAGCTGGGAATAGGAAGTACACCATATCTGCAAGAAGACTAGGCCTGTAGCTATCCTAAAGAGAGCAGAAAAAGAGTATTGTCAGGAGACGTGCCCCGTGGACATCCACCTTTTCTAATGCAGATGCCTCATGTCTGCAGTAGCTGGAGGAGTTGTGCTGTCCAGCCCAGCATCAATTGCAGGATATCTTCCTTTGACATCTCTGAGGGAAAATGTGTTATGGTGTAGGTCAGACTGGGTTCTTGGCATTCTGAGCCTTAGCCCTACATTCAGACCATTCTGTTCTAGGTGGGATGCTCCATTTTTTGGTTGTGCAAGGAATACAGTAGAATTTACTTTGTACTGGCTTTCAGTAAAAGATCAAAGTAATGTCCCTCTTATGCCTGCTAACTAAGACAGCATCATTCTGTTCTGATGGGTTTTTGCCTGTAAAAAGCCCCTCAAACAAGCTGATTATAACTTTCATCAAGAAAGATTATTTGAGAGAGCACACTCACGTATGCACGTGGTCATCCTTGCCACCTGAAGGTGCAATATCCCAATAGTGCAGCGTGGATAATACCTTAAGAGAAAATAAGGAAGCAAAAGAAAGCAACTTGCTTCATAATGCATGTGCCAGAGGTGGTTTGTATTCGTCAGGTTCACAGTTGTGAACTTAAAAAAAATATCCTTGATGAGAGGTCTGGCCATCTCTGGATCATAAATCTAGTTTCAACAAATTAGTTTGGACATTCTTCTGAGTCATAACAAGACCATTCCCCGAGCATCTCACTTTTAAATAGGCCTTTCTAGCATTATAAACTTTACTAGAAACTTAGTTGCAAAGAAGTCCACACACCAACACACGAGGATGAAATGATCACCATATGTCTGCTGACCATGCTATTCTTGGAAATAATGAGTGTTTGAAAAGTGATACCTTAGCTTGAACTGTATGCCTTGCAGGCACAAAGATTTCACTTGATTGTTGTTAGTTGTAGCTTGGTTTGGACACTTGTGTATCGTGGAGATGTGCAGAATGGTCACAACTCTGCACATATTTTCACAGCGTCATGGCCCATCCCATGGAGATGTTTAGAGCCACACTAGATGGGGCTCTGAGCAAAGTGCTGCAGTGGAAGGTGTCCCTGCCCATGGCAGGAAGGTTGGAACTACATGATCTTTAAGGTCCCTTCCCAGCCCAAACAATTCTATGAATCTATGATTTTCTGGTGCCAAGAGGAGAGTACTGTTACCAGTGCCTTACCCATTCTATACCTCCTGCTATCTCTCACCATTTATATTTTTAATCACTGCATCTTTTTTTGCCTGAATTCCTTTCCCAGAGAGTATCCCAATGAAAAGCTTGAATTGCTACAACGACTACAGCTCACAGGTGACCTGCACATGGATGGAGCATTCAGAGGCTCATGCCCTCATTGGTATGATTCTTTATCAAAGGGATGATAGTACAACGTAAGTACCTGAAATGTGCTGAGCTAGATAAAAGTCCAAAGCAAAATTGGCCGTAACTTAGAATCCTGGAGACCAGCAGTCAGGTTTTCAGAAAGCACATCCACTTCTCTTTTTGATTTAAGAAAAAGTTTTGCCTGCTTCTGCGGCCTCCTCTAGGAAGAGAGGAATGAATAGGCTATGCCAATGGAGTTATTTTTATCACCTTTACAATTATTTTCCATAATTTTGTTGCAGAATCACAGATATGAAATAAGATGGGGCATATAGGATGCTAATAAACAGCATTAGGCGAGAAGGAGGTGTCAGAACAAGTGTGAGTATTGTTTGTAAACCCTAAAGGAAGGAGACATTCCCCCTGTCATTTTGTCCATTTAGGAGCATCACTGAGAGTGTGGTTTTGATAACTTTTGAGAAATATATATAGACTGTATATTTTTGAAGATAGAGAGGACTGGTAAGTTCTCTATCTGTGCTATCAGTTTTCCTCCCAGAGATACTGGTGTGTTTATGACAGTATCTCTCTGTTACATCTGTTTCCTTTTGAAAAGGGAACCGAATAACCAGACAGGATCGATGGAAAGGATGAGAAAGCACAGATATGGAGGAATAGTTAAGGGACAGAGGAAGGCAAAGATGGATAGTTGAGGAGAAAATTATTTAGAGTCTGGGGATACAGGAAGAAAAGGAAAGAGGGAGAACTCTTGGTTTTATCACAAACAAGAGAGATTTAATAGACCTAAAAGCAGATTAAAACAATGGAAGGACTTTGGAGCAGGACCTTGAAGTTAAATACTTCTGGGAAAAGATGATATAGAGTTCCTTGGACCTTTGGAGGATTCTCTGGAACGTTGTTACGTGATGAAGTGTGTGGATCATGAAACTTGACTGAGGTGAACTAATCAGACAAGCAGGTATTAAACATGGACAGTCACGCAGCTGAAATCAAAATGGCCAACACTTAAACAAGCTCAGCTCATAGATTAAGAATATTTGACTAAACCCCAAACTGTAAGGTAATGCTGGTGAGGAGATAGAAATAACTTCAGGGCTTCACAATCCTTGGGCTGACTCCTTTGCTTAAGGGTACACACGTACTGCAGTGTCCAATCCATACGTCAGCAATATCCCTGGTTTCCTTGCCAATACCCAACTTATAAAAATAGCAATAGTGCTGAATAATGCTTGCTGACATATAGTTGGCTGGAAGACTCCATCCTATCCTGGAAGAATACTTGGCCTTAAATATTCACGACTTAATATTTCTCATCTGAGCTGGAACAAGATAATATACTGGGCATGAGGCCATAAGCACAAACAAAATTCCAGAGGGTACATAAAGAAACAACGCATCTCACCAGCAGCTAAGGCTATTGCAACCACACAAAGATTATCCTCTCCTGCCTAGTTTAAAACATTGTTTCTAATTTTCATGATGCTACTTGGCCTGGAGAAAGGCCATCTGAAGGGATGATTAATGCTGTGGGTGAAATCTTCAATGAATACTCAAGGTCCCTTGGAAGAACAGAACTACTAAGGATATAGAAGTACATTTCGGTTGAGAATCTTTTTCTAAGTGTTTTTCTGGTACTGCAAAATGAAAGTCTTCAAGCAGCTTAGGATCATCAGAAAATTTACTGCCTTTCTCTGAGTAAAAGGTGTATTTACGTGATGTTAATTTTCATTGTATTATTTCTCACTTAAAAATATGAGACTACATAGAGCTAGGCAAAAAAGTAACAAAAATGAACTGGTACCATAACATTCTGCTGCACAGCTTCGAAATGGGAAGGTGAAATTCTGGTGTTAGAAATGTTTCTTGTATTAACTGATGCAAACCAGGACTAATAGGTGCAATGAGAAGAGGATATAAGTGCCTTGGTAAATTACAACAACAGGATGGGATGAAATTGGTTTCAGGTGTTTAATTTTGCACTAACTACAGGTCTTCAGACCAGACCTTTATAGATCACTTTATCTGCACACAGGGAGAACCAGCACATGTTTTGCGAACGCCAGACAGAAAAAGACTTACATGAAGCTCCAGACGTGTATGTGCACTGGGTCTGCCGCAACACTACAGAATATTTTGGAATAGGGGTAGATTATACTTATGGCTTCAGACCTAACAAGGTGCTTCAAGCAGAACTGGATGTTGATCTTTTCAAAAATGGTAAGGCTTAAATACCAAATTCTCATTTTCCAGTGAATTTTAAGGATTTTTGAGAACCTATTTGCCGTTCATCTGGAAGTGAATTGCACTTCCATTGTGAAAACTACCAGAGTTCCACATTGAGAGGGTTGGGCAGGGAGAGGAGAAGGCAGGTTTCTGGGAGCACCTGGACCTGGTATCATCTCAGGAGCTAGTCAAGCAGGAGGTACTTGGTGTGTCAGGGATGAGAAACTCTAGAAATGGGGAAGCTTACCTAGATGTTTTCTTCCCCTCTTTGTGTCCTTTCCTCATTATCTCCTCCCATGTGTTGTACCTTCACTTTCCAGTTCAGCCCCTCCCTCCTCAAAACCTCTCAGTCAGCTCGATGACATCAGGAGACTTCTTGCTGACCTGGAAAATAGCTGATGGAAGCCAAGAGTTGGGCAATGCACTGGAGTTTGAAGTCACTTACAAGCGGGAGTGGGAGTCCTGGGAGGTAAGAGCAGAGGAGCTGAACTGTCCTGGTTTGGGCTGCTCCATTTTGGGCAGTTGAAAGTCTGTGGTAAAAGCCTGTGGTTGAAAGTCTGTGGTCTTTCCATTCTCAGGGACTGTGGGGAGATACAGGTGTTGTTTTGGGTCAGGTGGAAGGGGCTCTCTTTCTGTTTGCAAGTGACTTGCCCAGTGAAATACCATTTGTCCTGAACTGCATGCTGAACTGAATGCAAAGATCTCTTCTCCACTCAAAGAAACCCCCAACCACTGTACTTGAATTTGAGTTGGAGTTAATTTTGCCCTGAATTCCTCTTAAACTGAATTAAATCACGTTCCAACAGGATGCTGTGGGGTTCATGTGGGGAAAACAGCAAAATACATTTGAAGTTGCTCCCCCTTTGAGACAGATGTGTTTTGGGTTTTTCTTTTGTTGTTGTTGTTGTTGTTTTCCCCAAGTTTTTAGGAGTCCATATCCTTTGGCCTATCATTTCCCTAGATCTGCATATGTTTCTGCTCTGTACCCGTTGGCCTGATCTTTAGACTTTAGGAGGAGTATCTTGGCCTGATTCCCACATAATTCTCACTGAGCAGTGCCATGAACTTGTGTAGCTGGAGCTGAAGACAGTCTGGACTTTGCAAGCTGCAGGAGTTTGCTACTTGTTACAGGGGGAGAGCGTGCCTGACAGTGGCCATGCCTCGCCCTTCCTGAGTTGTGCTGCAGCACACGCTAGAGTGTAGGAGCAAGGAAGCACTTCTGTGTGGGAGAAAGGAAGCACCGCATGGCAGCTCGTGCGTGGACCATCACACGTGTGGGACTGTCGGAGATGCAGCCGGGCAGTCAACTTCTCTCACTCTTTCCCTGTCTTTCCTCCACCTCTCTGTTCCTCAACTCCCCAATTTCCCCCATCCCTTCCTCTCCCCCAACAACAGGAAGCTGCCTCGCTCTTGCTCTCCAACATCACACATTGCAGTCTCAGCCATGAGGACCTTGTCCCAGGGAGCAGCTACACTGCCCGTGTGCGAGCCAGACCGGGGCAGGCCAGCGGCTTCTCTGGGCAGTACAGCGAGTGGAGCACGGAGGTGTCGTGGAAGACCCCTGAAGGTAGCATGGGATGGAGTGGGGCCACACAGGGTTGGAAGCTGAGAAGCCAAAACTTTCCTGTCACTTACCTTGCACTTGTATTCTCTGAAGATACCCTTCAGCCCAGGAACCTTCGCTGCCTCTTCAGTGGTGGAGATCGTCTGACATGCAGCTGGGAAGTGAAGAAAGTGATCACCACCTCTGTCCTCTTCAGCTTGTTCTTCAGGGCCACCCTGGCATCAGAGTATGTGCTCTGCCCATGGCAGCGCATCTGTGCCTCTCCCATGGGGCTTCTGCCTGTCACATTCCCCTGATTTCCGTTCATCCTCTTTTCCCCCTCAGAGAAGAGGAGTGCTCTCCTGTGCATGAGAAGACTTTGCCCCACACTCCATATGTGGTCCAGAGCTGTGAGATCCCTGTTAGCAATTCCAGCAGCCAGAAGCAGTACCATGTGTCTGTCCGGGCCAAGACGGAGGAGAAGCTGATTGAAGCCTACAAAAACAGTGAGTTTCTGTGTTGTTTCTTGCTTCTCCTTGTTTCTTGGAGAGATGCCTGTCTGAGCAAGTGGGGCTGAGGACAGTGGTGATGAGGAAAAGTGAGTGGAAAATGGAAGAAACAATCACTGATGAAGAAAGAAGCTGTATCAGGTCAGAGCTCTAGGATGTAGGTGTGGAGTTCCTCAGCGGGACTTGTAACTCTGAGGAAGGTGACAGTGATGGAAACTGTTGTGCAGAAATTCAGGTTGTGACCCAGAGCTTCTCAGTGAGCATTTGCCACCCTCCTGACTTCTCTGTGATTCACATTCATGAGTGTCCCAGGTGACAGGGGACTGTGGTGAGAGGCATTTTTGGGGACTAGGAGTGTGTCACTATGTGATTTCTCAAGAAGCCAGTGAGCTCTTGTGGGTTTGTGCAATGGCCTCTTGAATACTGGATGAGGTAGGAATCCTTTGCCTATGAGGTGCACCACATGGGTCATCTCTGCCTGCGTGTATCTGGAGGTATTTGGGTGACTTTTCAAACTCTGAAACTAGGACAGCTCCTGCAGTGGGTGAAAATATCAGGAGGTAGCTCCAAGAGAGCTGACAAATTCTGAAAATGTGGTAGACCAGTATAGATATTTCAACTATTGCTTTGCTGCTTTTCTGTACACAGGGAGTGCTGTCAGTATTCACGGGTATGGATTTTCTGTTATTTAGTGGTCTACTGATTTATTGTATTTGACTACAAAATGAAGATGCAGAGAGTTAAGAAGTGTTAAAAAGCTGAGCCATTTTACATTGCACAAAACAACCTTGTTTTCAGTCCCTGGAAATGATTCACAATGTGGAAAGAGAGCACTGGACCAGTAGGTTGGTAAGTGCTCTGAGACATTCAGTGTGTTCCAGTTCAGGTGCTGCCGCCTGCAAATGTGTCAGTAACAGCAACAAAGAACCAAGAGTATGAACTAAGGTGGATAAAACACAAATTGAATTACAGCTTCATAAGACAGAGATACCAAGTCAAGTACTGGGAAAAGAACCAGTATGAAAAGGTAACTTACAAAGTGCAAGAGTCCTGAATATTTCTTTGCTGGTCAAATGGAGAGACAGTTCTTCTCACGTCTGTTGTTTGTGCTCCTCTCCTCTCCCCAGACTCTCCAGGAGTTAAGTATCAGCAATGATGAGCCTCCCTTCATCTTCACCCTGCAGATGCTGGCAGCATCTACAGAATATAGGGGGAAAATGCGTGCAAGGGTGAATATGCCTCTGGGATATGAGGGACCTTGGAGCGAATGGAGCGAGGAGTTCACCTGGAAGACTGAGAATGGTACTTTTCACGCAGCTGCTTCTGTCAGGTTTTGGTGGACTGTTAATGGCTGGAATAGCTCTTTAGTATAACGCATTCTCTCAGCTGGGGTGGGAGTGAGGTGCAGCTGTGGCCTAGTTTGAGTCATTTACCAAGGCAGCTGCCCTGCCTGCATCCTTGCAGTACAGCAACAATGTTAGGGAAGGAGGCGAATGACCTTTTAAGCTTCTTTCCTTCTTGCCTTCGTAAGGTGAGTACAACTAGCCATAAAGTTTTCCACTTGGAGAATGAATCAAAGACATCCTGCCCAAAAGATTGTCATTGTTTTCTGATTCCAGTCGTCCATTCTGCTGTGAGGGACTAAAGAGCCTGATACTTTATGAAGATAGAACATAAGCCATCAGCATTTTATATTTGCAGAGTGACTATAAGGTTGTGTAAAACACACAGTGGAGTCTGCCGGAGATAAAATCTTTACATGTTTTTGCTGTTTCTGGACTTAGAGACAGAATGTCTGCCATCATACAATCTTTTGCCCAAAGTAGTATGATCTTACATGGTTTGTCCTGAGGAAGGTTGTAGTGGTTATACTGTGGGCAAATTTTGATGTGTGTATTCAGGAAGAAATTAGTGTGGTGTAGTGGCTGTTAGCAGGAGAAGCTCTTAGAAAATCTCTGAGATCCCACTTCCTCAGAACTGTACAGAGCCAAGCAGACCTAAGATGTCTGAAGGCATACCTACTATTCATGGTCGAGTAAGGTTCATAACCATCTTTTTATTAGGTTAAATTGTTTAATTCTGATGTCAGTAAAAGCTAAGAAGTGAATCAGTAAAGAAAAAAATGAACTCCTTTGGTCAGTACACAGTTCAGGTCACATTTGGCCTGTCCCACTTTGGAGGATATCCCAACAGTTTGAAGGCCTTAAGATCCTGTCCCTCCACATATCACATTCCCTGATCTCTTCTGATAAATAGTGACCAGAGTGAAAAACCTGTTGCAGGAAATAGTCACTCTACAGGTGGATAGCTTCTTCTTTTTTCTCTGTTTCAGTTCTGGCACCTGTGGTTCTCCCAGTGATGCTCCCAGCTCTCATCATCCCTCTGCTGATAGTTGCTTATTGCAGCTATAAGTACTTCCTCAGGTAGGCTTGCGTTGCAACAAGGAGGCTTAGCAGCCTGTGTGGGTGGCATAAAGTCTGAGGCACTTCTTGTCCCCCAGGAGAGAGGTCTGTGTGGAGATGGGCCTTGGTGGGCAGCCTTGTGCATGGCTGTGCAAGGCAGAGAGTTGAGTGGTGCTGTGCTAGTGCCTCGCTGTGCCTTGCCACATGCTGAATGAGGTGCAGCCTTTTCTGGTAGCCGTCATGTTGAGAAGCAAATCTTGAAAACTGTGTTCTTGCTGCAGGAAGAAGAAAATGTGGGAGGAAAAGATTCCAAACCCCAGCAAGAGTGTCCTGATCCAGAGCTACTTGGGGGTAAGTGGGAACCTTGAAGGGTTCATTATTTCTCTCTCTTTCTCAGGACTTCAAATAATCTTAAGAGCTCTTCTTGTTTTCTAGTCCACAATGAACAGATATCTTCATTTATCTATGACTTGTTTTTAGGAGAAGTTCTGGTCCCACTCAACATAGTAGTGCTCTTGTATTTAGCAGACCTCTTTGTGCTGTGCTTGTCAGCACAGCTGTGATCTAAAATCAATGTAAAAAAAATTTCAGTATTCTAAAATTTCCTGCTCCTGTGCTTTTAAAAGGGGGTTCTTAAAATCTGCCCAGAACCTGTGGACTCACCAACTCTCAAAAGCAGGTTCCTAGGGGACACTGCCAAGTAGCTCCTTGAATAGCTTGAAGTTTGCTCTCTTGAAATCTGGAGTAGCAACTCTACTGTTCCTTTTTCTTTTTTCCCATTACTCTGAAATTTTTAAATTCAATCATTTCCTGATCACTGTGGCCAAGACAACCACCTACTGTCAAATCCCTGAAGTCTTTTATTCACAAATAACAAGTTTAGGAGGATATCTTTCCTAGTTGGCTCACTGAGTACTTGTTTAGGTCAGTGGTAAGGCAATACAGGTTTGAAGAAACAGTCTTCTGAAGAGCAGAACACACTTTTGAGTTGAATTAGTGAAGTTGTATCCCTGTCACCAGGTGCTATAGGCCCTCCTATTTGTTTCCTTTGTCCACAAGGAATGTACGGTTCCTGATTCTACTGCCTGTGAGATACTGCTCTTTGGTCACAGCTGCTTTTCATTTTCAGAAAGGACACTTGGGAAGTTGGCCAACAAGTCACCAGCTGGACTTCAACAAATACAACCTTTCAGAGAAGATGGAGCAGCCTAGTTTCCTTCAAGTTGTGGACAGGTGAGCGAACAGCACATAATAGTGACACTGTGGATGGTCCCTAAGACCTCACTGCATCATGGCAGGATATAATCAAATGTTCTGTCACTAAAAATCCCATACAAGTTGCTTTTGAGAAGGAGATTCAGTGTTTTACTACCTGAGCAATTGCATCTGCAAGAAAATTTTTTCTAAGCCTGTGTGTAGCTATGTGTGTTTTCAACTAAAATTGGTTTATATTTTGTGTTTACCACAGTAATCTCTCTCATGAGCTACTTTTAACTTTCCCACATTCAGGCAGGAGAAGATTTTGGCAGAGTGCCTTGAAGGGCAGACTCAAAAGACAGACGTTTCCCCTATTACACTGGACCTACAGAACTCATACCATGCTTTAAATGAGTCAGAGCATACCCCAGTTGTCTTCTCAAGTCAGAGTGCTGGTCATTCCTTTCCCATTTCAAGGAGAAACAGTGCCGATGCAAGTATTGCTTCCCACTCAGCAATCCCTTGCTTTGCTTTCAATGGTCCATACTTGTACAGCCCAGTGGTGTCCTCTCACCCTGATGTACATCAGACCCTGGAAATGGACCCCGCGGGGCTCAGTAAGAGATCAGTTTCCCTTCAGTATGTGACGCTCCCAAGGGAAGACTCTTCCCAGGCCCCACAGAGGCCAGAACAGCCAGGAGCAGCTCCTCCAAAGGACTTGCTCCCAGATCAGAAGGAAATGATGCAGCACCTTGATGACAAGGAAGAAGTCTCGTGGGCCTCACCAGCCTGTGGGGAAGGCACCAGCAAGGGAACAGAAGATCAGAACTCTCCAAAGGCTCTCAGCTGTACCATGCCTCCTCAACAGTGTCCCTTGGAGTACATTGCCACAGACAGCCCATTACTGCCATCAGCCATCACCTCCACCCGTCCTCCACTTGTCACAGCTGGGGAATCACCTTGTGGCTCACAGGAGCCCCAGCCTCCCAGTGACCACTCTTGCCATGAGTTTTCTCCTGGGAAAACTGGTGTCATGATCCCAGTTTCAGGCCAAGCACCAACCTCGTCTCCTGAATTGCACCTGGATATGTTTGGCGACTATCTTACTGTGCCTGAAGGTCTCCATGAACATTCAAAACCCACAAAGATTCCTCTGCCTGTCTTACGGAAGGAAAATGATATTCCTAGAAAGCAGCCTTTGTCAGAGGGTAACTTGGTGGTGTTAAACCCTGACAGCACTGAGCCAGTTTTCCTTTGCCAGATTGGTGACTATTGCTTCCATAGCCTAAAATCCAGTGTGAAGATGGATAATAGTCAGGAAGACCACCAAGTCAAGAAACTTTCTGAAGGTGACACAACACTTGGGAAGCCTGTATGTGATGATGAATCCATCACTGACGAGGAAAAGGATGTATGGAAGAGGAAGAAAATACAGGCCATTCAGCTTTTCAAAAACCTGAAATCAGATGATTACTTTTCCTGGCAGCAATCTTTGAAGATCAAAGAAATCTGTTAAATGGGTAAATATTAATGAATACCAAAGAGACAGATAACTGAAAGAGGTTGCAACTATCTGATGAAAACGAACCCTTAAACCTAGGAACAAATAAACTCCAGTTCCGTTTTCAAACTTCCATTCCAACGTGTTGAAAAACTTGAAGTAGCTCAATCTCATTCTTGGTGGTCTTCACAGATTTGGCATGAAAGACAACAGATATTGCCCTTTAATGTTTTTCAAACTTTTTGGCTTATTCATGATGAACAGTTTATCCTCCTCATGATCCTGTGGCCCATCACAATCATCTTGCAATTATATCAGATTGTTTGGCAAAACTCGTGGCAGGAAATGCAGACATAACATTTGAAAGGCTATCAGAAGAAGACAAGCTTGGAAACCTTGGAAAGAAAAGTTATATTCTTAAAAGCAATTTTGCTGAACTTTTGTGCATTTGTAAAGAAGCTCTAAAAGTCATCAAGGAACTTTTCTATCTCTGCCTTTCCACTGTGGCATGAAATAGGTATTGTCTAAGGTGAAAAAACCCTGGACAGTTATAGAAGCATAAATAATAAATGAGAAAAAAATTGTTGAAATCCAGGAAAACATTCTTAATGTTAATGTGCAGTACATCATAGTGGATTCAAAGGGTAAGAAGGAAACATTACTGAGATACATAAAGCAAGTTGTAGCGAGCCATTTGGAAGAAGAAATATTACTGAAAGAAAACCCAAGGGCTCCTAAGATTCAGTGAGAGGGAGTGGGGCAGATAACAGAAAATGGCAGGTAAGAGATGCTGGGAAGGTGCACAAGCATGTATCTGCTTGGTTTTTTCTATTTCTAAGTGTTAGAGAATCTTATGATTTTCTTTTAAGTTCATTGACTGTTTATGCATTATATACTTCATCCTAATATGTAATTGATTCTTAGTTTGGAGGTTTTTTCCCCTAAATAATGAGTGTTGAGAAAGAGGAGACTTTTTCCACCAGTTTTGCTGTAAAGAAAGTGGTGCAGGTAAGAGCATTTGTTCAGAACTGCTACTCTGTAATCAGTGAAAGGCTTTGGTTTCAGACCTGAGGATGGACTTGATTTCCAAAAAACCGTATTTTTTAAAAAATATAAGATCTGTATTAATGAACATATTATTTCTTCCTATAAATATCTCCTTTCATATGTTAAAAATATTGTGTTTACAATAAAATTATTATTAGCTCATTTGCTCAGGTCTCAAAAAATTCTATAGGTTCATATATGCCATATGTGAGGTAGGATATTTTCTCCTGACTTTGCTGTCTTATTTGACAGAGAAAATGAGTTCTGTGTTTGTGCCACCTGATTCCTCCTGCTGGGTTAATGGGACTGTGCTGATTCAGAAATTACAGTGAAATTATTTGGGCTTTTGAGAATTTAATCCTAGTAAGTACCATTTTAAATCTGAAAGGTGTGCAAATTGAGCTTGGTGGTCTTGACAGCAGAAGGCAGGCTGTTGCAGCCTCCAGTAGAGAATATTGATGAACACTTTGAGGGATTTTCAATTTAGGCCTCTTGTAATCAATGGATTTTTTGTTACTCTTTTCTTTGACCTTTTATGAGTGGCACAACAATTTCTTCCAGGCTGTATAATTGCGCTCTATCGAAGCATATCTTAAAAGGAGATGTACAAATTCACATGCAAATGTTGGATCTGAATTAATATCTTAGATATGCATCACTTTACTGGGCCTTGAGTTGCTGGGGTTTAATAATCAAGAAGAATAATGAGTGGGAGAAGTTTTATTCAACTCAGTGGCTTTTGGATAAAGCCCATTTGCATTGTGATCAGTACTCTAAGATGTGATAAGTACTCAAAGAGCACTCTGTTCCTTCTGTTCCTCTGCACTTCACTGGGCATTTGCAGAGGCTGATTTTGGAGACAGGATTTACAGACAAAAGCACGTTTGTTATGATCCCACAGAGACGATATTATCATCTGAAAATCACTTTCAGGAGCCAGGAATTAGCAGAGTAACATGCCATTGTCAGGGTAGGGGAACTGAGCACTGGTTTGCTTTCCAACTATAACAATTCATTTAGCGCAGAATGAGTTTCTGCTCTAGGGACTCTTTCTTCAATATCCACCTAAGTATCATTAAATAAAATACGTAATGAACATTGGAAGCAGAGCTCATAATCTATGGCTCTTCTCTGCCAGAGGAATCCGCTTCTTACTGGGTTGCAGAATCAAAACTTCCATAAACTTAATCTGTTATTGATCATATGAATCTTCCATTCTCTTCTGCATGAGGTCCGTAAAAAGCATTTTACAATCCTGTAGCCTGGTGATTAAAGACTTAGAAGCAGTCATGAGTTCCAGGTCTTCAACTTCCTGATCATTAGCTTGAGCCACAAAGTTACTGTGCAAAGGCAAGTTACTGGCCCCTTCCCCAGTGCTAGGTACAGATATGCAAGAGAGGAATCATCATTCTGATGATTCAGGAGCCAATTATGACATGCTCCTCTCTGTAGGGTTTCTCACTAAGTAGTTCCAGCCCCTCAGCCTGTATATCTGCATGATGAGTCACCAATGTTTCCTATACAGTCAAAAAACAAGTTATGAGATGATTGCAACCCTTTCCTTACTGCATACTAAAACATAAAAGAGTCTGCCCATGTTTTAACAGCAGTCATTTTTCCTTGCTCTGGAGTAATCACTTTATTATTCCCTTATCGTAATCTCCATCAACCAAAAACATATTACCTGAATTTGCATGAGACTAGGGTAGGAAGTATATTATGACCTCAGTAGTTCTAATTAAGGTCAGTGCTGAACTGGTCTGTTGCTGTATTTCTGTCGGCTTGGGGGTTGTCTCTTATGTAAAGAAGGAAAATGGGGCTGGAATGGTTTGCTAGAAAAAGAAACCTGCAGTGGAAAGCCCTCCAAGACCTCAAGGAACAATAGCTGGAGAATTTCAGAGAATCCTGTACCTCTGCTGAGTAATGGAAACCAAAACCAACTCATCCTGCAGTCCCTGCATAGTTTCACGTTCACAAGCACATTGTACACACAATCTTATTCCCACAGAACTCCACTCTGTCTCTTGTCCTCACTCCCTACATGCTCCCTCTGTTCTCACTATGGAGATGAAATTTCCATGAAAAGGAACTCCACGTCACGTTCTGTACATGGGGAATAAGTAACACTGACTTCATGCCTCTTTTGGCCCTTTGTAAATCCTTTCAAGTGTATGCCATGTGCTCCAACCCTGACCCTAACAACTTCTCATACTACACAATGGATGTTTCACGATGAGGTTCAGCGGGTGAACCCAAACTCCTCTGCAATCTTGGACAGCACGAACCAGTTTTAGGTCAAAACTTTTGTAGGTTGGTTGTGTCCTTTCGAGCTTGTTGGTAAGGAAGTATTTGGTCCTCATTCTTAAAGGATGATTTATTTGTCTAGAGAAGTAGTTGTAAAGCTATCTGAAACAACTGGACAGCTTTTCCTATTCTCTTTTTAAAAAGTTTCCAGCTCCTTGCTTGCAGTGTGCACATATGTTGCAAAGGTTTGGGATGAGTACTTTTTAATCTTCTAAGCTGTTTGTCCTTCTGTGGCACTCAAAGTTACATAAGACGTTGACACACATTTCTGAGTTTATTTCATTCACTGCAGATTCAGGATGGATTCATGGTGCTGTTTCAGCATCTGAAGATACCCTTTTCCTCCCTTCTACTTGCAACACAGACTGTAGTATAGGATCATAAGACTAGCACACTGGATCTAAACAACCATTCCATCTGGCCCAGGATTCGGTACCTACCAGTATTTGCTGTGGATGCTTAAAGCCCAGGTGTAGTCAACGTGTAACAATATCCAGTAAATAGGTAAATCCTCGCCTAGAGCTTTCCTGAGTTGGAGGTTACCTCTAAGATGTTGTAGAGAATAGGTACTTCATGTCTCTGGCCTTTAGAGATTCAACTAATCCCTTTCTAAAACCACTAAATTTTTAGCTTTGCGACGTATGATAGTAAAACATCAATAAATTTGTTTATAAATAAAAACACACAAACAACAACAAAAAAAGCACCCACATTTTCCTAAACTCATTTTATGCCAATTGCTTGGTAAATTCCTCCTTAGTTTTTGTTCTAGGAGAATTGATAAACCATCATTCCTTATTCACCACCCCTTGTTTGAGGTGCTACAACCTTCTGTCAAATGATTCCTCAGTTGTCTCTTTTTCCAGGCCAGCAGGGTGAGGGAGTGGACTCTGTCCCTCCACTCTGCTCTGGTGAGATCCCACCTGGAGTGCTGCATCCAGCTCTGGGGTCCCCAGTGCTAGAAGGACATGGGCGTGTCAGAGATGGTCCAGAGGAGGACCATGAAGATGGTGAGAGGGATGGAGCCTCTGCTGTGAAGACAGGCTGAGAGAGCTGGGGGTGTTCAGCCTGGAGAAGACAAGGGTCCAGGGCCACGTTATTGCAGCCTTTCAATGTATAAAGGTGGTTTACAAAAAAGGCGAAGAGAGACTTTTTACCAAGGTCTGTAGTGACAGGACAGTGGGCAGCAGTTTTATACTGGAAAATGATAGATTTGGATTGGATATAAGGAAGAAATTTTTACAATGAGGCTGGCAATACACAGAAATTGGTATCTCAGGGAAGGTGTGGATACTTATTCATTAGAAGGTTTGAGGCCAGGTTGGATGGGGCTTTCAGCAGCCTGGCCTAGTGGAAGATATCCTTGCACATGGCAGGTGGTTTGGACCCTTCCAACCCAAACCATTCTGTGAATCTCTATGATTCTAATCTCATCTCCCATTTATACCTAATAGCTTAGGGTTTTCTCCATCATCATTAGGTTGTAGTACCCCAGATAATATGTTGCCTTTCTCAGTCACTCAGATCTCTCACATGAGAGATCTCTCACCCCTCAGTATGCCAGATAATTAATAACTATGTTGAAGATTATCATTTTCCTGGGAGAAATCACTCAATTCCTTCCTCCAATATGAAAACTAATCATTAGGTTTTCTCATTTGTTTTCTGTCTTCAAATGACTTTAATCTACATGACAACTTTCCTTTTATCTCTTAGTTTCTTGTAAATGTATTTGTGAGAGACCTCAAGCTCTTTAGACATCTAGGTGTGAGGTATTTATTAACTGGATAACCCTGTACATGTTTGCCCTTGGAATTCTTCCAAGAACTCTACCAGTTTTATGAGGCATGAACAACTCTCTTTTGTAGAGAGATGTTAACACTTCTCCAGAACATTTTTCTCTACTATTTCTATTTTTCATTATAGTTTGTATCATCCTGTACAAAAGGCAGCCTGATTGGTCAGTACTTCCCTGGATTGTTCTCTGAGTACTCCTCAAAAGCTTTCATTTGGTGCTTCTTTTTCTCTGATGCTGAGGCCTGCTAAAGCCTTTAATATTTACTTTAATTACTTGTTCAGCAACTGATAAGTTGCTTTGCAGATTTATATGATAAGAAAGCAATTGAGTAATAGTATAGGTTATGAAAGGTTTATAAAGAAAGTTAATATGTTTTATTAAACAGTAAAATTTTGTTGGAAAAGATTATTCTAAGTCGTCATTTTTCTCTATGTGTCTTGCCTCATTTACTTTTTCAGAACATTAAGGCTACAATAACTCTACCTTTATAGCATGGGTAGACTTACAAAAGGCCTAAGTTCACTTTTTAAATTTGTATATGATTATTTAAACAGCTCCTTTATCTACTGAAAACATTTGACCCTTTAACAGCTTCTTGGCCTTATTTTTGCCAGTTTTTCCTTAAAACATTATTGTTGTAAACTTGTGCCTTTCATTGTTTCAACTTGAACTAGGACTTGTATATTACTCAGGACTAAATCTCTTTGTTTTCTTGTGAGTGCTTTCACAAATAACTCCAAGGAGCAATCATTTACAGTGGCTAAAAAAGTAGACTCTGTGGCTAGATTCATACCAGCAAATAAAGTAAAATAAAATAAAGCATTTGTCTTGATTTGGTTGCATAGGTTTATATGCTCTGCTTACCCAGGTTATTGTTTTTCTCTGTGTTTCTCTTACCTTCAATTCTATCCCTTTTTCTAAGTCATAGGCTTTCTGTGATTTCAGACCACACAAATAGATCAGTCTGAACAATTTATTTTCCACATCTGGCATCATTTCCTTGGTTTTCATTTTAAAATTGCCTCATAGTGTCTTTAATCTTAAATGTCAGCAGCACTGATGCTGTTTTGATTAGGTGGAATCCATCTTACATAAACTTAATCTGCTTCAAAATGTTACCAGATACTAATAAATATAATCCCCTTTTCCCCACAGTTTAATCAATCATGAAGTGAGGCTCTGTTACCTGACAGAGTGTATAAAAGCAGGACCATTGAAGAATGCTACTATGTAGGACCACTTTTTTCAGCCTCCTGGTTTAAACTTTGCTTTCAGAACCTCTTACTTGCTGTTTCTTTGTTGCCGGGCCACAACCATTGGGTTTTTCTTGGCAGCTACTGAGAGCATGTCTAGATACCTTGTGCTCTGTCATCTTTTCAACTGCATGTGTGTTTTCTAGGAAGATGTTTGTCTATTTTTGTATTTACTTGATCATGATAAATGAAGGAGATGCTTTCCTTTTTTCTGCTTCTGAAGGGAGCCCATCCTATTTAAGACACGTTTCAGCCTTCGCTGCACAAGGTACCTGTTGGGTAAGTCTCGGTGCAGTGTTGGTAGTGCTCATGTAACTCTGGATCTCCTTTTCTGAAGTGACCTCCTCCTGGAGGTGGAGACTAGATCCAGCAGGTGGTACCTGGCTACTGTGATATCAGTCTGTGACATCACATGCCTGACAAAACTTCCACTGTATCCAAGGGAGTCTGTGGATGGCCTATACAGATATGGCAATATCCACACAGCGTCTAAAGAATGGTTTGGCTTCATCCTCATGTCCTGTCTTGGAGCTGAAAGGTTTGACTTGTCTACCTATTCAGTCAAGTTATGTCCCACTTTGGGATTGGAGTTTTTAACTAACTTACAGCTGGCCTTTTGGTGTCTTGTCAGTTCATGATTCTGTGTTTCCTGAAAGGATTAATTAAAGTATTTCTGGTCAAAGAGCCCATCCCAGCAGCCCTGAAGAGATTACCACTGAATTTATGGCAGTCTGCCCACTGCTTTTTATTTAGACCCATGGAAGTTGCTTTCACATGGCTCAGCAAATAGAGGAGAAATTCTGGGACTTAGACTGATCTCTCCTACTTGCTCTTTGTATCAGAAGAGTTTTCCTGAACCTCTACCCTAAGCTGCTGCTAAAGGCTCTAACTGGATTTCACTTTAGATAGGGAATTAACACACCAGTTAACTCCCTTTGTGTGACCTTTAAAAAGAAAGGCACCACTTCACACCCTCTCTACCGAGGAAGTTGCCTCTCAAACTTCCAAAGCCAGAGCTCCTCAGGCCTTTTTAGCATAGGTCTGTCCTGACAGTCGTTTCAGTGCAAACTAACGAGGTAACTGGTGCTGCCAGACTCCGCCAGGGGACCAGCGTGGTGAATTTGCTGTGACTGATCCCGTCACATTCCAGGCAAGCACAAGTTGCCGCAGCAGCTTTGCCGAACAGAGATGCCTCAGTTCCACCCTAGGGAACTCTAATCTCATGTTCACCAAGCATTGCTGTGCTGCAGAAACACTCCATCTGATAGGTAGATCCTTGGTATCTAGGGATGCCATAACCTAATTGGAGTAAATTAAGTGAGAGGAGTAACAAAGTATTGCTTGGAATCACACACAGCACGACTGTGTTTAACAAGCATGAAAAAAGAAAAGGCAATTATTTATGAATGACTGAAGTTTCAAGAGACACAGTGCATGGGTATTCACTACCGGTCCTCATCTTTCTCCACTGAGGTCTCTCCATCTAAGTGGGAAAATTCTCCTGCCTGGTAAGAAGAAACTGAAAGGATAAGTTTACACATCTCTCTCTCTCTCTCTCTTTTTTTTTTTTAATCTGGGAAAGAACCATGAAGAGATAAGAGTGCATATGTGCCCTTTGGGAAATGTGAAGATGAAAAGTCTCCATTCTCAAGCTCATGTCCATACACTGTGTACATTTTTATAGTATACCCTGAAAATTACTGTTAAGTAGCTTTCCCTTCTTCTTCCACTCCTTGGCTTACTCTGCTTTTCTTTTAGCTTTTTAAATTTTTTATTTCGGATGCACTCCCAGCTGTCACTGACTCCTAAGAAATCATGTATGCTGTGGCGGATGTAATCCAATGTTGCCTGAGCTCTGGTACTTTCAGTTGCTGAAGGTACTGCCCAAACCTGCAGTACTCTCTTCACAGGGGCTGCAGTCCAGGTTAGAGAAAACAGTAAGAGATTTCACTGCCTCTCACTTCTTTAGATGCCACCAGCCCCTTCCTTTTTTACCCAAAGATTAAAAAGATAAATAGATGTTAAATTACACTGTCTCTATTTGAGTGTATTTGCCTCACTTCCATTGATGCAGTGATATTATCACTTAAATTAAAATACGTAATCAGAGTGTGGTTTGAATTTTAATCCCTTAGCTGTGTGAGTTTGGTTTAAGCAGAATCCATATTTAATAGTGCTACTATTAAGTACTCAAGAGTGCCACTACATACTCAACAGTGCTACTATTTGAATGGAGACAGTTTTTCACACATCAGATTTAGCAACAACAATGTGCCTTTAAGACAACATTCCCTATGTAAACCAGTATTTTGTTTAATGACAGTTTAAATTTATGGAAATGAATTTTCCTTTCAGAAAGCACTGCACACCAGGAGAATGGTGATTTAAAGGACGGGTTCTGAGTGCAGATTAACAGAAAAGGGAACAAGCAGCAAACATCAGCCTCTGTTAAGAGATCATTACATCTCACTTGCAGAAAAATATCACAGTTCTGGGAAACTGGTTAAGCAAAATGTAACAGCGAAAATACTTGCTTCCCTCTTCTTCTTAACTTTATGACATCTGATCAGGAACCTAGTTGCTGGATCTATGCTAAAGTCAAGATTTAGTTGGTAGCACAGCTGGCAGAGCAGAGGCACAGCACCTATGTGAGTGAGGAACTCAGCCATTACTCGTAAGTGCTGGAGCCTCTGGGGTGCTCATTGAAAGGTATTGAAACAAAAGGTGATGAAAATGTTTGTGGTTTCATTCCAGCTGGCAGCTACCACTCAGCCCCCCATGGTGGGATGGTAAAAAGAATGGGAAAGGAAGGGTAAAAGTGAGAAAACTCATGGGTTGAAGTAGACAGTTTAATAGGGAAAGCAAAATCTGCTCATGGAAGCAAAACGAAACAGGGAATTTATTCACCACTTCCCATGGGAAGGCCAGTGTTCAGCCATCCCCAGGAATGCAGGACTCCATTCATTATATGTTATGATGACTTGGGAAGACAAATGCCGTGACTCCAAACATCCCCCTTTCTCTTTCTTCCTTCAGCTCTACATGCTGACCAGGATGCCATGTGGTACAGAATATCCCTTGGGTCAGTTGGGGGTCAGCTGTGCTGGCTGTGTCCCCTCCCCACTCCTTGTACACCCTCAGCCCCCTCACTGGTGGGGTGAAGCAGAAAAGGCCTTGACTCTCTGTAAGCACTGCTCAGCAGTAACTAAAAACATCCCTGGATTATCCACACTGTTTCCAGCACAAATCCAAAACACAGCCCCATAACAGCTACTGTGAAGGAATTTAACTCTATCCAAGCCAAAACCAGCACATCACTGCACACTGATCTTCACATGCTGGGAAGATTATAATCCCTTGCCTGCCATGTGATTCACAGTACTGAACACCGTGGACTGTGTGGTTTCTCAAGCAGTAACTCTACGATGGCTGAAACAACCTTGTCTTGGCAGTATGTTTCACTTTTTGGACCTGAAAGTGACTTGGCTCAGGCACAGCTGTTTCTTGCAAGATTAGGCTGCCCTTGGGCTGCTAGGAAAGGCAAAATCGTTCCTTGCCATCTTTTGGGTGCTGTTTTTAAAAACCAGAGCACTCAACCAAGCTGATCCTGGGCCAGTAGTTCTCATGACAGCACAGACAACTTCAGCTCCTGTTCTTGGAGCTTGAATTCTCACGGAAGGGCACATTCATTTTCCCTGATTAACAGTGACCTTTCCTCAGCACAGACACAGCTCCTTCTTGCATGGAGCTTCTTCACAAAAGAAAAAGGAAAAGTGGGTTCTCTGCAAATCCACCTATGAGGTATGTTTGTTTACTGATAGAGGGACACGAGTTTTTCAGCTGCTCGGTTTTTGAAATATGTTTTCCTTGCCAGGAAGCTTTCTCCTTTGTGTGACTTTGTAGCTAAACAGAGTGGGTGTCTCTCACTTTTGCATATGACTTCCTAGAGGCAGAACTCTTGCTAAGGCAAGTGGGCTTATTTGGTGGGCATGGCAATGTATTCACCAAACGAAAACAACCCACAAAGGCAAAGCTGAGTGTCCTCCTTAATGAGGCATCTGGCTTTTTTGCCTTAAACAATAAATCACTCTCATATCTTGCCATTTCTGACGTTTTACTGAGATGTCTCTTGACTGCTAGAAGAGCAGTGGATTTCTGAGAACATTTGTTTGGCTTTTAAAAATATGCAATTATGGTTTTAGAAGTTTTTTTTTAATTTCTGCTGGACTCTTTCTCCTGTTAAGGGGTACAAAAGTCAACAAACACTACACTGCTTAGGTCCTGAGGGTCCTCTCATTCAGCTTGGACCTTTGCTTATTGCAAAACTATGCAGAGAATTACCAGGACTCAGAATTATGCTTATCCTAGGACACTGATACTGATGTGAGTGCTCAGCTAAATAAATCCCCATTCAGCATTACCCAGCTGGTGTTGGTACTCTCATTTCCTCCAACAGCAGGCTTCTCACTGGGGAGAGTTGCTCTTTTAGGCTTTCTGTGTTATACTTACACTTGCTTGACCAGCCCTCCATCTGTGTTAGAGTTTCATAGAGCATCAGGCTTCTGCAGGTCAGGAAGAGAAACAAAGGTACCATCACAAGTCTTAGATGATAGTTCACTGTGTCAGAATGGCTGTGAATCCTTTTGGGGAGTGAGAAAGGGAAAGCTGTGTTTGCGGTTTTAGCCAGTGTTGTGAGGCCCTTTTGATTCAAAGGCATGAAGCCTAATGAGGCTTCAAAACATCAAGCTTAGCCCTTTAGATCTATCTTTTGAATTAGAATATTTACTGAAAATTAATTTTACCTATTAGAAAACAATTCCAACTTTTCTGCACAGCTTGTAGACCAGAGTCTTGCTTTTCTTGCATGACCATTTTGATTTACAAACAAGTACAGTCAAAGACTTGAGGCTTTTTCAATTCTAAGACTCATGATGAAATTTTGATAAAAGACAAAGAGTCCAGTCTACTCTAAGAGCAGCAACTGATGTTGGAGACTTCCTGCCACTTTCCCATGAGGGGCCAGTTTTGACTAGTGAAATAAATGCAGAGCGATACCATGGATATTCCTAAGCAGTTCTCATCACCCAGCACCTCACTTCTCTGTCTCTGCTTTCTCCAGTCCAGTAACTTGTGTTCATTTTACCAATTCCCACTGTGTTCTTCAGCCCAATCTTCTTTTCAGAGAGCCTCCAAGTGAAGACCCTGCAGTGCACCAATGACTACATATCTCTTACAACTTGCACAAGGGTGGAGTATTCTGAGGCTCATCAAATTGTGAATATGACTCTGAGCTTTAACAACTGGTGAAAACAAAGTTTCTGGCTGGTGTCCAGTGAAGGGCCTGAAGAGGCTTGGCTGATGAACCTAAGAGATGGAGCTGGGCCACAAGACATGGACTGGTCTTGCAGCCAGCATAGTATCCAGCTTGCAGACACCAGTGTTATGTCCAGACTAGGGAGGAAGCCAGTTCTGTACAGGATGAGGAAGAACAGGAAGCAGAGCATGCTAATCCATCTGGTTTCATTAGTTTTTCAATCACTCTCCCCTGCTTTTGCTGTGAGAGCACACACACAGTATAGCAGGACATGCTAATAATTGCACTTGAGTGGAGAATTATGTGTTACACTAGAGGCAGTGGTGATAATAACTAATCAGATTGGCAAAGAAGGCTGCTTCTTCCTTATGCCAGCAAGAGCATAGCTATGTTGAAATTATTTCTGCAAAACAAAAACTGTGAGAAAAACAGAAGCTGTATATGTTTGCTTGACTTGTGTTTCCTCTCAGATATACTAGATATGTCTTGCACTATCTTGTTGTTACTTCTGCTTCCTTTCAAGAAGAAAACAGAACAGTCAGACTGGAGAGTATGAGAGAGGGGAAGGAACAGAGAATAAAGAAGAGATAGGGGAAAGAGAAAAAATATAATAGTGGATGCTGGAGATGGAGGGATAAAGAGCAGAGAGATTAGAGGCAGAGAAGAAAACACATGAAATAAGAATAGGGAGAATTTACCTTGGTTTTAATTTTGAGAAAGAGCTGTAGGATTCAATCATGAATTGACCTGACAGCTGTGAAGCCAATGAAGAAAGTGGCTCTTACAATCCCTCAGGTATTGAATCACATTCTAAATGTTAGCAATTTGCTGTGGCTTGAAGTCTCAAACCAGAGAAGTGCTCCTGCAGCATAAAGGACTTCACAGTCTGCACGGAAATAATTTTGTAGGAGCTCTGCAGTCCCGCAGTCCTCACAAAACCTCTGTCCCAGCTGCTGGTTGCATTTCTCTGCTGTCTCTTCTTTGGATTCTCTAGTGTGAGCACAGCATAACAGACATGTACACATGTAAGATCCCAAGCCTGCTGCTATGGAAGTCACAAGCATTGCTTGCTGAGGGAGGGTCAGCTGGGAGCTGAAGATGACAGCAAGGCATTGACCTCAATGACAACGGTGTAATCCCACAGTAACAAGAAATGCAGAACAGTGAGAGTGACCAGAATCAGCCATCAGTCCAGATCCCATAGGAAGTCCCCATCCAGTAGCCAGACTTGAGGTCAAGCTAGGAAGTCAGTCACATGGATCACAATTAGCAACGTGCATCACCAGGCACAGATATGGCTGTGCCATAGCTCAGGCAAGTGCCTGAATTTAAAAGCAACTTCTGAGTGAAGGTGGGGAGACCCTCAGCCAGGCTGATTTCAGCTTAGACAGCCTTGAGCATGGGCAGCCAAACCCCTTTTGGGGGAGGGCATGAAAATGGTTGTGCTCGGGGATCAGACACTCACCAACCCAAAATAGTTATTGTGAGTGTATTTTCCTTTGAGAAAAGGAAGAGAGAATAAAGCAGAAGTGTTTGATATTAGAGAATTTATTAATGTCAATTAATGAATTACAGGAGTGTGCAAGCATAATGTAATATTGATTCAGAAATAGAATAAAATATATGTGGGGAAGGTTTCAGAAACCACACACTGGGCTGTGTAGCAGCATCATATTCAGATAGTCATGACTTTTTCTTCTGCTTAACCAGGAACAAAGAAATGGTTCTGAACAAAGAAATGGACCTGAAGGTCCCACAAAGGTCTCGAACACCCCGGCTGCCAGAACTTCACAATGGGTGTTCCCTGGGTGTGTCACATCCACGGATATGATCAAGAAAACTACAGCTTCAAATTTGAACTGACACTGCAGGCAGAGATAAATATCTACTTGTTTCAGAATGATAAAGGGGAACCACTAAGTCTTGTCTCTAGTCTTGAGTATTTTAAATATTCTCAGATTATAGTATTGAATATCTAAGCCTAAAATTCCTTACTAGCCATAGAGTAAGAACTGGCTACACATGGCTATCCCCCATTGTGATGGGGAGACAAAGCTTTTTCACCCATTTACCTCCAAGGTCTGTGTAGACCTTCCAAACACCTATGGAAATGGTAAGGAATTACTGCAGCTGCAGACCTTGACTTCCCTGGAGGATAGAAAACTGCTTCCTTTCTTCTTCAGCATTTCCTTTGGAAATAGCTTTCAATAAAAGGCAGTGGAAACCTTGTTGGCTGAATTCCTCCCAGCCTGCCTGAACACAACTTCCCTCTCATGAAAACACACATATTTCCTTACCTCCTCATCCTTTAGAAATTATATACTTTCTGCTCCTTGAAGCAAAGTTTGACTTTGAAAGTGGAATGTAAACAAAGAAGAGCTGCATTGCTCCCAGCCAGTGTGTAGCTGATCAGAAATAGTTCCAAATTGTCCATAATGCCTCAAATTTATGTCACGTCTTCAAAGACACAGTGGGAAGGTGACCAGAACACTCTCTTTGGGAAAATATCCTAGGTTTCAGAGCAGTCAGGGAAACTGACACAAATTAAATTGACTCTTGGGTCTTGTGATAATTATCTGGCTCTTAGGAGCGAGGGTCAGGTCTTTTTAATATGTACTTTTGTAAGTCATGTGAAGGAAAGACGGGTTTGTTTGCAGCTTCTTGGAAATTGTTCTCCCTTTGTCTAGTTTCACACTTGGTGCTTTTAAGAGATAAGGGCCCTTTATTTTGAAAAACTAACTGCAAAATATCCCTGAAAGCTCATGAGCTTCATAAATGCTGATGCTAGCAGTCACATTGCCTGAGTTATTAGTGCCAAACAAATCAGGGCCAAGACGTAGTATCACACATTGCCTTGCAACTGCTTGCACCGCTTTGTTGTCAGCACTCCTCCTGCCATGGTTTTGCCTGTGCCAACCAGTGCTCTCCAAGATAACAACCTGGCACCGTTTGGGAGATAGCACAGGATAACAACATTTCCCACTGGGTGACATGGACACGCCTGTACCAGGTTAGGCCGTATCCAGTGTTCTTCAGCAGCATTCCAGCAGGCTTTGTGCCCAGGCTGTGCAAAGCACATCCTTTTTACTCAGAGTACAGCTGTAACACAGTGTGTCGTGCACTTTGAACTGAATAAAAGAGACACAGAACTTTATCTGTGTTTTAGACTGCAGAGGCTCTGTGGGAGACCAAGGAGATCAGCAAGTCTGAGGATGCAGCCAGTCTGTGCCATTTTACCAGAGAGCCAGAGAATGGTCCCTGCCGCTGTTTCATTTGCAGGAAAAACATGGATTTTTCTCAATAGCTGAATCGTGCTTTCATATCTTGGAGCTGGGACACTTGTAGTTGGCAGTAAACAGCTGACCTCTTCCTGTGACATGGAAAAGTCCGAGGCTTGCAGCTTCTGAAGAAGATACAAGAGATGTGGCCAGAGGTTCCTTCTGGCTTCCTGGAAGACAGTGTACCCCATTAGGTCATCTCCTGTCTGTGTGCAGCTGGCACCTTAGAGAGCTGCAGCTAGAGAGCTCTTAATAGCAGCCAAGTCCTGTGCTTTTTTTCATCCAGCAGTGGCAAGAAAGACAATGCATGGGTCTTCAGAACCCTAAAGAAAGCTGTTGGAAGAGGAAAGACGCCAGACTTGAGATTCAGAAAAGCCTGCAGGAGTTGCAGGGGTCTTAAGTAACCACACCAAAAATTTGAAAAATAACACCATTATTATCCCATTTTCTTTCCACAAGTGCTACTTCTCCAGCTTCCAGTCCAGCAGGGTGAAAGATCTCAAATAACCCCATCCCCTTCTTAGTTATATTAATGTATTCAGTAAAAGGGACAGGCCATAATTCCTAGGCACCTGCATTTAGATAGGCTTGTTTTGCACTCCCCTGATAGGTGTGATTGGCAGGGGAAGAAGTCAGATTTAGCTAGAGCTTCTTTCTAAAAATAGCTAATCAATTTCAGTTCAAGGCTCTCGGGTTATAGGAAAAGAAAATGATTTCACTTGGGCACATAATGAGCTTGGATAATCAGTTTTCCTGCTCAGAAGCAATGAATCCAAGGGTTTAAAAGAAAAGGAATGTTATTTAGAGGGACAAAATGGCAACTCAGCATAAAAATTGGTAGGCCTGTTCACTAAAATCAGCAATAGAACCTTCTTGTACATTCTTCAATGCAGCCCTCACCCAGGTTTTGCTCAAAGCTGAGAGAGCCTATTCTCCATCAGTAAGGAGTTGTTGTTCTTAAACCTCTTCTACTGTTTCCAAGTGCAGTGATTCCACCCCTGACACGGGTCACTGCTCTTCCAGCTTCAGTCCATGGAGCCTGGACTCTGTCAGAGAGGAGTCCGTGGCAAGGAAAACACAAAGTGAACCCTGAGGAACACTCTATTTGAGTTTTGGTTTTGTTTTATACCTTTCTTGCTCCTTGGCTCCTTTGCTCTACCACCATCAAGTGGAGCACCACCGGTAACTCCTAACCCTCTGTCATGGGGTGACTTTGTGCTGTTAGTATTAGTATCCCATATCACTGCTCTATGCCCAGACATGACTCCTGTGTCTTCTGTACCTGTACCTTTAAATTGTGCTTGAGGGAAGATTCATTCAAATCACCATTCTCTCTTGATGAATAGAGTTTTTAATACCTTCAAATGTAAGACACAATTATATTTTAAACTCAGTGCCTGAGAGTGAAATCCACTGAAGTCAATTCACCTGCTCCCTTTTTGCCGTGATCTCTCATCACTTTAAGCAGTGCTGGATTTCTCTCTTATCCCATTATAGGCGGGATCAGCAGTAAGTACTCCATTCTTTTAGGAATACTGGGCTTACCTCAGGATAGATGTAGCTTTGAATTTAAGTTTTACTTCCATGCAAGCTTTACAGAACAAAGGATTGAATCAAATAGTCAGCTGAAGACTCTAGTAAGAGTTTTTGCAGTGTCTGTCTTCTGTTCTTACAGTTGTTACCATCTCTTTATAGGAGCCATTCAAAGTCATTCACAGTGGAAATACCAAAGGTTGGAATCATTAAGGATAGCATGAGATAGGCAGAGGTCAGAGGGTTAAATGAAAAGAAAAATGAAATACTATTTGGAGAATAGGAAATCTTTATTAAAAGTGATATCCTGCAAAATGACCTATGCCTCAACTGCAGTGATGCACAAACCTGAAGTAGACATTACTGCTAGAAAAAGTTGTGAGGAGAGTGCTGCACTAGCTGGGGTGCAACTGGTTTCTTCTACTTCAAATCCTTGTAGTCTGATTATATTTCAAGTGCATTGACTGTTTAGAGGTGACCTAAACAGTTCTTAAATAGCAATTTCTGTGGATGGTTTAGCTAAACCAGAGAAGAACCCACTTTTTTTTTTTCCAGTTTCTGACCGGTCAGATAAAAACATTGGCTCAGAGCTGCCACCCAATGATCAGACCCTGTAAAATCACTTAAATACGGGCTACCTGTGTTGCAAAGCACTGTGTCCTCGGAGACAACACAGTGGAGGCAAACTAATTTCTTGCTGCATAAAAGAGGCAGTGAAAGGCCATTTCAATCTCCACTCTCCTTCTACTCCTCTTTCCCAACATCTGCATATCCCATCACTCATTGCCTTGTCTGTAACAAGGTCCTTTGCTTAGAAATTTTAATTGGTTAGCCTGTTAACTTTTGCTTTGTTCGTTTTTTTCCTTATGTATTGATTTTCTGCTGGTTTATCAATTTGACTCAGTTCAGAGCGTAGGCAGGGAAGCGCCAACACCAGCACAAAACAAGCAAGAGGGAATGAACTCTTGAGAGCCGAAGAAAGGATGGGAGATTTCAGCTGCAGTGAGCATGAGCACTTATTTCAGCTCTGTTCTTGTCTGACTGCATATGACATGATACCTGGAGATTTCAAAGCTGGCTTTCCATACGCATGTTTGGATATCCAAATCACTCTACAACACAGAGTGCCACACAGGAAAATCCTCCTTGCCAAGGTTGTGGCTGAATTAGTATGTTCAGCACTCAAAGACTTCAGGTATTGATTGTTCTCAGCGGCTGTGCTGCCTCACTGAAAGCTATAATCTCAGTTATCTCTGCAGCTTTCATGTGTCACCTGTCTGAAAGTGTTTGTCCCTGTCTGAGCTGTACCATTTGGCAAAGCAAAGAGGAGGAAGGGGGATAGACATATGTGTGTTCATTTGTCATCAAACAGCTGTCACCCATTTGAGTGCATTATACAACACCAAGCGTTTTATACTATTTAAGTGCTTATAAAATATTTTCATTTGTAAAAGGTGTACACAGTGACTTCACTGCAAGAGGTAAACACCCCATTTTGTGCACAGTGGTGCACCAACAGCACCTTTCAGTCCATTTCTCTTCTGATTTACTCTATTTATGAGCCGTTCACGAATAGCAAAAGGGCATTTGCTTCCAGCCAAACCATAATCCTGCAGTCTGCCTGCTTGCCCTAGTGTCTATTTGTAATGGCTAATAGGCATTTTTAATGTCTAGTAGAAACAGATTTGTAAATATGTGTGGGGATCCATCCCACATTATGTGCTGTCTATTAGCTGACTGTGCCCTGAACTGTGTGTTTCCAGTATGCCAAACAACATCAGGAGATGTCTGTTCAGCTCCATGTTTTCTGGATTAGGACCTGCTGTGGTCTCAGAAGACAGTGCTCATTATGTACCTGGAGTTATATTGGCCATCAGTGCTGGATGCAACGCAGAGAACCGGCTGTTCCTACAGAGCTGTGCTGTTCAGGGGAGGCGAGAGTGGTGTGTGCTCAGACAGCAGCCACTCAGTACTGATGTACAAAGCAAACCCACAGGGAGGTTTCTACAAGCTGCAATTTGGCCAATCTCCCTAATTCGGAAGACTTGGACATCTGCCTGGAAATATCCAAAGTCCAAATGGTTAATTATTGGTGGTGGAAAATGATTATCACTTGATTATCATATTAGTTAAATTTTAACCTTCTTCACTACTTTAACAAAGTCAGCATAGTGTTATCTAATCACCAGCCAATGGTGAAGTAACAATCCTAATTCTGTCCCAAAACAGTTCATATCATGGAGCAAAGCATCAATCTTCTAAAATACTGAGAGCTGGGGACCAGTCGCGGAAGATCAGGGCATTGCTATTCCCAGAAATGTACTTTGTGATTGCTGCACCAAATTGCTACACTTTGGAGCTGGAAGGCAGAGTCCTGCAACAAAGACCATTAAATTTGTGAGAAAAACACATCAGGAAGCACTAAAGACCCTGCACATCCTGCATCATTCAAGCCTTGGGTGGTCCTTACTTACTGTCCAGATACACTCTTGAACTTTAGGTTGTACAGACTGGATGCTGGATTCCTGTGCTTCTCTCTGAGAGTCACTTACCTCTGAGTCAGGGAAAGGGCTGTCAGGGGCAAGTAGGGCTTGTGAGAGCTTCAGTAAGGGTACATAAACATTGTGGGGTGATTTGTGCATTGGAGGCTTCTTGCAGCTTTCCTGTTCCCTTTAGGTGGAATAGGCTGTTGTTTGTTTGTTGGTTTTTCACTGGCTTGGCCTGCAAACAGTGTGAGCTTTTGTGAACAGCCTGATGCCTCCTCTTCTCAGGTGAATTTGCATTTGCTTTCGCACATTTCTGCTGCTGGAACAACCCTGGTTGGCTTCCACTGCATCCTCTGTACTCTCTGGAGTGCTGGGGCAGCTATCAGTGTCATGAATCTTCTGGCAAACATGAGTTTCTACACACACCCACACCCACATCCCCCTTCCACCACTGCCCTCTTACACCACTCACAGGTCCTGCTCCAACTTAGATGCTGAGCAGATCAATTTCTGTATGGGCTCCTCTCACCACCAATCCTTCTGCAAGGGCGCGTGCCTCACACCCTAATCCTTCCCACTGTACTAGTGACCGATGAAGTAATTTTATTTTGTATTCATAGTCAGACTTATCTTGCACTGCTCTTCCTAGAGACGCTTTAATAGAGAGGAGAGAAAGCACCAGGAACAAATCTGCTGTTGCCACCTAGCAGGCAATGGGTTCGGGTTTCACAGGCAGGCTTATTAGATGGCAGAGGAAAAAAGACTCGTTGCTGAATGCACTCAAATCTTCAACCTTCATCTTCTAGGGCTTTTTTTTTTTACCCCCATATTTCTCCTTCATTGCCTTCTGCGTGTTAATAGCTAGGAAATACTTCTCAAACCATCTCCCTGGAAAGAAGGCAAATCATAGTTCAGTTACAGCCTCCCTCCTAGTGCTATTATACCCCAAGGATTATTCTAGCTGTAGAGCTTCTCTCTTATTAAAATTCCAGTTTCTAGTCCCCTTGTGCCTTTGCCCAAATCCATCCTTTGTCCTTGGCAGAAGCAGCACCCATCTCAGGAATTCAGCAATGTACTCTTCCTGGCAGAAGTCATACCTAGCTCACTAATTGTCTTTCCATGCCAGTGCCTGGGATCTATGGTTGCCTTCTGAAATACATCAGGGGTGTAAGAATCCTTCACCAAGCTTCGGCTCCTCAGTGGGCCACCTGCAAGGAACAGCAAATAAGGAATTGTATGTAGAAATCACCCTATTGCAGTCCTGGAATTGAGCAGGGGAGCAACACCAGCAGCAGCAAGGGCTCAAGAAAAGGCATGTGTTGACTGCAGTACCTTTGATCAGGTTTGAGGCTGGGTGCTGAACAATAGCTTCACCATCACCCAGGAGGTCGCTTGTGTTTGCCAATTTATCTGCTTTTCATCCTCAAGTATAAGATGCACACAGAGGGTGCTGGAAGGTATCATCTTTACTTGTATCCCAGTGCCCTTTCTTCAGTCAAGTGCCCACTTACTTCCTGTTGAATCTCCTCATCCATGTGAGTAGCTTCCTAGCAGCTACTAGCAGCACAACTCCACAAAACCCCCACCATCTTACCACTCCAGGCCTTCTTGATCTCCTTTTCTGCCACAATACTTAACAAAGAGTTCCCAACTGACTTCTCTTTTTATCCCCTCTTGACTTCCAGCCACAAGAGGGCTTTATTTTAATCTCTAATCCTTTCCTCTTCACCTTCCCTTTAATCACACCTTTATCTTGACAATAATGATTTTGAGCTCCCTGAGGAAACATGTCCTTCCTTTCTGTGTGACCACACAAACCCAGGACAATGCAGTCCTCCACACCCAGCAAGGTCTTGTCATGGAACATTCTGTATAAGGAAAAGGAATCTGCCTTATGCTGGTACACGAGAAACTAGAAACAGAGACAATTATTTCAGAGTTTCTTGGATGAATGCTCAGTTTCCAATAATTGCTTAGCTGGAGGGATCCTGGGGAACTTTGGAAACAGAGGTTTGGGAAAGATATTTCAGAGCCCCACATGTCTAAAAGTCTGGAAGAGAAATGATGCTGGCACTGGAACTGGAGATAACTAGCAACGGGAGATGACAGGGAACATTGAATTTCAAATGGTGTCCATCTGGACAGCTCTGGACAGGAGGACAGAGGTTATGATTCATGTTCACTTTTCACACCTTGGGAAAAAAAGGAAAGAAAAGAAAAGGATCGATTACATAAATGGCAGTGTCTAGATTCTACAGCCTGGAAAAGCAGTGACTTTGGATAGAAGGAATAAGAGGGGAAAGTGAGTACTACCAATAGTCAGATCTCTACCCACAGCAATGTAGCTGCCCTGAGCCCCGGCAAAACATAGATGGAACCAGCTTTGAAGGTCAGGGATAGGGGGAGTGTCTCCTCACCTTGGCAAAGATTTACATTCAAGTTGTAACTCAGCTGTTGGTAATCTGAAAGAGATGCCCAGGCCAAGGAGTTTTCTGTCATTTCAGTACCGTCGCTGGGTCCTTTCTGTTCCGTTTCTGATGCTGCATTGCCCTGAGCTTGACATTTCTGAAAACACAAACAACAGGGAAACTCTGTCAGTCCACATCCCCGAAGTGCAGCAAACTCCTGGCATTTCCACCCCTGCACAGCTCTTTGAGCTATGACTAATCCCTGGGAGCTGGGTCTGTCCTTGAGTCTCCCTCAGTGGCTTCTGTAGGCACTGTATTTGTATGGGACAACGAGGACGAGAAGCATCTTTCCTGCAGAGGGAATGTCTGTGTAACCCTCTATCATGCCCTGCTTATTGTGTGTGTTCCTCACCCCAGGGGCACTTGACAGGTTTAGCCCGTGCAAAGGCTGTGACAAGTTAAAACTGAAGCCACAGCCCATGGTGGTGAATATGGTAATTGTGAGCCTGCTGGCACTAACGGCAGGACAAATGGGATCTGGATCAGGTAGGAATGGACGTTTGGATTCGTCAGATTAGCTCAGGACATGACACAGGTCTTACCTTCTGCTCTTGAGACAGTCATGGGACTGAAAGTGCCAGCCCACAGGGTAGGAGCCTAGTGCTCCACCAGGGCTGACTTGAACCAGCAGCAGCTTGGGTTTTATACTGACGGGTCTTTGCAGCACCATGTCGTACAAAGTATTGGGATCCTGAAGCTGAAATTACTGTTATCAGTCAGACTCCAGGAGTCAGTGCTGCATGCTGTGCAGAACCTCTCCCACAAAAAGAAGGAGGCCACAAGAGACGAAGAGAGGAAGCCAGTCCTGACTCAACGGGAACGATTTGCTTATTTTCTCTATTGCTCTTCTTTCTTTTTAAAGAAGAGCCATACACTTACACATGATCAAAGTGCAGGAATCTGCTGCTAAATAAACTGCTGTGCTAACTCCCACCTCCTACTTAAAACAAAAACGTCTGCTTGTTATTATTACTATATTCAGTGGGAAGAACTTTCTAGTCTGCTGATGTAGAAATTCCTCCTCTCCCATTTCTTCCAACAAAGCAGAATTTCTGTGTAATGAGGCAATGTGCTCATTACCCAAATCCCATTCATCAATACCTTTCATTTCCCCAGTTCCTCTTGGACAAAATGACACCAAAGCAACTGTTCCTACTTTCTAGTTTGTAGCTATGTATGATGTTGTTGTCACTGTTATTATATAAACATTGCAATTGTATGTGATTGTTATTGTTCATTTTACTTCCACCCCTAAAGGTCCAAAGTCAAAGCACTGCCCAGAAAATCCTACATCTTGAGGCCAAGAAGGACTTTTGGCCACTTTACCATCCTCCTGGATAACAGAAACCACAGAAGTATGTCTACTTACTGCCTTGCTAAGCCAATTCTGTGAGGGACAATAGGCAACCAATCAGAAAAGATGTATCTTGATCAAAGAGCTAAAAAGGATTAAACTTGATCTTTCTTTCTGAACGAAATGTTTAGCATAGCCTAGTACTCTGACTTTCCTGACATGCAGCCTTTGAGGAAACAGTGAGCTGTTTTTCCCAGGCAGAAAACCTCCTCAGACAGGTGTGGGAACTGGCCATTCCCACCAGCCACTGGATGTGGCCAAGAGTGGTCTCATAGCCCTTCCACATTTCACTGGGTCTCCAAAGTATGAGGAGGTTTCAGTGACTTTCCAAATCTGAGGAGCCCCATGGATGTGAAAATGACATTTCTCTCTCTTCTTTTCATTTTTTAATCAAAAAAAATCCAATGATCCATGATTTACCAAGAGGCAAAGCCTCTTCCGTAACTGCCTCTCTCACCTGGTCCATGATCCCCGGTGTGGTGACTGGTGGTTTGTACAAGCAGGCAGGTCCTGCTGAAGTCCAGGAATGGAGGTGGGATGAAGGCTGGAGAGATGGTTGCTAGGGAACAATGCTCCCTCCCTCTATGAGCTGTGGGCTCCAGCTCCATGGGAAACTGAACTCACAGGGTGTAGAGAAGGGTTATCCTCACTGATTGAAAAAGCAAACAAGGAGCAGAGTAAAAGGCTCATGTCTCGTAAAATACCTGTGCCCACCATACAGGATTTCTTGGAGACTTTCCTTACACAGTCATGATAATCAACAAGACCATATTTCAGCAGAACTGGATCTTTTAGCATCTCCAAATGCTTCACATGAGCTCTCTGATCTCAGCTTTCTTGTTGGGTCCTTGTTGCTGCCTACCTGGAACACCAGTAGAGGGTAATAACCAGTGGGCCATACCAGTTGATACCATACATTTCTTTGTGATGTCCCTTACCTGGACTCCAGGGAGGCAACACACCTCCCTGAGGGTCGGGTCCAGTTGCCATACAGAAGGTACCCCCACTTTCCACATTACAAATGGGAAGATGGTGGGCTGGAAAGAAGTCTCCCACAGAGTCAATGACAGAACCACAGCTTGGCTCTCCCACGGCCAGTACCCAGTGCTGTATTTTAGCACTGGACTTTTCATTCATTCTGCTCCTGATGTCCCACCAGGTCTTCAGGCACAGAGTGTAACTCTCTTCCACGTTGCAGAGCTGCTTTTCCCACCCAACACAAGCAGGTCGCAAGTAACAGAGGAGAATTAGAAATACTCACAAATGCAGCATCTAAGATTTTATTAATTGTCAAAAATCAAAAGTTCAATAGAAACCTAATGATAATTCTTAGAAAAATTGGCAAAATTTAAATCAACCGATTTTTTTTTTACTTTCACCTCCTCCCTTTTGCTTTACCCTGGGCTGGAGGCAGCTGCTAGACCGCACTGCCCCAGACACAGCTCTCCCTCTAGGCCTTGCTGCGCTTCGATTCGGAGACCTTGTAGTGTGGTGGGGCTCGGTGGAACCACTCAGACCAGGAGCCATCGTACACGGCCACGTCGCGCTTGCCACACAGGAAGGCTGCCAAGGCAATCTGACACGCCGTGACACCCTTGCGGCACGTGGCTGTCAGCGGCTTCGAGAGATCCACTTTCTTCTCACGGAATATTTCCTGGATCTCCTCAATACTCTTCTCATGCCCTGTTTCTGACAGGAATGAGTGGAAGGGTATGTTCACAGCACCAGGGATGTGGCCAGATTCCAACCCTGCAAGAGTGAACCAGAAAAGGAAACATGAGCAAGGACACATTAACGTAGGTGATGAAAGACACCCACAAGAGACATTAAGAGACGTCACTGCAGATAGTCTTACTCCCTCCAAAAGACTCATTTGTTCCACTTGATGATGGAGATGTAAAGAGGTATTGGGCTAAAAAGAAGAGGACAAACATTATTGAACTTTGCTGAAGTCAAAACTTCCAGAATATTTAGCAAACTATTTCCTCACTGAAAGCAATGAGATGTAAAAATCCGAAGAAGCCCTAGACATGACAGTAATCAAAGAACCTCCACAGAAAAGGCCCTAACAAAGGCATTAAGGACACCAGTGATAAGAGGAATAAAGCAGTGCATTTCTAACCTTCCCCAGGCATGCCAGCAGTGTGTAGTGACACAGTTTTCAGAAGCAGGAAGTGTGGCCTACATGTGGAATTTGCAAAAGTGGTTATCTGTTCACAGTTTATTCCTGCCTCACCTTAAAATCATATTTCAGAAAAGTAAATAAGAGAAATCATAAAGCAACCTTAAAGTCAGCCACATCACTGCTGAGGCAGCTGTCCTGGGACAATGGGGTCAGAGAAGTCAGAATTAAGATTTTGTATCACTTCTTATCTACTCCATAGATAAAATCAGCACAGGTTCTGTTTTTCTGCTCATGTATCTGACCACTTCAGGCAAGTTCAAAGCCGCATGTCAAAACAAGGTCTTTAGAGAGTAGCAGATATAAAAATACGATGGACAAGGTTGACATCATGCCCTTCAAATTCACACTCTTAAGGCATAATAATGGAAGCTTTTCCAATGATTTTGAGAGGCTTTGGATCAAGCCTCACTGGAGTCAAAACCATTACGTATTACACTGAAAATGCATTTCAGGGAATGGTTCCTTGCTAGGTTTGAACTTCTAATGAGACAAGTCTGAAAAAATCACATGAATAGTAATCTGGTTCACTGGCAGCTTTCCACTTGCCCAAATCGTTAGGGTAACTGGTCTCGGGAGATGGAGAGATTGAGGCAGTTTAATCATTTGACTTTGTTACAGTCAAATGACTAAACTATACCTAGTCAGAGATTGACAGTCCCACATCATAATGACACTGCAGTTTCATCGCTATGCAGAGTGGTAACATGACATGGTGAGATATAAGGGGAAAACAGCTTTGGCATGGAATTGAAGGGAATTTTTGCTCTGCTGGACAAAGACAGAGCCTAAAGACAATCAAAGCTGCCCTGAGTCAGCTTCACAAGTTCTCTTCCTGTTCCAGATGGACTCTCTTTGTCTCTTGATTCATCCTCCTCGAGTGCATTAGAAATACAGCACAGTTGTCTAGGAGTCACCTCATGCATCCTTCAGAAATATTTAGCATTACTGAGAGAAGTTGGGAGAAAAACTGCTGACTTCTGCAGGGACTGACATTTAAAAAGGAAAAGAAAAAAAAAAGAGGCAGCGTTTTGGACTGATGCTTTCACCACATTTTTTCCAGTTCCAGAAAACAACAGTTTATCACTTCAGTACAAAGAACTGCAAAACTCACTCATCAATACAGTGTCTGTATGACAGAGAGGAAATAAAAAATGAAGCAAAAATGGAGAAAACCCTGTATACAGTTCTCAGACTGCAAAGCTGCTTACTGGAGCCTCTTACATGTGTGGGTTAGGCTACCACTTTCCCATAGAGTAAATGATCCTGACCCTGCCATTCAGCAGAGGATTTCTGCAAGGCTCTGCTGCAGTACTGGTGATCACCCCAACACCGACAAGTCTGTGAGCCATCCTAAAGCACTGGGAAGTGTACTGAGGCCAGGAAGTCCTGGAGGATGAACTAGAAGGGAACTCTTGTGTTGCTGTCCGGTTATGGGCTGCACCCTCTCTGGAGACAGTTCTGGCCCGTTGAAAGAATCAGGAACAATATTTTTGGTAGATATTCATGGATGTTTTATTTCTCTGACCGCATGGCAGCCAGAAGAGACACAGACTGACCACATGGTAGCCAGCCAGGCACAAACTCTTTCCACTCTCCCCCAAGACCCAGGAATCATGGGACAACCCCAGTCCCCGGGGCAGGGAAAACACCTATAACCAATAACGAACAGGATAAAACCCAGGAGCTGGGAGACCCTGCAGACCATGCTTCAGCTTCCATGGCCCATCCCCCCGGGGGGGAGACCTCCACACTCTTGCTCAAAGAAGCTTGCTGGGCCATCGATTCAGTTCCTAGGTGTCCTAGGCACCATGATCATTATCACTTCTCTAGGTTTGTACCCCTCTCTTACTGGAGACTGACAACTCACCACCCTTAAACAATTCTTCAGGTAGGAGCTGAGCAGATCTGAAAAAAAAACACTCTCATTCTAGAGCAGTTTTGACTTTGATCGATAGGGAGACTTTCTTGCTCCAGAGATTCAAAAGTCTGTTGGAGTCAGAGACCAGTGCTTGCACTCTGTTGGTGAAAGATGGGGAATTTTGTAAAAACTGCATTTATTCACATATGTGGGTGTTCAGCTGAGAGAAAGAGCTGAAACTGCACAACCATGATTCCTTGGACTGCCTAAGAAGTGCTCTTGAGTGGCTGAGGAAGCTTTACCATCTCTCTCTGCTAGGTCAAGAGCAGAGAAACAAAGGACTGGAAGGCAAGGCTGGATGCAGCTGGGATCTGAACAAGGGACAGGATACATCTGCTCCTGCCTCGTGTGAAACAGAGGATACTCCATGCAGTCACCATTAAAACTCCAGGAAGGAACCCTAGGACTACAGAGTCTAGGCCCCAGCTACTACAGTAATCATTTTATAGGCTGCCTTTCAAAAAAACATCTATCTCAGAAACAGTTTGGATTCTTGTCATGAAACTTCCCACTGAAGCACCTCCTGGCTCATGTGAGGAGGAATATTAATTTCCAGTGTTGAGATCATCACGGTCAGCCTATACACCACTTACCCTTGAGCTTACACTGCCCTCTGGCTGAAACAGCTTTTCTGCCCTTGTGCTATTGCTCCAACGGACTGATGGCAAGCCCTCCGCACTCCCAACCACCTCGCGTCCTTAGCCTAAACCCAGTAAGAGCCCATTAGATACACTTTTCTCTGTCTTGGCCACCCTAGAAACAGCTCTAGGTGTCCAGCAGGCTTCTGGATAAAGAAGTGGCATTTCCTAGCATCATAGTTGGTAGACAGGAGTTGCCAAGGCTAAATCACATGTGATGTTCCTGCACCCAGCCAATTCATTCAAGTCTTATCCTCTTCTATTGCTTCCAAATGTGGGTCATTAGCTTGTAAGAGAAACTCAAGCAGTTCAGTGTTTTGGGCTACTAAACATTCATTTTGCTCTCTGTAGTCTTATACTTCCTGTCACTCCTACATCTGCAGGTGGGACCTCACATAATTCTCCCCATGTGATCATTTAGACCTTCCCACGACTGTGCCAGCAGCACATTTCAGTAACAACTCCCTATTTTCAATGCCTCAGTGGTTCAGAAAAACATGAAACAAAACACAGAAGTGTAATGATGGGACCATGCTGGCAACTTCCAGCTCCATAGATCTTTCAGTACATGCTATTCTTATCTCACTTATCTCCTTTGCAGTCAATTTTTTTTTAATCTAACAGTATTTGTGCTATTTGCCCTCTCCTCAGATTGAGCTAATAAATGTCCCTTTAATGTTATGTCCAAAGCATTAATGAAGTCCAAATGGCACAACTCTACCTTGTAGGTGCTTCCAATGGCTGGAAGAAAAGATCAGACCTAACTTCCAGACATGCATGTTCCCATTTTTTTTATTCAGCCAACCAATTCTGTTGGCAAGGAAATAAAGCCATTGGCTGCAGTGCAAGTCTATCAACGTATTTTACTCAATTTTTCCTTCATTTAAAATAATTTTTCTTGAAGAGTTCTTTGAAAGCCTCCCAGTCTATCCATGTTAGAAGACCAGCAGGTGCCTAGGTTGTGCAGTACCCTCAATTCTAAACATGAACTTTGGAATTGTTTCTGTCCCACAGAACCATGCTTTGATTAAATTTGTCAAATTCTTGCCTCATGAAGTTGCAATGTCACTGACTGATTTTTGACACATACTAGGGATAGAGATCATCTGCCTCACTGATCTGAGCATGGGGAAATCTTTTGGTTAGCTCTCTCCCTGCTCTGCGGACTTATCCTTACAAAAGAAGAAAACAAGGTAGCAGAGACTCAAGGCTCAGCATTATTCTGAGACCACACACAAATAATCTTCTTCCTGGAACCCCTGCTAACTGCACAGCAACCTTATTTATTCTTTCTCTCCTTGTTCTCTTTTGTTCACTCTGTTCCAGGAGTTTTCGTTATTTGTTTTAATTCCTTTTGCCAAGTCTCACTCAGCTTGGTGTCTGGCAATCCTTCCTCACAATTTATAACCTGTAATATTTATCTTCTTCACTACTTAATCCCCTTTTCCACATCTGTTAGATTCTCTGCTTACATATTGTTTTTATTGTTGGCTATTTATCTAAGACCGCAGCCCCTCCTCTCTAGCCTTCCCTTTGCAATGAAAGCTCCAGATGGAATTTCTTAATGTCAAAAAGATAAAAGATTTGCTCTGCCCATATTTAACTCCCTGTGGCTTTGGAGTGTGCTGGCTGCAGATATTCTTTCCCAAATGCCTCCTCTGTTGCCTCCTTGTTTATCTCTCTCTTCCATTCAAATGGTATGTCTTAGAAGGGACAATTACTGATCTTGTCTAACCTACCGTGAACACACTGCAAGGAATGCTTTAGGCTTGGTCCTGGCCAGCTCCCTGAAAGTCCTTGTAGGTTCCTGTGGGTTGAAACAGACTTTGATAAAGTCCTCACTTTCCATTGCTGTGCCTCAAGTATTACTATATGGTCAAAGCAAAGCCAGTCCACTCCCAGCTGCAGAATACTCTCAGAGGAGAGAGGGAAGAAAAATGTACATTTCATTCTCATTCCCACTGAACATTCAAGATGAGCAAAAGCTTTATGTTTGGGGCAGGCAGGACAGAGAGCTGGGAAAATGGGCAAAATCTGGAGTTCTGTATGCCAGAGGGAGACAAGGACTACTCCAGGGCTGAGAATAAGAAGAAAAACATCTCTAAATTCATGAAATGATTTTGGGTTTTCTCTCTTTTCCAGATGATGGAGTTCTTGCCTGGCAACTTTCCCCTCAGAATTCAGAAATTCACGACTTTTCTGAATGCATTTGGTTAGCTACAATTCTTATTCACCAGTTTTCAGTGCCCAGCACTCAGAGAGGGTCAGCACTGGCAACCATCATCTAATTATTTCTATCATCAGCCTTGAACTGCTAGCTCCTGCAGAAACACAGCACTGTGCAGGGACTCCTCAAACTACTCAGTGCATAGGTCAGGGCTGCACATCTGTCAGGCTTATGCTGCACATTCTGCATGAATACTCAAGATTTTCACCCAAAGCAATACCTGCATATAAAACCTACAAGACCTGGCTTATAGAAATATCCATTTTTCTCCACTCTGGCAACTTTGGTGAACCTCTTCCAGCAAATAAAAAATAGTCCTGTATTATGGCCTATCTTAACTAGTACAGAGGTCTAAATCCCAGCAAGGATAAAAATAAAACAGGGACAATTAATCCTTACCACAAAGAACTGAAAAACTAGAGACAAAGAGTCAGCTGCAATTAGCCTCTTCTAGAGATGGAGTTCACAGAACAGGAGAGATTAATTGACTTAATTAGGAAGTCAAGAACTGAAGCAATAATTAAACTGAAATCACCTGAGAAGGCAGCAAGTTCCTTAACCTGAAGACCATTACTCTTCTCTAAATTGCACCCTCCCTGATTGGATGACCCCTGCAATTAATCAGCATTGATTTCAAATTGCTCTTTTAGGTGTAAGCACTGTCTTTTACCCACCGCTGGCTGATGCGCTGCTACTGGCTAGCTTGGTTCAGAAAGCTGTCAAGCTCCTGTGGAATGAGCAGCTGCAGCTGGAGTGCTTATCCTGCTGGATCTGCTGTGGGAAGCAAAACTGGACCACCACAAATAAGCTGTTCCATGCTGACTCATTTCAAAGGAAAAACCTGTTTTGAAGATGCTGTGTATTTGATGCTGTGGTATTTGTCACCTGGTGACAACCCTCACTTTGGGAAAGAATGCAAAATCCACCAGCTCCCAGCAAGGAGCATTTTAGTCACATCTTGAGGTTAAAATTCAACCTTCACTTTGATGGGCTATAGTATGAGAAGAAATAGAATGAGTGATAAGCCTAACTTTCCCCTGCCACAGTCTCCTCCATCACTCCCATTACCTCTCCCACCTTCCACATTGTCTTTGCGCAGGTCAGATGTGTTGGGGGCGCTCACTGTGGACACCTGGGCCGTCCACGTGTACAGAGTAGTTTACAGCTGAATGCTCCTGAAGCTTGGATGCAGGAATGTACTTCAGGATGTGGTGTCACACTAACCAGCTGTACAGCAGCACACACATGCGAACAGCCAGGACAGAACGGCAACAACCTGTGGGGCAGCACCGCCTGGGGACCACAGTCCACCGCATGTTCTGGCAGCGTGGGCTCTGCTCAGACCCAACAGCTGCTGCTGAGCTTTCCTGTGCTTTCTTCTAGAAACTCTTTCTTTTCCAACCATTTCTGTGATTCTCTCATTGAGGAACACACTCAGTGCAGGTAGCTCAGTGGGCAGCTGCAGTGTCAGCCGCAGGCTGAGCTCTGGGTGGTGAGAGCCGCAGGCAAGAGGCCAGGAACTGGCGCTGACCTTTTGAACAACAGAGGGCACAGGACCTGTGGCACAGCCAGGTGACCGGACACTGAGACTCAGCAGGAGCCGAGGACTCAGCAGGAAGAGCCAGGACTTTGTCACACACAGACTAGGAGGATACAAAAGTTCAGTGTTTCCTTTGTTCATGTCCCTCCTTGGAGGCACCAGCTCATGCTGTTTCTGTGTTATTGTGCTGCTAACAAATTGCTTTAAGGAATCAGACTTTTGAGACTCTGCTAAGGGAGACCCAGGTGCGAGAAGGTAAGAAAACCTGGTCTGAATGTGTGTGTGGGGTGTGTAGGGAGTCAAGCGGGACACCCATCAGTTCAGTGGAGCTGCCTGCTGAGAAGGGCTTTGGTCCCAGCAGTTAAAAGCCTCTGGTGGTGGGAGTGTGATTGCCAGAGTCCTTCCTGAATGGTCAGTCAGGAAAGTTTCCTTTACACCCTTTCAGAGGGGAGGTTATTCTGGGATATACCAAGGCTTAAATTACACAGCAAAGGCCTCCTTTAACCAACTTCAATTTCATTCCAGGCATACTGCTGTACCTGCTGTCCCCACTGCACAGGACTTCTCACACCCCTGCTGCTTGTGTGTCCAGTGCTTCATCAAGGTAACAAAATCGGTTTTTGTTCCTGTAACTTGGGGCATCCAAAAGAGAGAGGCTGACATCCCATACATTTGCTAAAGACTTCAGGCTTTTCTTACATAAGCAAAAGAACAAAGATCAGCTCAAGCAAATTCTCTATTTGCTGGGAATGAGAGCGATAAGGAGGATGTCCCTTGGGTTACTGTATTACCTAAAACCTTGGCTTTTGCTGGTGCACTCATTATGGTGAGAGGTGCCTGTATGAATACTGATAGTTTGTGTGTGTCTGCTGGTTTTAGATAGGACCCTGAACAAAGCCCTGGGAGCTCTCACCTCCCATGTTTGCATTTTGATAAACTTCTGCAGGGTGTGGGATGGGAGATCCTGGAACCAAATAACTGCAGCCCTTTTCCGCTATTTCCTCCTGCAGCTTTATAGCCAACTGCAACAAAAGCATTCTGTGATGGCACTGGGATCTGAACGTGCAACTGCGGATCCCTTAAGGTAATCAATGAGTCAGGCAGGCTGAGGCATGCCTGTGCGTTAGGGAAACCTGTTTGACGGCTGGCAGGAGCTGTTACTCCCAGTCTAGTACTGACACTCATCCTGTTCTGGGGCAGGTGCCAGTCCCACCTCCATTACCTTGGTCCAGCTCTGTCCCCCGAAACCGGCCCTCAGGGCGGGAATCCACCACCTGGAACTTTAGGGACGACACGTTCTGTACCATTTCCTCAAAAGTCTTCACCAGGGCCCTATTCAGCCTGGCCTTAAAGACAGCCGGGGTGGGCTGGGTGACCTCCGCAGTGACGGGGTGCCCCTCCTTCACCCAGTTCTTGAAGCCACCGTTCAGCACAGAGACCTCCTTGTGCCCAAAGGCCCGGAACATCCACCAGGCGCGGGGTGCGTAGAAGGTGCCCACCTCGTCCCCGTCGTACACCACCACGTGGGTGTCATTGCTGACCCCCAGCCCCCCCACGTAGTCGGCGAAGTGGGACTCGCTGGGCAGCATGAAGTCGTAGGGGGAGGACTTGTCCCGGCACTCCTCGATGTCGAAGAACGACGCGCCGGGGATGTGCCTCTCCTTGAACTCCTGCCGGGCGTTTCGCTCCTTGGGGGGGTACCAGGAGGCGTCCAGCACCCGCAGGCCGGCGCCCACCCGCCCGGCCCGCACCGCCTCCGNGGCGGGCGGCGGCGGGGCCCCGGTAAGGCCCCGGCTGCAGGTGTGCTCCGCGGCGGGCAGAGCCGTGGGACCGTGCCTCACCCCGGGGCACTTGGTCCCTGGGGCTGCCCCACTCCCCTCTGGCTGCTGTCAGTGCTGGCTGCGGTCCCTGGATGGGTCCAGAGGGGCTGCGTGGGGCTGGGCGCAGGGCAGGACTGCCGTGGCTGTCCCGCTCGGGGCAGTATTTGGGATGAGCTCTGGGAAACTACTTTCAGGGCTGGAGCATTTCAAGCCCCTCATTGTAGGCTTAGCCAGCACCTCAGTGCAGACATGAGTCCCAAAATACGTCCTTGTCCAGTCACTTTTTGAAAGGCCGGTCTCTAATATGTGACTTTCTACCTTCTGCAGTCAGGTGGACTCAGGCGGAATCCAGAAATCGGCTAATCCCAGCCAGGACTCGGGAACGATGTCGCAACAACTCCTCTACCGAGCTCTGGTGTCTGCAAAATGGCTTTCAGAAGCCATCAAGTCCCAGCAAGCTGGCCTGGCTTTGAGAATCGTGGATGCATCCTGGTATTTGCCGAAAATGAAGCGTGATCCAAAGCGGGAGTTTGAGGAGCGCCACATCCCTGGTGCAGTTTTCTTTGACATTGACCAGTGCAGTGACCGAACCTCGCCTTACGATCACATGCTGCCCAAGGCTAGTGACTTTGCCGAGTATGTAGGGAAGCTGGGTGTGGGGAATGATTCCCACGTTGTGGTGTATGATGGCAGCGACCAAGGTCTCTTCTCAGCACCCCGGGTATGGTGGATGTTCCGGGTCTTTGGACACGAAGCTGTCTCCCTTCTGGATGGCGGCCTGAAGAACTGGCAGCGAGAGGGGAATGCACTGAGCTCTGGGAAAACCCAGGTAGCTCCATCTGAGTTCCATGCCTCCTTGGACAAGTCCCTGGTGAAAACTTATGAGGATGTCTTAGATAACTTGGATTCCCATCGTTTCCAACTAGTGGATGCCCGCGCTGCAGGACGGTTCCGGGGAGTAGAGCCAGAGCCCCGAGATGGTAATGTGCCTTCTGAGAGATTGGCATTATAAAGAGGGGCTTAATTTAAGGTGCCCATCACTTTGACTCCTGTAGGGGTAATGATGGGAAATAATGGCTGTCTTTTATGGGATGGGACTTGAGGCAGTGTGTCCACCTGTCCTCTCCTTTTGACTAGCAAGTGCTGGTCTTTGAAAATTCAGCAGTGGTGAAGCCATGTATCTTTTTTTTCCTCATGAGGGGCTGGGATGAGGAACATAGCTTTCTATACACGCCCAAAGATTCTCATTGGTCTCTACAAGTACTGGTGCTACTCTTCCCCTCAGAATGGTCTGTGGAGGTGCTTCATCAATGTAAGTTGCTCTGATGTGGAGAAGGATGTGGAGGGTCCTAGGGGAAAGAACAGAACTTCACAGGATTGTGTCCATGTGGTAACATGAGGGTTACACATAGAGCCACCCTTCCTGAGCAATCAGTAATCTAGTAAAGCAAAGTGTAACAAAAATAAATGTATTCATTTTAACAAAATACAGTAAACAATAAATATTCCTCCCAGTGAAACAGAATAGGCTTTGCAATAGACTTATCCCAGACAATAGAGGTTAATTCCTATCTGTATTGTTTTTTATCCAGGAATTGAGCCTGGTCATGTCCCTGGGTCGACGAGCATCCCCTTCACTGATTTCCTCACAGAGTCTGGCTTAGAGAAGACCCCTGAGCAGATCCGCACTCTGTTCCAGGAGAAGAAGGTGGACCTCTTAAAGCCAGTGGTAGCCACGTGTGGCTCTGGGGTCACTGCCTGCCACGTGGCTCTGGGGGCCTACCTCTGTGGCAAGCCAGATGTCGCAGTGTACGACGGGGCCTGGGTGGAGTGGTACATGCGGGCACAGCCTGAAAATATTATTTCTGAGGGAAAGGGGAAAACAGTGTAATAGGCTGCACTGTCTCCCAGCTGTGCAGGTAGTTTGCCTTGAAATAGGATTTGGAAAAGATGGGTTTAGCATTCCTGGTTAAGTGTCTTGAGGTGAAAGCGTTGGATAACAATTATGCGCACATGGTGCTTTGGCACTTTCTCCTTACCCTGTTGCTGCTGCTGCTGCTGCTTGGGAGGATAAAGATGACAGCAGTTCTGGGCAGCCAGCTCTAGGTGACCCTGCTTGAGCAGATAGGGTGGAACAGATGCCATCCCAAGGTCACTTCCAGCCTTAGCCATTCTGTGATTCTGTGACCATTTCACCGTATCAGATGGATGGCAGAGAGTGGTCCTGCCAACATGGGGAATTAATTGAATTAAACCAAGCTCCTGACTCAAAACATTCAATCATGTTCATTCACGGGATGGTTGTACTTATATAATTATGCCTCATAATCTTGCTCTCTGCCTCTGTCCCACCCATGCACTTTATGGACATTTGGAATGCAAAACTTTGTGGAATGGCATGGCTGTTAAAAGAGCAAATATGGCTTTCAGGTTGGCACTTAGGCTAGAGACTTGATTTGTATTTCTTCTTGTACTTGGACTCTAACTGCAGTGTGTACTTAGCCAGCCTTGTAGCCCCATGGTCCAAAATCCCCCTTTAGAAAAAGATTGTGGGATATAAAGTATGTAAATAAACATGTTTCAAGGTCTTTCTGCTGAATGGAACTTATGTGAGTGTTGCTTGGGTGAATCCTTTTCAGGAATTCTGTTTTTATGGAATCACTTTGTCCACAGTGAGATTCAAATGAGCTATTTCCTTCTCTCTGTGCATAGAACCACACCTCTTATCCTCAACAAGCTCTTTGACCCAGGAAATACAGTAGCATGCCTCCCTCTTGGGTCTCTGCACCATCTTCCTCCTTTCAGTCCTTGTCCGTTTGCTTTTTGGCTTTTAAGTCCACAGTTGTCAGTCACAGCTCTGTTCTTGAAACACTGGATGTCAGCTCACATAGTGGAAAGTGGCCTGCATGGGTATTTTCACTCTTACCATGTAACCTTCCCCTAAAAACTTAGCAGAACTGAGACCTACAGAGGAATAGCCCACACTGGCACCTATTTTTCCCAAGACCTTTTTCTCTTATATCTAAAAGTTGAAAGCACACCAGGTATCTCTGATAATGTTCAAGAATTTGTTCTCTGGGATTTTCTCCTCTATAAAGAATGCCCAAAACTAAACAAAAAACACCACAGAACCCTCCCACAAAAGAAGCCTGCATCTCTTCTGGCCTACTGTTAGCTTAGAAGTTAATGAGACAGTTTCCTCTCTTGGGCTTGCAGCAACAGGTTCCTGTAGACATCTATGGATGGTGGGGTTGCCCTTTCTAGGGAATGCAGTGGACGCTTATTGTCACAGATTTGACTGCAAGGATTGGATTCTTCCCTATTGCTGAGTGTTTATTCTTTGCATTTCCTCTTGCCTCTTTTGGCTGCTTCTTCTTGGCCTTGGCTTGCATGCATGCAAGTTCTATTTCTGCTCACCTCCTGGGGAGCTGGAGTTTCACTGTCCAGTTTATTTCTTCCTCTGTCCTCCCCACTCACACATGTGGCCTGACCAGCCAGTGACGGACAGCCTGCAATTTCCCTGCTTGCATCCAGACTGAAACACAGCTCTTTGAGGACTTGGGGCTGGCACTGCAGCAAGTGCCGAGTATGCAGAGTGCACAGGGGTCTGAAACAAGTGACCCTTTAGTACACAGAGAGGCTGATTTTGTGATTATGTGGCCAGACGAGTGCTCTGCCTGCTCTGTTTCTCCAGGAGATTTTAGTTACTAGGAAAATTGACATACTGCTTCAGACTTACTTGCAATAGATGCAGGGAGCTGGCTCTTGCATGTCCTTCCAGGATATTTGGCGATGCATCTTAAACACTGTGCTTCCTTTTTGCCACTGACCCAGCAGTCTTTGGGGTCAGTGGGAATCTCTCTACTTCCTCTTGAGACTGAGATGCTTTTCTGTCCTGTGTGCTGCAGGAGGTGTGTGGCACAGCCCAGGCATCCACCTGGAGATTGCAAATTAAGTGCAAAACTTCCCTCTCCTTCGCCTCGCTCTACATTTCACCCCTGTGGCTTGATGACACCTAGCAGGGCCCTTCCTCCTCTCTGGCATTTATGCCAAGCTTGGCAGTAGTCAATTGCCTTTCTCAGGCTGAATTTTCCGCTACAAAATCTCAGTGATTCTTCCCAGCTTTTGGCAAATCGTTTCCCAGATGCTTAGCTTTGCCTTGATTTCTTCACAGAGGAGAAACTGAGATCTTCTTTCCCACAGCAAGATACTTTGTTTTTCTGGGGTATGCCCTCTTATATCATGTATCAAAAATCTATCCAAGAGTGTCTTCTTATGTTTCCCCTCCTTTTAGTTGAGATCTATTCTCATGATGCAGGCAAAGCACTGAGAACGTTGTGAAGACCGAGACAATGTTTTCAAAGCCTGGAGACTGCAAAAACCTATTTTGAGCTATAACAGATGCTACTGGACATATGGAACAGCTGAGGGGACTTACACCAGGACTATAAATGTTCTGCAGATCTTGATGTCCCTGACTCAGTGGGTGGGTTTCCTATAGGAACTGAAAGCTGGGGAGAAGTGGATATAATGCAAATCACTAATGTTCATGACTTTCCTGCGGAAAATTTGCCACAGGGAAATGGGAATAGCATATCTCTGGTGGAATAGGGCTCATGGTAGCCAAAAAGTAGCCTAAACAACAGCCCTGATGTAGGAGGAAGGTCACATTGACCTATGGCTAACTTGAGACTAGAGTTTTTACAGCTCTCTATGTAAATTGGAGAATCCCAGGCCAGCATGTAAACTCTTTATTGGTTTATTGGTATATTTTACTATCTGCAATATGTCTGTCCTTAAGGAGATTTGGGTTCTGTGAAAATAATCTGGCCTAATCAAAAGTAATCCCATGGTCCCCTGTTCTCCACTTGTCTTTTTTGTCACCTGCCTTCATCTTCCTTAATTCAATTAAGCTAATGGCAAAATGTCAGAGCATCACTTGTCTTCCTCTCTCCACTTCCTGCAGAAAAGACAGTGGCACTGATCCTACATGGACATGCCGACTAGTTCGTCCTTGTTTCTTCCCTGGTGCCTCACACCATGTAATCCTCAATATGTGTTCCCAGCCTGTCAGAGTGGTAACAGTCTGTGCCAACACACGGTGATCCCTGCTCCCACTGCTGTTCCACAGCACAACAGTTCTGTAAGAGCAGCTCCACAATGCCAGAGATGCATCATATGCCATGTACCAAGCTGGCTCATCAGAGCACTGCAGTGTGTGTAACCTTCTGCAGGATTGCATTGCAGGCCTGACTGCTGAACCAAGACACTCCCATTTACCCCCTGCTCTGTTCTCCTCAGCTCTTGTTCAGCCCAGTATCCAGTGGCTGTCAAGTTTTTCTTGCTCTCAGTCTGTCTGTGCAATGTTCCCCGTGATTTCACTGGGTACTCAGCAGGGCTGTGTGGTCTTACACCATCACACAGCCCCATGTAAGCCCTTGCTTGTTCTTGTCTCTGTTTCTTTACATGTGTTTTATATACAGTTATCATAAAGGCAGGAGGAACAAGTCATAGAATCATAAAACATTAAGATTGGGAAAGAACTGATATCACCGAGTCCAACCTTTGACCAAACACCACCGATTGTTAAACTTACCTCTCCTGTGTTCTTTTACTTTTTTCAGGGGACTTTAACAAGGGTGCATTAGTTGCATCTCAGAACTACATCTGGTGATGGTGTGCAGTCAGGTTTGTATTTAGCTCACACCAGCTCATCAGAGCATTTCAGTTGATAACACGCCCCACACTGGCTTCTTCCTGAAGAGGATTTTCACATACTGTAGGGAAATCCCTGATCTGGTGGGCTTCCAGTAAATTTTTTGCTGTATGTTGCAGAAGAGAAAGCTCTGGTGTTGGAAGTGGTGTTCCTTGACCTATTTCCTATGTCTTTTTAGATTTAGCAATTAACTTTTCACCCCATGGCCCTGGGGTGAGCAAGACTTGAGATTCCAGCCGGAGATGGAGACTGGTATTGATGGAAGAAAGTATGCCTTCAATATAGACCACCCTGGACTCGTGAGCAGCATTGTTGGGGGGAGGTTGGAAAAGAAGGTGTTGAGAACAAGAGGTGGACTCTAAAAAGCAGCAAGAGGCTGAGGGGCTGTGCAAGGAGAACAAGGAGAGGGTGAACCCTTGGTAAATGAGGGAAAAAGATGAGGGCAGGACCGATTTCTTGGAGGGGGAGATAAGGGGCTATAGGCTGCCACCCAACTGCTGCATTCATATCAGAGAGCCACAGTCCTCACCCCAGTTCTGTGTTGGAGCTGCAGCCAGTACAGACAGGGTCCTGCAGTCCTCACACACCAGAGTGCAGGGCAGAGGTCTCCAATTTGCTGTGGTTTGACTCAGAGCCAGAATTAGGAGGACAGCAGTCTGACAGCCCAGAGCTGTGTTGCACCGTGCGATGCTTCAGCTTGGGTCAGTGTTAGTGTGAGCATCTTTGATGCACATTACTGCTCAGTGGAGACTGATCCAAGGGCTAGGCAGTAATTTTGGCCAAAGCCTGCTCCGTAAAGGTAGACAAAAATATTTTTTCATGCTCTCTCTGTTAATGCTCTAGTGTTGGTTCAAAATTATTTGAAATTACACCCTGGAGCAGCTGGATTGTTCCTGTGCTTAAATTAGCTGAAGGTCATCAATCTTGAAACCTTTTCCGTGTTACCCTCTCTTCCTCTCCTCCCCTTGGCACTTCTCCACAGAAGGAGCAAAGTACACATGCCATCTTTGTGAAGGAAATCCTGGGTGATTTGGGGGAAGGGTGATGCTGCCTTCTCCTGTAGTGATAAAAGGGAGTGATTTGCAAGTAAAAGAAGGAAGGACAAGAAGAAAAGGAATGTAAGAGTAAAACATAATGTTTCTCTTTACCCAGCCTCTTCACTCAATAAGCCCTCACCTCAGAAGGCACTAAGATCCAAATGCGAGAAAAATAAACTGTTGTATGTCTCTGCAGTGCTGCATTGTCCTGTCAAGGAAGAGCCAGAAAGTTGCTTAGGTGGGGGAAGGTTTTGAGCCACAATGGGGTGAAATGCCAGCCTTTCCTTTCCATTCTTAACGTGCTCGAGCTGCTGGCAAGCACAGCTGTGCTTAGGTGGGAGTGGGAAAAGCAGAGCTGCTGGAGAGAGAGCTTGTTCAGGTTGTGTCCGTGCCAAGGAGTGTGTTTGAACAGAGTCCCCTGGGGCATGAACTGCTGAGCACCAGGCTCCGCCTGGCAGGAGCGAGGGACAGAGCTACATTCCAGAACACAGGATTGGCACATCGGCCTCGGTGGGCGATACGTGCCTGGGGCAGAGGTAAAACTCCACACAGAGCTGAGTTACAGTCGGAGCTCTCTGTTGCCCAGACACAACCAGGGATGGCAGGAGCCCAGGGGAAGGACGCGGGGGGTTTGTGCTGGGAGAGCAGCACGGGAGGGGGGGGAGTTTGCTGAGTCAGCAACTCCTCTGAGCTGGAAGAAATATTATTCCTGCCCCCTGTCAGTGCTTCATGCGGATCCAGAATACAGTTCCCAGAGGTGTCCCTACGTATGTTAGCAAGAAGGCAGCTGTCTGCATATTTTGCTGCAAGAAAGTATGGCAGCTGACGCGGCACTGGGCGGTGAGCCTGGGGTAATGGAAGTCCTGAAGGGAATGCTGAGAAGTACAGCGCTGAGGGGCTTAATCTGCCCACTGCTAGGGAGCAGGTTGTGCTTCATGTCTCCGAGGAAGCTTGCAGACAAGACCCAGGACTGGAAGCAGGCAGAGTACCAGCCGCAGGGCTGGGGTCATGTGGTGCAGTTCCCTTCGTTACAGCATCCTCATTGCAGGAACAGCGAGCTGGGAAAACTACAGTTCCCATCACCCTTTTGTGCATATCCCTGCGAAACTACAGTTCCCAGAACCTTTTAATGAGCCAGAGAGGATGTCTATGGAAATGAATGCCGACGATTTTTGCATAACACCCTGCACCTCCGGAATGCTGATCGGCCCATGGTTTGTGAAAACAGGAACAGGGGAGAAGCCAGGGAGTGTCAGCGCTGTGGAGCTGTGGCTTTGCCCGCCCCAATAGCCGCAGTGATATCCTCCAGCACCGAGCAACCTTCCTCCTCTCAGGACTCCCTTGGTAGCCACAGAGAAGATCCTGGCCCCCAGGAAACACGGCTGCTGCGGAGGGAGAGGCAGATAAACTACAGATCCCGGCATTCTCCGACAGGCAGCACCTGCGGCAGTCCCTGCACGCCGTGGGGGAGGTGGGGGTGAGGATGAGGATGGAGGGCAGGGAGGAGATGCAGGGCGCCGTGGGGCTGCGCTGCTCCTGGGACATCCCGCCACCCGCTGGCACCCAGGCCAAGTGGGTGAGGCTCAATGTGGGGGGCACCGTCTTCCTCACCACCAGGCAGACCCTGTGTCGGGAGCAGAAATCTTTCCTGTGTCGCTTGTGCCAGGGCGAGGAGCTGCAGTCGGACCGGGTAAGGCAGCTGGGTTGCCTCCCGCACCGTGCCCCACCGAGCATGGGGAGGGCTGGAGGGATGCAGGGATGGACCCAGACCCCGGCAGCTGCACGAGCAACTGAGTGAAAAATGCCTGCTCCTTTCCCCTCCTCTCCCGGGAAGGATTTCCCCATGCCAGATCCTACCTTGCTGTGTTGTAGCCTGGCACCTGCCTTCCCAAGCTGGGGAAAAGAGAAGCCATGTCCCCTTTGCTCCTGCTCTCCTTCCGCTTTGTCACCCCACATCCTGGGTCTACTTCCCAGCTGTGTCTCCCTGACTCAGCCTTGTTCCCTGCAAGGGGCTCTCTGCTCTGTCACACCAGGCCTGGATGCACAGTTGCACAAAGAGACTGAGGCCTATTTTTTGGGCCTTTTCAGATGGATTGATTGATGCTGAGGTGGGCATGCTGAGCAGACCAACAACAGGAGTAAAAATCCAAGCTGGACTGGCTTGGCTAGGGACTCTCAGGGACTCATGGTTTCAAAAGAATCTTAGAAATAGTGGACATTTTTCTTAGGTTTGTATTTTCTTGTATTCTAGGGTATTTGAAGGTTGGTTACAAGTTTTCCTTGGGTTTTTTCTCCTTGTGATCTATCTCTGTTGCTAGGATGAAACTGGTGCATACCTAATAGATCGGGACCCCACTTACTTTGGACCCATTCTGAATTTCCTCCGTCATGGGAAGCTGGTCCTGGATAAAGATATGGCTGAAGAGGGTGAGTCGTGGAGGTCAGAAACCTCCCACTTACCATCACTGAAGTCAGGAAAAACAGGACTTGTTGTCAACCTTGTTGTCTCTTGTTCTCCTTTTGGATGGTGATGTGGGGGGATTGCAGAGAGCTATCCCTGCAAACATGACAATGTCTCCTTTACTAAAGGGGTTTGGAGTGGGTGAGGAAGGCGTCCTTGCAGGTGTTGTGGCATCATGACTGTTTGTCCAGCAGAGATATCACCAAAAGAGAAGTAGGCAAGATCTCAGAGCCTCCATAAGCCATTTTTCACTTGTTCCTGATCTACTTTTAACCGGGCTCTGTGACTGAGTTTTCTATTAATGACTGAGTGTTTCTAATTAGGAATGAAAGCCCAGAAGACCAAACAAAACCAAGCTCATCTCTTCTACTGACTGTAATAAAGACCATCATTAATCAGTGATATGCACTGTATGCTGCTTGTGCTCTGAGGGGTTGTGGACTGCAGAAATTCCAGTGGAGCAAGCCAGACAAACCAATCCCTCATTTGAGGTTGACCATGGGTCCAGTAGGATGACTCAGTCACATCACAGTGTTACCAGCCAGCAGTCCACAGTGCCTTGATATTTTTTGGATGCTAGGGTCTAATAAGGAGCCAATTCCAAAAACAGGCTGTGCTGTCCAGCCCTTGCCAAGCACAGTTTCTGCATGTTCATTAGTCTTCTTGCCTCTCTGACACATTTTTACCTAAAGCAAAGAAAGTTTTCTTCAGAACAGTCTTATCAGTTATAATTCCAAAAATATATCCAAATGATGGTACAGGATTGTAATAAGCACAATTTTGAGGTGTTTCCTACTTGACATTTCTTGTAATCCTGAGGTCAGACAGAGTTCATTCGCAGGTTTTAATATCAAATCTAAAACATAAACAGGAGTCCAGTTCATTCGTAGTGCCTTTTTTTTCCCTGCTGCAAACATTCAGGCTGGCATTAAACCAACCCATTAGACAATTCACTGCTGAAGGAGAGACATAGAAGAGGTCTGAGTGTGTCAGGTAGTGAAGGATCCATCTCCCCAACTACATTTTTTGTGTACTGACCTGGGGACATGTGAGTGTTGCCTCCCAGCCACCTTTCCCTCACTGACCTTCTGGGAACCACCTCCCTTTTCCTGGAGGCCTGTGAGCAAACAGATGAGTCTCAGGAGAGGTGATGGATGCAGACGCCATAGAGAAAAACCCCAAAACATTTCTGTTTACCTGCTTTGAGTTGAAGCACAGGGAAGTGAGCCAGAGATCATATAAAGTCATAAGGGGCTGCAACTCCAAGTGGCCCAGGAACTGTTAGGCTTTTCCAGGGTCTTTTGGTGGCTTGTCAGAACCACAGATTGCCTTAATAAGAGTCTGAGCGAGGTGATAACAAGTGGTCATTGAGAGAGACTGGAGCCTACAGTTCTCCTTGGCCAGTTATCTGGAAAAGGTATTAGCAGTCCTCAGTACAAGCCTTCACTGGCAGTGCCTGTTTCTGTAGTAGGAGGCAGCATAAGGAAATTGGGGTGAGCATTAGAAACAAGATGCAGAGAGCCAAGTTTCAATTCTCTGCAGTAAGAGTTTCAAGCCTGTTAAAAAGTGAGGCAATAGTATAATTTCTCCCTGTGGGCCTTGTGAAGCCCAGAATTGATCATTTGCAAGTCAAAAAATAAAGATGGGCTGTTAACTTTGTGGTCCTTCTGTCTGTCTTTCTCAGGGATCCTTGAAGAAGCTGAGTTCTACAACATTGGTCCTTTGATCCGAATAATCAAGGATCGAATGGAGGAGAAGGACTACACAGTAACACAGGTATGGCAAGACAGAGTGGAGTGGGGAAAGCAGGGGATGTGAAAAGGGAGAGAGATGAGTCTAGAGTGAGAGAAGACTTGAGAGAAGCAGCAAGGAATGGAAGGAAGCAACTAATTAGAGATTATGTGCTAATCCCTATGCAGCAAAATTTTGCAGGGGACAAGCTACCACCAGTTTACTTACAATAAACGAGTTGCATGCTTGTTTTGCATTCCCAGAAGTAATGCTGGATGTAGCCCCTGAAACTAAATCAGCTCTTCTAGCTTTTGGAAGAAGGCAGCTGGTTGCTGGGGGATATAGAGGAATGTTTGTGAGGAGACCAAAGGTGTCATGGAGAGGAGGACTGGTGTGGGGAGTCCTGGGAGTGTTATCACAATGAAGAGCATGGTAATACCTGTAGAGAAACCTGGAGGAAACAGGTAAAAGACGGCTGTGAAAGAGTTAAATGCAGACAAGGAATCAATCCTGTAGCACAGTCACACCCTGTCTTGGCCAGCAACCTTTGAAAATCTGTCTTAGGGGGACGATTGTCTGCTATCTCACTTTTCATCTTGTCTGCCTCAGGTTGTAAGCCTCCAGCAACACAGTAACTTTGTGCTGCAAAGCCCCATCAGCCTTTGTTGCATTTGTGAAAATGATTTTGTAATGACAAGTGCAAACTCCCCATCAAAAGAGGCCAATATCTTCTGGGGACGATGCAGGAAGCACTCAGCTCAATCCCTCCTCTCCAGAAGAGGTTCTGTTCTTGCCTCCAGTGACAGCACAGTAAAAAGTTGGATTGTGATTTTCACTCCCCTTTCACCTGGGACATGAGGAAGAGGATAGGTCTGTCATGGAGGGGTATTACCACTTCATTCTGCAGGAGGGGAACAGCCTTTAGCATGTGACTGTTGTCAGTGTGCTCTGCAATTTCGCTCTCAGGTGCCTCCTAAGCATGTCTACCGTGTGCTGCAGTGCCAGGAAGAGGAGCTCACTCAGATGGTTTCAACTATGTCAGATGGATGGCGCTTTGAGCAGGTAGGGATAAGGCAGAGCAGGAGGGGAAGGAGCTGTCTTTGGGGGAAAAGATCGTGGATACCGTGTGGTTGTCAGGGGAGGCTCCTTCCCTCTCTGAGAATTCTGGGTAAGTCACTGATTGAGCCATCACACTGGCTCTTTCTTGTCCTTTTCTAGAGGTTTAGAGGATACTGTGTGAGGCCAGTCTATTTTGCATCCTGGCTAACTTCTCTCCTGGTTCTCTGTGTTGTCTCCTCAGCTTAGTTATGAGGCCTTTCCACTGGGATTATGGATTGGACTCAATGCTGCATGGTGGGCTTTCTGCCTTGCTCCCCAGGTGGAGTGGATGTTTTCAGGAATATGTGCTTGTGATTCTAGCTCTCATCTTTCCTAGCTTGTGAACATTGGCTCATCCTATAATTATGGGAATGAGGATCAGACAGAATTCCTCTGCGTGGTCTCCAAGGAGTTGTACAACTCCCCCAACGGCCTGAGCTCTGAGCCCAGCCACAAAGCCAAGGTGAGATCGACTTTGCTGTGGCTCTGCTCCCATTTGCTTATTAGATCTTTGCTCTTTGCTCCTTCTCTCTTTTCTCTCTCCCCTGCAACAGTGGGGCACCTCAGTGGTGAAATACAGGGGCCTGTCCTGGTGTTCAGCACCGTGGCATTACAGCCATTGCCCAAAAGGAGGAGTGTGTGTGTTGGAGGAGTGGTGTGTGGCTGTGTGTGGCAAATGGCTTTAGCAAGTCACCCTGGCACTTCTCATGCTACTCTAACATCCCCCTCATGCCTCCTCATGCCCATTCTGTGTATGTCACTGCCTACAGGGCATTACTTCCCTGAAGGTTTTGCAGCATTCTCTTTCCTTTTTCTGAGTCTCAGCCTGTGGGGTGGATATCTTCTGCTCCCCTTTTGAGGGAAGGACAGAAACGTGTGGCAGTGCATGACATCCTGTAGACACCCAGGATGCAGGAAGGAACACTAGCAACTGATGGCAGTTGTTGGGCGGTGGGGTCACAGCACTTGTCAGTGGGTTAGATACCCTGACGTGATACTCCAGAGGAAAACAAGTCTCTCTGTTCCCTGACCTAGAATTGTCTTGGCCATGGGGAAAGGTCCCTTTTTATTCCAGTGTTATGACAATTGCTTTGTTCCATTGTATGTCAGAAAGAACTGCCATGGCTCATCTTGCAAGTATCTCCACTCTTTCTTCCTTTTGTCCCGCATGCTGGGCCACAGAGCACAGAGGAGGACCTGGAGGAGGAAGAGCAGGAGGTGGAGGAGGAGGCAGAGGCAGAAGCAGAAGCAGAGGAGAAAGGTGCAGCAAATCCCTGAGGAAAATGATAAAAATAACCCCCCAGGCATAGACTCGTCCACCTTTCTGGTGAGAGCTCACAGCTAGCAGCAGGGAAGGACTAGAGCAGGTGTGGGGTGTGGGGGCTGTCCTCTCCAGGAGTTGGAGTCTCTCTGGAGATAAAGCTTATAGGGGAGAGCTGTTACCATGGCTGCTGCTTTGTATTTTAAACTGTTTGGTTTATCTATGGTTTTATTTTTATTTGCAGACTGTCCATCTATTCAGGATTGTGTTAAACTCTCTTCCTGCGGACCCTCCCTCCTGCTCCCTTCCGTGTCCATCCCAGCACTGTCATCTACCTCCCACATTGCCTCACTCGCCAGCCTCCAGCATCCTTCCCTCTGCTCTCTTTCTCCCCCAGGGCTCAGAGTGGTCTCTGCCCAGGGCCCTGTCTCTCTCTGCTCCTCACTTTTCCTCCTCTGCAGGTATGTTACCTGTCTGCACTCCCAGCTCCTGCCAGCCTGAGCTCTGCATGAGTGACTCACTTCCCTCTTGTGGGTATGGCCCTGGTTTGTAGAGCTTGGGGAGGGGAAAGAGGGAGGTGTGAGGTTGACTCATCCCTAAGGTGGCTTTACCTATTCTCATCCTATGCGTGCCTTTACCTGCCAAGCAGATCCTATGGCTCTGGACCAGAGGCTCTGGCAGCAGAAAGGAGAGTGCAGCTGGGAGAGGGGTGGAAATGAATGCAAAGCAGGCAGGGGTGGTTCGGGGAAGGGGTGGAATTTCGCCACGTGTCTGCGTGACACGCATGCCAGATCGCTTCTCCGGACTGCTGTCCGCAGCTCCTTTGCCTGCCAGCCCGGGAGCAGTTTGCAGAAGGCAGCCTGTTATTTTACCCTCACTGGGCTTTTCCCCCACTGGCTCTGCCAGGGTGAGAGCACAGTGGGAAAGGTGGCAAAGGCAGAGCAGAAGCAGCTGGTCCCCACTGCAGATGTTCTCACAGCTGTGTGCAAAATGAGCCTCTCTGCTCTGCCTCCTGCTTAGGAAGGCGAGCTGGCCGACATGCATGGGGCTGGGTATGGAAATCATTAGAAGGATTCCTTTCCATACTGCAAAACTGTGAGGCTCTTGTTGAACTGGAGATGCTCAGTGCCAATCTCCACCTGTGCTGATGGAGGGCACTTGTTAGCTGGCTGACATTTCTCTCTCCCTCCGTTTGAAAGCCTCTATGTCTATGGCTGTGGGACCTGAGTGTTATCTTAAGACTCAGTGTGTGTTAATCACATGGACTCTTTCTTCCTTTTGGTCTGTTTTCCCACCCTCACTCCTCCTCTCTTTTCTTTTTCTTCTGTTCGTGTTTCCTCCGTCATCTCCCTTCTTCTAGTTCTCACTCTGCCCCCCATGCTCAGTTGCTTTATTTCCTACCATTGATTTTGTTTCTCTTTCTCTCTCCTTCTCTAGCTGTTACAAGCCAGAGATCTGAGGATGTGATCTGAACACTCCACTCCAGCCTTTTCATTTCTTGTTTATATCTTTATTTTTGTACTGCAGTATATGGCAGCCCCTTGTCCCACAATGACTCCCCCAGCCCCCTTCACTCTTCACATGCAGCCACTTTTTATTTTAAAATTCACCTCGGAGGCCTGAGCTTCCAGCCCTGGAGGAGGGCAGATGCTCCATGGAGCCCCTGGGCTGCTGTGGGAGCTGGAGCCCACGGCCCCCTCCTATGCCTGGCAGTCTGGCTTTCCTTAATGTCACAGTGGCCCCTGGTGGGGACATCAGCGATCAGCCACTGCAGCCTACGGTCCCTTCCTGAGCACCCTGGATGCAAATGGGGACTGAAACGGTGGCAGCTGTGGAAGAACCAGCCCTTGCCCTTTCGCTGTTGCAGGCAACTGGTCTGGGCTTGTGGGCTGGGGACAAATGCAGAGCCACCGTCCTTTTCTGGGCCACCTATATTGCTCGGAGGTGTCCCTGTGCTGGGTATCATGTTCCTTGGTGCCTCCCTCCCTGTGCCCCAAAGCAGCCCTGTGCCAGCAGTGAGGAGAACGGTGTGCTTCCTGGGTATCAGGAACACGCTGGTGCCTGACGTTTTGTCAGCCAGCACCAGGATATCCCAGTTTTGGGGAGCGGGGCGTTTGCTTCACTGCTGTGTCTGAAGACTCCTGAATAAAATTCAGTCTGTTCCTCCTTGCCGCCTCTCATTTCAAGTGGCAAGAATTCATTGTAAGGGGGTGGGAGTTGGAGAAAAGGAGTTTGGATTCATCACCTGGAGGCACCAAAAGCTGCTTGTGCTATGCCTGTCTTCTAGGGGCTGGAGGTCTGTGCCACATCCCCACTGCAGGCAGCTGGGCTACAGAGCAGGTTTGCTTATTGATATCTGCACCCTTAAATCCTGACAGTCGGTGAGGACCACCTGTCTAGCAAATGTATTGACCCCAGGGACATCTGGCGTGGGAGTGGGCAGGGGTGTGGAAACTTTTGCCAGACGCCAGTGCCAGGACCGGAGTTTGGTCAAGAACATACAAACCTCAAGATAATTTTTAGCAGAGTGAAGCAAATTAGAGCCAAAACAATCCTCAAATTAATTTTATTTCTAATTCCAGAGAGTGGCCAATTGTGTACACACACACATACACACACACACACACACACACACACACACACACACATATCTTTAGTTAAAAAACCAAACCCGCTGCAGTTGCACTTTAAGCCCTCTGCCCTGAAGCCTTCTACTTCACCTCCTGGATTACCTGAGATAGGAGATGGAAGCAGTTGAGATGCCCTGATGTTAAAGGTATTTAGAAGGCCTGAGGGAAGGGGATGGGAGTCTGCTCCAGTGTTTTTACTGGGGGAAGTGCAGCAGTGGAGGCTGGGTGCTGCTCCAGCAGGGAGGCAGGACGCGTGCTTGGGGGTGCGATGCTGGACTCATGCCTGGGAGTCAGTGAGACGTGAAGAGTTGCCTGGCTGAGCTGAACAGCACACTGAACAGCACATGCCAGCTAAGAAAAGATGCAATTAGGGAGATGGAAGAGGAGGAGTGATGGGAGGGGAAGGGGGATGAAGGATAAGCAGCAGGAAGGAAGAGGGAGGCAGATTGATTTCACAGTTACTGGAATCTTTAACTACATCAGTCACATTTTCTTTCAGCAAATGTTCCAGCATAAGACTGTGGCTGAATCACATGGTTCATGGAAAGTTCAACTCCCCTTATTCCTCTTCTCAGAAACCATCAGCTTGGGACTATTGCTGTGTGTCATGTCATTGCCTCCAACCCCCCCCTCTTTTGGATGGATGGCCTAAAAACCCCTTGGGATGCTCCCTGGGAAGCACTGATGGGGAAGAGGGTCTGTCTGCTTTTCTCTACAATCCCTGCGGCAGCCTTTTTTTACCCTGTTCAGAAGAGCATCCTGGGTCTGACAACATCCCACACTCTATCTCTGAGAGGCAAGTGAGCAAGATCAGGAATGAGTGCCATGTGAGTGTAGGTGTGATGGGGAGAAGACAGAGATGCACTTTTCTCAGCTCATGGTTTGGTTCATCCAGCCCAGCACTTGAGTGATCCTGGTGTATACTCCATAGTGATTTGCACGTGCGCATCCCATTCCCCAGCTGACCAAACCAGCCAGAAACCATCTACCACTGGGTTCTTTGCAGGCCAGTGGACCTCCAGAATCACCCTAGAAAAAAGAAAAGTAAAATGAAGTGATGGTGATCCACCAGCTTCTGCTGCTGCCTGATTATGCTGTCTTTGAGCCCCTCTGTATACAGATTCCTGTATCCCCTCAACTCATGCCTGGGACATCTGCAACATTCCTTGTACCTTAGGCAGATGTCAAAAACAGTCTCCAGTGCAAGTATCTGACTCATGTATTCCTTCATCGTTCAAATTCCGCCCCCTCAGCCAGGCCCCAAAAAACTTGAGTGCTCTACTGATTCCTCCTGCTCTGTATGGCATTTCCAAATATGTGGCAAGTAAGGAAGCTGGTGGAATTTAACTGGATTCCGTGAGGGATGGCGAAGAGGAATTCCTTGAGATTGATAGTAATGAAGAAACGGATGGGTTACTGTGTATGACAGGTGCTAAAGAGGCTGAGGGCGTAAGAGACTGATGTAGTCACCTGACTTGAAAGTGGGAGGTAGAGTGGAGAATGGGCTGAAGTGAGAAAAGGGTTTTTTAACTGTATTTGGATCCTGTCTAAGGCAAGGATGCTGGGAAGCAGTGGTCATGAGAACTGCTGTTGGCTGCTTTGATCAGAGGAAGTGTTGGGAAAGTGACCTTATATGGTCTTTCCCCCCTCATTTCAGGCTGTGGATTGCATTTGTGAGACTTGGGACACATCCCACCTCTGGTAGTCAACCCTGATCCCACAACTCCTCTGTCACCTGGCAGGCATCCTTCTTGCCCTGGTAGTACCCAGCACACAGCATCCTGGGAGTAATCATGTAGTGATAGGCCTCACTGCAGGCGTTCTGCTGGATGAGCTGCACGTCTACCTTCTGCAGAACGTCGCTGATGTGCCCTGAAAGGTAGAGCACCAAAAGTAGCACAGGTGAGCTATGGTGGAACTTCTCCCAGCCCACGCCTACCTCACCGCATGCTGAAACCTGTCGTCAGAATTTCTGTTCTACTCTCCACTGGCATCACAGTCTCTGACTTTCAGCAGTGCACTTTTCTGCATGGAAGGACTAAAATTCCCCTTCATCCCTTTCCCTACAAGGATATGTTGTGGGCACTTCAGCTTTTGGGACAAGGAGTATTCTGCTTTGGGGAAACCTCTGGGTCGTCAGAGTCTTGGGTTTGTTTCTCACTGAAATGGATGTTAAGGTCTTCCGTCTAAGAATACAAATCAGGAGTGTCCGGTTCTGTATAGTCTCCTGAGTGTTCCCAACTAGCAAGCAGCTGGAACAAGTCTGTGAGTGGGTGAAGGCACTAAGCTGACCTGAAGGGCCATTCTAGTCTTTGAAGAAGACACACATTGTCCCCATACAGATTACCAGACTGTCATGGCTGCCTCTCCAAATGAGGTTTCAGGGCACTCAACAGGTAACTTTGATCAACCTATCACCCAAAATCAAAAGGGGTGAAGGAAGCACAATATTTTGGGATGAACAGAAGCCTCTTGTGCCTACAACACATCTGAACCTATGTTTCTGTCTCAGCACTGCTGCAGTAGGCCACCAAGAGACCTTGAACCTACCACCTTCCTTGAGGGCTCCCCAGCCAGTGATCCAGCAATGAAGGCCAGGCTCAAAGATGTGAGAAGGAGCAGGCAAGCAGATGGGCTGGATTAAGGAGGAGACGATCACAGGATGGTCCAGCTGGAGCAGGGCCACATCATAATCATGGCTGTCCTCCTCGTAATAAGGGTGGAGGAAGAGATGGATAACCTTGAAGGACACCTCTGTATGGCCGGTGGCATTTTGCAAGTACTTGCCCAAGTAAACGGTCCAGATGGAGGGCGAGGCCAGCCTGTAGGATGCAGCAGAGGAGCATGGGACCCAAAGGACACACTTTGCAGGTAATGCTATCCCCATCCTAGCACATGCTGACATCTCCATTGTTGTGACAGCATGGGGACAACACAGAACCAAAACAAAGGTGGAGCTGTGAAGAATAATTTGCTGCGACTGACCCCTCAAAGCTGCTCTGTGAATCTCAGTATTGCCCCCTTTTCCCTGCACGCACCCCCAGATAATACTGCATAACCCTTTCTTCAGCTCCAAGCCATGGAGGAGCACGGCTGAGGTGCCAGATGAGGAGTGCAGCTGCCCCATGGCATTTTCATCAGTCAGAAGAGCCTCCAATCATGCATAACATGGAAAGCAATGCAAGTCTTTCTCTCCAGCACCTCCCCTCTCCGTTTACCTCTCATCCTGGAAGCAGTGTGCGGCCGAGACCACCCAGCGGTCAGCAATCAGTGTTCCCCCACAAATGTGGCGGCCCCGAACTTGCAGGCTGGCCTGCCATGGCCATTCCCCTTCCACAGAATTCATACCACCCACAATCCTGCTGAGAGGGGCTTGCATCCCACAGTCTGAGGAGGAGACACAGCAGGTACTTCAGGGAAGGAAGGGAACACGATATACTGTGCCTGCCCTTCCTTTCGTACTTAGTTTACTGAAGAGTTTGACCTCTAATTGCTTGTCTTACCCAGCCAGCAGATGCTTTATGCAGTGCCCAGGACAGGTCTAGTGAGCACTCCCTCCCAGTGTTCCCCAGCTGCAGCCTGGGGATCCCTTTGGGGCAGCATTCTGACTGTGCTACCTGCTGTGCTGTCAGGAAACCCTCCCAGTCATGCCATTTCACCACCTGCTGAGGCTCCAGAAGTAAACAAGTAGGGAAATCGAAACCTAAACTCCCTCCCTGCCAATAGCCATGCAGACATGGGTGATTTTTCTGGCTGGAGCCTTGTACAATGGCATATAAGCCAACGCAGTGGTCAAACGGGCAGCCTGTGGGTTGAACCTGGCTGGTGAGACATGTCTGTCTGGCCTGATGCCTCTGCCTGAAGGAGGCAGGGAGCAGCTGTCCACAGAGCAAGTGCCTGCTCACAGCTCAGCACAGAGCTGGCTCATTGCTGCTGTCCCTGCCCCTGCAGGATGGAGCAGGGGCACTGGTACTGTGGTACTGGGGTGGGCAGAAGGTGGTGGAACAAGGGAGGGTGGGTGCTTCTTCTGGGTGGCGGGAGGAAAGGGGGCAACTTGCAGCTACGTGTCATCCTGAACCTGCCTGGCTGACATGTGGCTGATCATTTCCTCACCACAGTGATTCTCATCAGACAGGTCCTTGCAGTCTGCAGTGGTGTCACACAGGGGGTTAGGTTTCTTCACACAGGTCCCATCTTCACAGCGGTAGGTGAAAGGACCACAGGGGACCCCTGCAAAAAAGGAAGGGAAGCCAAGACTGAGAGAGGGCAGCTGGTTGTAGATGCAGCCTGAAGTCCTTTAAATGAGGAGAAAGGGCAGCAGAGAGCTTGGGGGAACTCCATAAATGATGACAGGGAATTTCCTGAACAAACAAACAGCTCACAAACATTGTGAGGAGGCTGGGCGAGTTAACTCCCAGATGGTGCCCTTATGTCACACGCGGGAAGTACACTACAGACAGCCTTGGCTCGAGCACAGGAGTGGGCATGTCATCCCAGCACTGTCCCCTCCCTACCTCCGCTGCAGTGCTCCTCATCACTCCCATTGACACAGTCCAGCTGCTGGTTGCAGACCCTGCTGAACTCGATGCAAGTGCTGTCCTCACGGCACTGGAACTTCGCAGGGCACACTGCACAGGAGGGAAGCACGTGGGAATCGGGTATGCAAGACAAGATGTGAGGTCAGGGTCCTAAGTCCTGCAGTCTCTACAGCCTCTTCCCCCACCTCATAAGCTGTGCTTAAGACAGCTCTGGTGTAGTGCAGCTGTGTAGCTTTTGCCTGATCTGCATTGTAGGTGTTCCTGCACCCTGTCTTACACTTTCCTGTTGCTGACTTAACTTTTCTTGTCTTGGCCTCAGACCTGCCTCAGCGCTACGTACTTGCCTTGAGGTCCATGGGCTCCTCAGTTACAACCACCAGTCCTGATCTGCTTGCCTTGTTAGGGTTTTGTAGGACTGCATTCTGTCTGGTGATGTCACTATTCCTCTGGCCTTGCTGTCACCCTCAGCTCACTGTTTCACACAGACCAGCGCTTCCCCTTGCAGCTGAGTCCTGAACAACAGTGGATCCCGCCATGTCCATAGTTCTGGTGGACACTGGAGGATGGAGATGGGCTTAAGCTGCCTGCCCATCTCAGAGTTTGTCTTCTGTTCACAGATTTCCAAAGCAGGAACTTCTTCTGTTTGTGTGTACCATTTTCTTACTGCAATGACTATGATTTCTTCATTAATAGCATGAAGCTTCTAGATGAATAAAGGCACATGAAGGTCTGAGGCAACCTGAACTTTGATTTTAAAGACAGGCACTTTTCCATGCAGACATAGAGAGAATAAGCAGAGATGCACCAGTGGCAAGAGTATAAGAAGGGAAGGAAATCATAATGTTTCTATTTTTTTTCAAATATAGAGTGATGTTTGGAAACACTGAGAAAGTGTGGGGTTTCTGTCAGTCTTGGTCTGTGTCAGCCTATGGAACTGAATGATGCGATATCCCTGGGGCCAAGGAGCTACTGGGATTCAAGAAAGGATTAGATATTCATAAGGATGCAAATGTATCCATGTCTACTGGAGGGAAGCATGCAAACCCTGATGTCAGACAGCTGGATGATGGGACAGAGCACAGTATCAGCAAGACTGCAGACAATACAAAACCCAATTTCGGCAATCCTATGAGAGGTTTCACATTTCTAGCACTGAATTAAAGCCTCCTTGAGAAAGATTTCTCCTTCCTTTGACTTTAGACTTTTCCTACACCTTCCTCTGAATCTTTCAAAATTGGCCACTGTCTCCACTGGTTCAGGGCTCTTTATCTGTGAAAAAACATCTGTAGGAAACAACTAATGAGAAGTTAGTGGTGGCAGCAATATGATGAGTCCCCCATCACACCAGAGATGAGAGAATAGATGAATTAGGTATCATGTCTAAGCCTGAATTGCTGTTCCTGTGAGAGTGGGTCTCTGCAGGAGTTCTGAGATGCTAAGGATGGAGTCTGCATCAGCACTAAATGCTTTTGGCATGAAGAACTGATTGAGGCTGATCAAGGAATTTGATGCTCCCAATCTGGGGTAAAATATATGAGTGAGGATTTGTAGAGATGAAGTGTCACAAATGAGCTGGGGGGAAAGAGGAGAGAGAAGGGCAGTGGATGGGCTTGGGGAAATGAGTGGGGTGGGGGATGCTAAGCGGTGTGACAGCAGAGGGAGCTGTAGGCCAGGGCTGAGGTTGGTTTTGGACCCTGGGTGGGAGGAAAGCAGGACAAGGTGGGGGACAGCTTGGGCAGAGGGCTTCTTTCAGGCTGCCTGGAACTCTTGGTGCTCTCGGCTACTAGAGGACTCTCCTGGGAAGGATTTGCTGTGACAGGAGCCAGAAGCATTACTGCTCTTTCCAGAGATAAAGCCATGCAGCAGTGGGATGAGACTTTTAAGGCACAGAGGTTTAAGCTCCTGAAGCTGAGGTCCAAGGCTGTGCCTCGGCCAACCAAATCCTCCCCATCTCTCCCTACCTTTGGAGGAGTGAGGGGCTGTGTCTTGCTGAGACCAGGGACCAGCAGGGAGAAGAAAATACTCACCACAATTTCTCTCATCCAGCCCATTGGGGCAATCTTTGATCCCATCACAGGCTGGGACGCACAAACCGTTCACCAAACACAAGAACTCCCCAGGACAGGCTGTGAAACCAAAAGAGAGTAATTAGTCCCCAGTGACTGGAAACCTCCTGGCAGCAGAGCACCATGGCTTGAAGGCATGGAGTTGCACACCCTCCTGACCACACGAGCACTGCTGCTGTGTGCTGGCAGCACTCACTGCATCCCCAAAATCTGCCACATCATCTGCTCTTAACAGGGGCGTATGGAGCCAGGCTATGCACCAGGGGAAAGAGGGCTTTCCCTGTTTCACATTGTACCAATGGGCAATATCCAGGATAACCACCTGTGTGGCACGCCATGCCTCGGGATCACTGCTGTTTCATGTCTCCTGAATGCCACGGAAAAGCTGAAACAGACTCTTTGGTGTTGTTATCCAAACTTAAGTGGGACCTTGAAGGGGTTGTTGTTAGACATGTTGACAGATGCATATATTCAGGGACTGGTGTGCATTACTGGCACCCTTTGGGAGGGAGATGGTGAAACCTTGGAAAGACAAACTGTGGGTGGTATTTGCATATGTGTGCATTTGTGTGTGGTTTTATTTATGTCTTGTTTGCATGGATTCCAAGGTGAGCAGGAAGCGGCTCTCTCTAAGAGATCTTGTAATCAAAATTTAGCAACAAATATTGCTTCAAGCAGAGGTGCTTTCTCATTGAATCCCCAAGGCCAATCCGTGAAGTTGACATGAGAGTAAGATTTTAGGCAGCTTTGTGACCTCGGGTTTTGTTGCATGGATGCTCTGGCCAAAAGAGGCAGGGCTACATGTGCAGAAGCAGCTTTGCACATAATTGCCTCTTCTTTTGTGGGGATCACAGGTGTGTGCTTCACTGGTGTGTGAGTGTCTTCCTGAAGAGTGGATGGCACCTAGGGCTCCCAGGCTGTGCCTTGTGTTTCTCCTGGCACAAGCCAAATGCAGAGGGGCTGCTGGTTCCCACCACCCCACTAAGGAGCAGGGAAGAACCTGAGCTTACGGTCAGATTGCTTGTACAGGCTGTAAGCTGCCTGTACACCAGGGCCAGTTAAGGAGATCTGCGAGGTGAAGGTGATGGTGATGTCAGCAGAAGATGTGACGGGGATCCTCTCAGCGTAGGCTTGCAGGGTCCGCAGGCCACACAACCTGAGGGGAAACACAGGCGAGGTGGCTTGCACAGGAAGGCAGGAGATGGAGCAGGGCAAGGGGGCTCAGTGGGGCTGGGGTGGAAAGGGGGTCATACAGACTGGGTGCTGCAGGGGAACCAAGACTACAAAATGTCTTCAGTATGCATGAGATACAGAGTCCAGAGCGACCCTCCTATCTTTGGACATTTCCCACTTTTTGGCAAGCACTGAGATCAGGCCATGCAAAGCAGTTTAGTTCTTATAGTGTAGGAAGATTCTCCTTTGTCATCTTTCTGAAGAAGCCATGTTGTAGAAACCCTGGCACTGACAGTTTAAGAGAGGAAGGCAGGGAGAGAAAAAGTGGAAATCCTAAGCCAGGGTGACATAACTTCTGGATCAGACCTTTCACAGGAAAACAAGTTACCTCCACAGGAACCATGGAGAAGGCACTAATGAGATGGGTTGGGGGAGGTTTTGGAGGAAAACAGGCAATTTTGCAGTAAGTGGGAGGAACTCAAAAGCTGTAGGTCCATCTATCTCAGAGCCTGCTTTGAGGAGATGGGAGCACAACAGCCCTCCATCATTTGCACCTGGGCAGCAGTGAGCAGCAGCCCCAGCTACATACACATGCTAATTATGGGAAGTCCTGCAGGGTAAGGGGCTGCAGTCAAAGCAGGAGGATATGGAGCTAAGGGGAAGATCTGTACGGAGGTGGATGTAAGGCAATGGCACACACAGATAATATTGCAGAGGTGGTGACAGGCAGATTTGCAAACACAGGAGATGTGGGAGGACACCAAGGTTACATACACAGGAGAAAACTAAGACGCCTGATGCAAACAGCAAGTCAGAGAAAGCAGGTTGGTAGCTCGAAGCAAATCTGTAAAAAATGTGTTCACTGGGGAGAGAGTGAACAAGACGAGCAGAGTGGGCACTGAGTGTAGCTCAGTGTGTAGCTCTTCCTCTTCAGATATGGTGGCTGAAGTGAGCTTTACACCTATAGAGGTTTAATCCCAGTTTTATCCCGAGTGGGAAGTGAGAGTCAGAAACCAGAACCCCACCACACACCTTCTGTTCTGAATTATCCATTGGCCTTGGGTACAGGGCAGGTCATGCTTCTGCCTGCTGAGTGCGTAGGCATCGAACCAGAGGGTGACCCCATAGTCGAGGGATGGGACCTGCAGACAAGGGGGTGCAGAGCAGAGGGCAGATGGCTCCTAGGAGTGTTACAGCACACTCCATAAGTCAGAAACGAGTAGAGCAAATGTCATGTCTGGCCATATGACAGGTCAGAAAGAAGCACCCTCTAAACTGGAGCCATGCCACAGCCCAGGGTGGCTCTGCTGCTGGTGTCAAAGTCTGGCAATTCCTATCAATTCCTATCAATCTGGTTCTGCTTTGAACAACTCCTCTGGAGATCAGGTTTCAGATTCTTCCTCAGCTATGGCATCTCTGAGCTGGTATGCGATATTAGACTCCTTCCCCTTCAGAAACACACCTTATGTGGAGGCTGGGCAGGCTGCCACCCTCTGCTTGCTTCTCATGATGATCTGACTGAAACCCCTGGCTGTCCCCCTGCAATGTGCAGAGTGCTGCCTGGGTTTCAGGGATGGGGTGGAGGCTCTTGTGGGAGCTGGCTCTTACCATCATGTGCCAGGTGCACTGCGTGTTGGGTGCATAGTAGCTGGGGTAGTGTGGGGTGCCGATCTTCCCCTGCAACTCCAGGCTCTCCCGCAGAGTTATGTTCACTTCACAAGCTGTAAATACAGACATTCAGAGCCCTGCTCTCTGTCAGCTCAGCCTCAGCCTGGCGAGGCCATGTATCCACTGGAAGAGAGAAGGGACTATAAAGCCTGATACAAAGGTGACTGGAGTGCTCTGCCATCTCTCTTCAAGCGGTCATTTCTACCCAGGAAGATTTTAGCCTCCTCCTCTTGTCCAGAGAAGGTTAATGGTAATGTATTCTGCTGCCTTAGAGTCTTATGTTGAACTGACACTCATATGCAAGTGCGTGTGGATGTGATGTCCAGGCCACATCTGGTCTGTCCATGCATGAGAGCTTGGCCTTCTCCTAAAGCATCACGATCACTCAGGCTCTGCCTGCCAGCCCCTGGGCTGTAAAGTCTCGAGCCACATGCTGGTGTATGAGTCCAAGTGAGGGAGCAACACCTAGCCTGCCTTTTACTGACTACCCTTGCAATCCAGAGTGAATTCTGCCCCTAGTAGGGATGCAGGACCTCCAGGAGCTGTGATGCTGCAGGAGATAACCCGTCTTCTTGTAACTAAGCCACACTCCTCCAGCTTTCCTCACCTTCGAGGGGCACTGCCTGTGCTGAGAGGATGAAGGGATCATAGTAGCTGTACATGGCTTTCTTCCACACAATGGACATGACAGGGCCAGACGAAAGGACTTCCACGATGGGCTCCTGCCGGCTGCAGCCATAGATCCTCAGGGGAAAGAGATAAAAGGATGGGAATGAAGCAAGCAATGAACAAATAAAAAAGAAGAATGAGAAAGAGAGACAATGGAGATCTGTGTTATCCACACACAGCAGTTGTGAGGCACTAACTGAACCAAGGAAAGGGCCAACAGTGACAGCTCCTGCTGCATGGCCGTGTGAGACATATCCCACATCAGTGACTCCAGCTCATCAGCAACAGGCAGGTTGTACATCAAAGAAAACCTCCTCTGATGTCGTCTGACACCTTCCCCTGCTGTGGTGTGTCATGCCATCCTGCCTGCCTTCCCCACCGTGTTCTCCGTGCTCGGGAACTACCTACGAGGTGATGAGGTGTTTCTCCAGGGGCCCGGCTGCATCGTACATTGCCAGGCGGTCCCTGCAGTCAGGCAGAGTCCACTCCAGGCGTAGCTTGATCATGTAGCCATTGAGGCCATGGAGGTGCCAAAGACAACTGGAGGCCAGGTAGTCGGGGCCCTCCAGCCTTACGATGTCATCCTCCTGGACATAGCTGTACCTGTAGCAACCTGAAACAGAGGTGGTTGTAAGGGAAATTAAGATCTGGGATTGTCACTGGTTACATCAGTGTAAGCCCTGTTTTAGGGTAAGGCTGACTCATCCCAGTGATCTCGGTTTACTTTTACGTATATTGTGGTGGCACTGATCCTTTTGTACCATTGCCCCAGTTTCTCTCTATAAGAACTTTAGTTAAGTCTCCTTTTCCTTGGTTAAGCTAACACTACCTCAGGCTTTAAATACCAGCACAGCACAGTTATCTTCCACAGCCTTTATTTACTTTTTCATTTCTTTCTCCTCTCAGCCCCATATCCTTCCTGGCTTTACATCTCCCTCATCTGAATTCCAGGTTTCAGAGGACTTTCACACCAGGACTTTTGAGTAAATATCAGCTTAAAGGTGAGCTTCTAACAGCATATCTAATGCAAGCTGCCAGACAGAGAACTTACAACACTGCCTGAAATTACTAAAAACGTCTTCAAACATTACCAAGACAACAGACTCCTAAACGAGGCACATCCAGCGCAGAGCCACACCGGAAATCCCCACCCCACTCAGCAGCATTGTATGGGGCCAGGAATTAGCACCGTGGTACCAGCACACCAAGCTGTTTCACAGTTCTTATTAGGACCAGGACAAGTCTGAGGTGGCTGCATTGCCCCTGGCAGCTGGTACCTCTGCCCAGAGCCACCCAGTACATAGCAGTCAGTTGGATCTGGCCAAGCAGCTGCAGTGGTGCTCCCTTGCTTCTACTCTCTTGTCCCCTTCCCAGGATTTACAGCTCCAGGAGGCCAACGAGCTTTCTGTCCCCTGTGAAAATCCCTCCCATAAAGTCACGAACTCAAAAGGAAAGGAAAAGGTAGCCTACCCAGAGTGGATTTCAGCACTACTATGTCTTTCACACTGGATTCTGTTAGAAAGAAAATATATAAAGGAAGATAAACAAAAGCATAAACTGGATAAAAAAAGATAATCTGATAACCTAGCATGGCAGGTGAGGACTCCCTTCCTTCCTAAAATAACTGGCTCACTGATGATTTCAGCATGGGGCATCCTGCAGGTACCTCTCTATCTGCTTTCAGTCATGCCTTTCCCAACCATCTCTCTGGGAAATTTCTCTGCCCCTGATCCAAATCCAACAGCCCTAATTCATGCTTTCCAGCCCAGGAAACTTCTCTGCCTTTTTTCCTTGCCCATTTTTGTGTGCTGTTCTGGGACCTCTTCCCAGGAGGGCTGGGCATTGCTTCAGGCAGTCATCCCCTTCCTCTGCCAGCCACATCACAAGGCACAACCCCACTTCCCAGAGCCTTCACCATCTGCTGTCCCAGTTTACAGAATGCCTACTCAAAAATATGGGACGTACTGAGGGCGGAGAAGGAGTCCTCTCTTGATGACCACTCTGCAATGAGCTACTCAACATCCTTACAGAGTCCACCTTTGGAGAAGGGAGTTGCAGAGAAAGTGACCAGCGAGGGATACAAATCTGTGCGAAATACTCACAGGGTGGACAACACTAAGAGAGCTGGGCTTTTCTCCAGCCTCCCAGCTGAACTGGAATCAGACAGAGATCAGGTGCTACTGGGAATAATTGCCAAAATAAAGGCACTGTGAGGTCAGCTGGGTGTGAGGATTGCTCCCGGGGGCTTGCCTAGGTCAGGGTTTTGGTCTTCTGTAGCTTCTCAGCAATTCTATGGGGAGAGATGAGTGGTTTTGTCATAGCAAAAACAGATGTTGAGGAAAATAGGATCCTACAGGCATACGGCAGGATCCTAGAGAAGCTCATGTGATGTAGGGAATGGTTTGTGCAGAGCTGGTAGTAAGTACTCTTTTATCTGAAGGTAATAAACACTAATTCCTGTAGGGAAAAGAAAGTCCTGAAAGACTTTTGGGGAAGAGGGAAGCTAGTGTACTGGGGTGAGTGTGGCTGTTAGTAAAAATTAAAGCACTGGAGCTGTTGGAGAGGTTCCTGTGCTACTCAGCGGTTTGCAGCTCTGTGTCTCAAGGCAGTGAATGTTTAGAGCTGAGCAACCCGGGCAAGAGTCTGTCAGGAAGCAATGAAGTGCTAATGACCTGCTATTAGCTCGCTGTTTTTTCCTCTAACTGTACAGGGCAAATGAAACCAGAGGTTAACTCATTGGCTGGAGGTCACCCTGGCTCAGCAGTATAAGAAGTTTCTGGCTTTTGCCTGTTATCAGACCGTGCTTCTGACTGCAGGGAGAGGTGGAAAGGACTAGGGAAAGCAGAAGGAGCTGGATAAACCACAACTGGTGTGTTAAGTCCAAAATAGAAAGAAGTGTGGTCTGCTGAAATGAATAAAGCAGTGAAACAGATGCAAAGCAAATAAGAGGGAATTGGGAACAGCTAAAATTATGGCACCACCATTTTTATTTGTTTATGGGTTGCATTATGAAGTGAGCAAATAAAAGGAAAATGCTAGGTGGGCTGACTTGGAAGGATTCAGCATATTTCCTTGTGATAGCTTTGTTAAGAAAGTTCATTTAAATTGGCTGAGCATAGGGTCTGGTATGCTAGAAACAAATCATAAGTAGAAGTAAGGAACTAATGGTAACTGTGGGAGGAGATGCCTTGATGAGATGCTAATGCAGCTTCTGACTAAGATCTTAAAATGATGGTCTGGATGAAGGAGTGAAAATAATTTAGAGGAAATCGTATTTTCTTTATGGACACCAAAATTGACCCACAAAACAATTGGGGGTAAAAGTTAAAGAAAGAATGGATAGGATATAATAAAAGAAGCTTCATCTTAGAATAATGCAAGATAGCATGCCTGAGTAAAAAAAAGAAACCACCTTGGAGATGTAACATCTCGTGGGAAGAAGAAACTTGGAAATAGGACTCTCAAGAGGAGAGAAGAAACATAGTGTACTTTAAAACCTGTGAGATTTGGGACTCTGTAAGAGGGATCAGACAGGCTGACAAGTTAAGCCTCATTATAAAGATCAAATATAAATTCCATTGGACTTGTGTGCATTGACTATAGATACATCCCTAGTCCTTTACCTAACACTTACTTTAGAGCAGTTTTGCATGGGTGGCTTTTTAAACAGGCTGTGACCTTCACTGTGGCAACAATAAACAATCCTTAAAATCATATGTCAAGAAATGAAGTGACATTGATGTTTTGTCTCAGAGGAAGACTTAGTGGTGACTCAGATATGTTGCTCTTGTTCTCTCTATCAAATAGTCTGGAATAATCTCCCAAAGGAAACTAGGAAACCTAAATGCTGGCTGTTTACAAACAGAGGTGATCAAAGTCATGACCTGTCTAAAATCTTGCTCTACAGAAGCCAAAGCTGATGGGTGAAAAAAAATCCTACCTATCTGATCATGATCAGGTGTATCTCCAATAATTTTAATCCTTCAATGGAAGGATTTTTATTTTTAAAGCAAACTTCAGTTCTTCTCTACCAGGAAAAAATGTGAGTAATTGTATCTCCTGATCCTTACTATTTCACTCATCCTCTTCAGGTTTCCTCTGTCTCCTTCAATAGTGACTCCTGGCCTTTTCTCCTAACCTTATACATTGTGGAGCATCTCTGACTGCTCAGGCCACAGCTGAGCAGCTGGTACTTACCCAGGAGAACCAGAGAGTCTGGGTTGACCCTGTATTCTGTCTGGTAGGACAGGCTGCCCGAGCTGTTGAAGCTGGTGGAGAGCTCTTGCTGGAGCACTGTGTTTACCCTCTCAGCAGTTGCCTCCTTCTGCTGACTCTCAGGGATTTGGAGGGTGAACCAGAAGAAGAAGGTCAGAGCTCCCTCCCTAATGGAGAAATAGCACATGAAATGTTCTTGCTCTTCATCTCCAGAATTGCTGGAGAGAAAAACCCAGGAGATTAATCCTCCCCACTGTTTTTCCACAATCAGACACATTTGTGTAGACTTTCCACCTCTGCTGCTGTGACCCAGAGGAACCCCTTTGAGTGGGGCAGGAGACCTGCAATGTCCATGGTGCGAGTCAATGCTCAGTGCTTTGTGGGTGGGAAGAAGCCTTTCTATGCCATCTGGCTTCAGTGATGACCATATGAGCTCAAATTAATGTGGTAATTAATCAAGACTAGTCTAATGAGTAGTCTCATTTCATGTAGAAATGCCCTTTGGGTACTGCTGACCGGGGGTTGAAAATAAAAGCTCAAGACTTCACTGTCTCATCTCCCAGTGGTGACAAGTGGATGATTTATGACGGGTACCTTACCACAACCCACTAATGCCAGGCAGGCTAAAGGTGCAGGAGTCTGTGACTGGGAAAGTTCTCTTCAACCAGCTGGCAGAGAAAATTGGCTGGGGGAGGGTGAGGAGATGTTGAAACACATCTTTGTTCAATAAAAGACTAGAGGAAGATGTGTAAGTGAAACATTTCTTTCCCCAGTTGAAAATGGATTTACATCAAAGTTCCTTAGATGAAGGACAAATTTAGGGATGTGGTTTTCCATAGGAAAAAAAACCAGAAGCAAATGACTATCAGCCTGGAAATTATTTCTGCTATCCTGATCTACTGTTATGACCTGCAAAGCTGTAGTCCCACATCTGTCCCATTCCACTGTTATGCTGTTCCCAGGTGGTCCATGCTTCTTGGCGGGAATAACTTTTCCATAGTGCATTCTGGCCTCTCCCTTCTGGTGCCTAGAGTCAGGCCATAAAATAGCTTTCTTGAATTAGACAAATTAATTTCCAGCTGCTTAGTTTCTACTGACAATGCCAAGACAATTTTTTTTAATCTCTTCCCAATGATTTTTTTTTTTTTTTACTCTCTTGAACTTTTGCCTCTCTGAAAGATTTCTCAGTTTTGGCTTTTCATCGTGACCTGGGATGAACAGGAACATCAAAATATCCCCAGCTTTGTTATGCTGGAACCATTCTGAATCTGGACTGTCCAGCCTAGCCTGGAGCTCATGGCAGGGACTGCAGAAGTTTGTCATGGGCAGATTTCAGTGAAACCAGAGTACAGTTTACTGGAAGCTTTCACACACAAACAAGCAAATATGCTGTGGGTGCTACTCACCCAAAGGCATACACTGTGCTCGAGTTGTAGTATCGACCCAGCTCTGTGGCACGAATCAGTTCTTTCAGCTGCAACGAGAACATTGTCTGATAACTACAGTGCAAAGTTACTAGTGGCTGATCCGATGTTTCACCCCTCTTGCTGCATGGGCCCACCACATCTGCCCTTGGATGGGGGTGCCTGACCCCCTCCTCATTCTACTCACTGAGCAGCCTCAGGGCTGGCTCTGTTCATGGAAGTCTCCTCACCATGTTCTGGAGCTTAGCTGACTCCACCCAGAAGGCTCTGGACTCCACCTGCCCGAGGTCCGGGGAGTACCGGCGGTTGAGGACCTGGAGGCTGCCACAGTAAAACTGCAGGACAGACGGCTCCAGGTGCCAGGGTCTGTAATCTGCCAAGAGAAGACGCTACTGGGTTATCTTGGTGATATGTAGGGAAGAGGGGGCTACCCCTGTATATGACTGTCTAAAGATCACCCAGAGTCACTAATGTGCTTTGGGCTGGGCATTGCTTTGACTACCCCCCATCCACCTCCTGCAGGGGGGAAAAAACTTGTGAATTTTTACCTAGGAAGTACCAGGTTGCTGCAGCAGCTCCAGCCAGCACCAGAAAGGCTATCCCAAGGGGCACATAGCGGAGGCAGCGACGTGAGTTAGTCTCTGATTTGTCATTTGAGAGCGAGCTGGAGTCCTCCTCCTGTTCCTCGGCCTCCATCAGGCGCGTCTGGTGACACAGCATGCCAAGGTCAGGCTGGTTTTTCTGTTTCCCTTTATACCCTCTCTGGAGGTGTTATGCCAAATCTGTCCTCCTCTCCCAAGATCTATGGCCCCAAGAGATCACTGTGCAAACCATGAAAGACTTTGCTCAAAGCAAATGTGGGTAAAACTTCTAAATCAGTGGGAGACAGACTTCCAGGACACTATCCTGTCTTTATCTCCTGGTAATCCCTTGGTTTTCAAAGGCATTCCCTGGGTTTTGCTTCTGTCAAAACTGCAAATGAGTACAGTAATGAATTTCTCTGAATACAAAAGAGTTGTCCTCCCAGTCTGGGAGTTGTTTTAAAACTCGTATTTTATTGATCTAGAAATCAATGCAGAAGAAAATCTGTGACCTGAAATGTGAGCAAAAGTTGCACAAACCAGCCACAGCCTGGGAGCCTGAAGTTGCACTTTGCCTGCTGTGCCATTTTTATCTTGATCCCTAAAAGTAAGCAAACCTTGCCATTCCCACCAGACCGTGTGTTCCCAGGCAAAGCCAATGCTGGCACGGGCTCAATAGCTGAGCTAATGAGAAAAGAGCACCTGAATAACGTTCAGCCCTCCACCGCCCTCTGCTTGTGCCAGGGGACACCTCCTGTCTTCCTTTGCCCCTCATCTCCCCCCAGGCTGCTTCTTTTGCTTCTTCCTGACTGCTTCCCTTCTGTCAGCCCCACGCTCTGAGGATAAGAAATAGCACTGCCCGAGAGAGCCACACTAATACTGGTTTTGTCACCCACTTTCCTTCTCCTTTCTTCTGCCACCACGCAGTGCATGCCTGCCCTCAAAGGGTTTCTGTGTTTCAGTAGTTGGAGAGGAAAGGGATGTGAATGCATCTGCATGGGAGGACACAGAGATCTTGTGGAATGCCGTGTGTCTGTGAGTCGTCTTTGTGCCCAGTGGTGCATGTGAACATGGGGAGAGGAGTGCATGGGAGGGACTTGCTACAGCTGAGGGAAGAGGTGGCTGGCCTCATGCACATTTTAGCCCATGTGGACGCCACTGAGCATCACTTAAGGGTGAGCGGGTTTTTTAACCTCTTTCCTCCCAGTCATGGAGCCCCAAGCCCTCTAGGCTGCCTTGCAACATGGAAACACGTTTGCAGAATGTAAGCACCAGGTAGCTCACTGCAGAGCATTGTGCCCAGCCTGGTGAACACCCCCACTCGGACAAGCCGTCCCACACCCACTTGCTCTAACACACCCTTCCAGAGAGGCGGGCGGTACAAACAGGCCCAGCACTGACTGCCCTCCCCTGCTCCTTGTGGGGCACCTTTCTGTGCAACCCCTGGGAAGGATCAGCTCCCCAAGGAGCCAAGTTGGGTAGTCCAGGAGAGCAAGGGCACTTCTCCGCTACCACAGCATCCCTTCAGAAAGAGCAGGCATAAGCACACAGCCGCAGATGGAGGGGCAGGGGAGCGAGGGCAGGAAGCAGCAGAAGAGCCTCTTTGTTAGTAGATTTGGTGGCAGGCACTGGGGTTTCCCCCAGAGCTGCAGACCTACCTCTAAAGCCTGATGCTGCTTGTGAGACCTGGCTCACACCCCTAGGCAAGCCAGCTCACACCTGCAGGGAGTGTGGGAGAAAGCAGGACATCTATTTACCCAGCTCAAGGTCTCCTCAGTGATCAATAACCTGGTGCCATGTCCCTTCAGCTTGGCCTTTGTCCTGCACCGTCGTGCCGCCGTGGGTCAGCGCACCCCGCACAATGGCTTTTTCCTTTTCTGAAATTGAGGGTTTGGAGGCTTAAAGTGGGAGAAGATCTGCAGGCAGAGCAGGGGAAGTCCAGAAAAAGTCGAGGTAGGAGCACCTCCAGCTGTGCAGAGAAGAACAGTCCAGGAGACTGGTGCAGGTGCCTTACGCTGTCCTCCTCGGGGGACAGGGAGTTGCTCAGCAACTGCAGTATTTCTTAGCCACCCTCTTTGGTCCCATCGGTGTGTGCTCCCCAGCACAGGGAAGGAGCAGAGGCTGGCTGGCAGGAGTAGAGGGCTGGAAGGAGGGAAGACAGAGGTAGACAGCGGGTAATACTGGTTACCACAGTGTTCATGCAGATGAAAGCAAAGCACAGCGCCTCTCAGTGCCAACCCCAGAGACTCCCTCTTGTCTGCTTGCACTTCTCGCTGCCCAGTCTCCTGACACTGGGCTCCCCACACTCGGTTGCACCACCGCTCACACCTCCCTGCAGCATCTGCTTTTCTTCCAGCCCCAGGTCCTCCTCCGCTACTTTTCCTACACAACCTTCTGCTTACAGTCCTGCGGGTCTGTATGTGCCCCTTTGTTTTTCACAAAAAGCAGAGATACTGCAGCTAGAGCAGAGTAAACAGAGCTATTCTGTCAATAAGTGGGTGACTCCTGACCCAGGGCTGAGCTCCAGCCAGTGACGTTGAACTGGGGTTGAGCTCATTTGGGCCAGGGCTCACTTGGGCTCATTTTGGCAGCTGGGCAGGGATAGATATTTTCAGCTCTGCAAGTGGACCAGGTTTCATCTGGGACTGCAAGAAGACCAAAAGCCATTGCTGTAGCTGCCTCGTGGTGGATTCTAGTAGATAAACATTAAATGTAGATAGAAAGCTGTAGTGTTTGACTGGGAATGCTTTCAGAACTGCTCAAGAGATTTGAGATCTGATTTCACTTTAAAAAGTTGCTTTGAACCAGAATTTCCACAGATAATGAGTGACTAGCTGCATCTTTAGTCACATATGTATTCATATATAGCTTTTCTGAGTTTACACTATGAGGGCTTGCCACAGTGGGTCAGAACCCTTCTGAGGGTATTTCTCAGTGCCAAAGACCTTACTTTTTTGAATTAAATTTTCCTGGAAAGAAGAATCTTCCTCCTCTGGTGTTTTCAGCAGAACAAAAAATGTAGAATCTCAATCTGATCTATCTAAGCAAGCATACCACATCTATTACCACAGGCTTTTGAATTAACCAAGGACCCAAACCCTTGATCAGATCTGACTTCAGAGGAATTTTTTTACTGCAAGTACCCCTTACTTTCTGTTTCTCCACAGTGAAAAAAAAGGAAGAGATGTGGGAGGAGGCTGAGAGTGATATCTATTTGTGAACAGTGTATCTTGGAAAGGAGATGAGAGATGTGACAGCTATCTTTGCTGTCTCTAGGCTTGAGATAAAGAGAGGACTCGTGCCTGTGGCTGCTGGCTTGATATTTTCCACACCAACATTTTCCACACAGTGCTGTTGTTCAGCTTTGGTTTGCCTCTGGTACTGACGGACACGGTCGTAGCGTGTCTCCGTGGGTTTGCGAACCACACACCGCGTTCTCATGGGCTCGAGAGGGGACTGCTCCCCGTGTGACATTTCCAAAGGGCAGTTGGGAACCCAGCAGCTAAAGGTCCCCAAATCACTGAGAGTGTTATGACTCCGGCACTCACAACCTGTGTTACTCACATACGAGACCACATGATCTCGTCTTCCTGGAAGAAAGGTCCGGTTATCGCCAGATCTGACGCTGAGCGCTTCCTGCCGCAGTGTGTCACACATTCACACCCAGCATGGCTGCGAAAGCCGTGCTAACAGCTTGCCAGCTCCAAAGCTGTCAACATTTTCACAAAAAGGGGGGGTGGAAAAATACTGAGCCAGCAGGACAGTCCTCAGGAGCTTGCAACGGGATCACCTCTAACTCTGCTTTCTTTTTTAGGTGTCTGAATCCCTTGGGGCAGGGAGTAGGAAGGAGAGCTAAAAGTGTATTAGTCCGAGCAAAACTTTACCTAGTTCCCTATTTAGAAAAGCTGTTAATCATTTCCCCTCACCCCAAAGGACAGACAAACACTGTAGATTGCTTAATATTTTGTTTCTTTACAAAGAAGCAAACCTGATTTTTTGTACTTAGCAGCAAGGTGTACTCAGAAAGAGTACAGATATATAGTTTGGTCATGCAGAGAGAAAATTAGAAAGGAGGAAGTCCAGCTAGAACTCAATCTAGCCACTGTCATCAAAAATAACAATTACATTATAACAAAAAGAGGGTCAAGGAGAATCTCCATCCTTTATTTGATGTGACAGGGGAATATTGACATCAAGGGTGAGGCTGAGCTACTTAATGCCTTCTTTGCGAAGTCCAGCTAGAACTCAATCTAGCCACTGTCATCAAAAATAACAATTACATTATAACAAAAAGAGGGTCAAGGAGAATCTCCATCCTTTATTTGATGTGACAGGGGAATATTGACATCAAGGGTGAGGCTGAGCTACTTAATGCCTTCTTTGCCTCAGTCTTTAGCAGGAAGACCAGATGTCTTCAGGGTACTCGCACCCCTGAGCTAGAAGAGAAATTCAGGGAGCAGAATAAACCCCCTATAATCCAGGAGGAAGTAGTTAGTGACCAGCTGTGCCACTTAGACACTCCCAAGTCTGTGGGGCTGGATGGGATCCAGCTAAGGGCACTGAGAAAACCGGCAGAAGAGCTCACCAAGCCACTTTCCATCATTTATCAGCAGTCCTGGCTAGCCAGGGAGGCCCCAGGTGACTGGAGGTTGGCCAGTGTGGCACCCATCTACAAAAAGGGCTGGAAGGAGGATCTGGGGAACTACAGGCCTGTCAGCCTGACCTCAGTGCCAGGAAAGGTCATGGCACAGGTCACCTTGAGTGCCATCACATGGCAGGCACAGAACAACAGAGTGATCTAGCCCAGCCAGCATGGGTTTAGGAAAGGAATGTCCTACTTGACCAGCCTGATCTCCTATGACAGGGTGACCCACTTGGTGGATGAGGGAAAGGCTGTGGACGTTGTCCACCTAATCTTTAGTAAAACCTTTTACACTATCTACCACAGCATTGTCCTGGCAAAACTGGCAGCCCATGGCGTGGATGTTTGTACTCTTTGTTGGGTAAAGCACTGGCTGGATGGCTGAGCCCGGAGTGTTGTGGTGATTGGAGTTAAATCCAGCAGTGTTCCCCAGGGCTCAGTATAGGGGCCAGTCCTGTTTTCAGTCTATCAGTAATCTGGATGAGGGCGTCAAGGGCTCCCCTTTAGTCAGTTTGCAGATGACACCAAGCTGGGCAGGAATGTTGATCTGCTGCAGGGTAGGAAAGTTCTGCAGAGGGGTCTGGACAGGTTGGATTGATGAGCCAAGGCCAGCTGTATGAGGTTCAACACAGTGAAGCACCAGGTGCTGCAACCACCCCAGGCAGCGCCACAGGCTGGGGACAGAGTGGCTGCAAAGCTGCCCAGTGGGAAAGGACCTGGGGATGCTGGTTGACAGTGGCTGAACATGAGCCAGGGTATGCCCAGGTGGCCAAGAAGGCCAATGGCATCCTGGCCTATGTCAGCAATAGTGTGACCAGCAGGACCAGGGCAGGCATCACCCCCTTGTACACAGCACTGGTGAGGCCACAGCTTGAATCCTGTGTCCAGGTCCAGATACAGAAGAGACACTGAGGTGCTGGAGCGTGTCCAGAGAAGGGCAGTGGAGCTGGGGAAGAGCCTGGAGCTCCTCCTGTGAGGAGCAGCTGAGGGAGCTGGGGTTGTTTAGCCTGGAGAAAAGAAGGCTCAAGGGAGACCTGATTGCTATCTACAACTCTCTGAGAGGAAGTTGTGGCACAGTGGAGGTTGGTCTCTTCTTCCAGACAACAAGTGATAGATCAAGAAGAAATGACTTCAAATTGCACCAGGGGAAGTTCAAGTTGGATATCAGGAAAAATTTCTTCACTGAAAGAGTGGTTTAACATTGGAATAGGCTCCCCAGGGAAGTGGTGGAGTCACCATCTTCGGAAGTGTCCAGAAAACAAGTAGATGTGACACTTTGCAGTATAGTTTAGTGGGCATGGTAGTATTCAGTCAAAATTTGGACTAGATAATCTTGAAGGCCTTTTCCAACCTTAATGATTCTATGAAGGAAAACAGAAAGTCTTAAGAAGGTCTGCATGGGGACAGTGCAACTTGTCCTTGGCCAAGGGATCCTTGGCCCATATAGGATACCAAGCTGCCCACCAGAGGCAAGGGAGTTGGTGTCTCTTTACAAACTCCATCTGGGAAGATTCTCAAAGTACAAGAAACATCTGGGAAAGCCTTGTGCTTCCTTATCTGGGAAGCTGTGGGGTCTTCTTCTCCTGTTTTCTCCTGGGCACAATGGAACAGTCCATGTCTTGAGACAGGTGATGAAGAAACTGATGGGAGGAGAGGAATAGTTCCCAGAGCCCCCCCAGCTACAAGCTCAACTCCTCTGAGCAGCTCTTTTGAGGTCTAACCCAAGCCAGTGGGCGACCCCACACTTGGGACTCATAATGACATGCAGGATGCATACTGCCAGGTCAGGCAGCGGTGTAGGAGCAGGAATCTCGATGCTTGGTCAGACAGAGATAGGAAAGAGTTAGTTCTAGTTGACACTCACAGCTGTGACAGGAGCACTAACAAGTTCAATATCCTTGAGCTTTTTGGTATAAATTCTCTTAGAAGAGTTTTTAGGAGATGAGAAGAACTCTTAGCACATGGCTGGTATTTTCCCACTGGTGAAAAGTCCAGAAATACGGCAAAAAAATGGACAAATGGTACAAATTGTGAATGCAGGGATCGATGTAACCAGAACAATTTGTCTTCCTTTGCCTTACCACTTTTCTTCTGTGGCTTTTTCTCAACCCAGATCAGGACATGTAGAGGAAGAAGAGAAACAAAGTCTATGCCATCCCCATTCTTTGCAAGTGGATTGAGGTTTTCTTTTCAGTAAAGGTGCTGATTTGTGGGTTAGTTTTCTGGGGTCATTCACCACATCTTTGCTGCTAATTAGGCAGTGGTTTCCCTTGAGCAATGGAAGGAATGGGCAGCACCGTTGTGATGTTTTCCACTAATAGAGGATGTGGGATGAACTATTCTGCAATCAGCTTATCATAGTCAAATAACTGTAGTTTGCCAGCAGGGCAGAAAGGCTTTCGATTTCATGAAAAATATTGTAGCAAGAATGGGAAACTGTCTGAGTTCTTTTTACTGCCACCATCAGAGCTGGAGGAAAGAAAGAGAGGGAGGGGATTTCCCCAGTATTTTTAACCCAGTAATGGGGATTTCTTTTTTACACTGCAGTGGTTAGACAGCTGACACAATTGTGCTCTGAGGCAACCTTAGAGACTCTAAGGTCTAGACTCTCAAGTCTAAAGCTGGACTAAGTAGCTTAGAATGTAATCTATGATAAAACCAAAAGTGGGGACATCACAGAAAAAAATCGCACCCTTGGTCAGTCAGGAGGAGATGTCTTCATCCATTTCATCATCAACCCCAGCACTGACTGGCAGTGCTATTGTGCCCTGTATAAAATCTCATATCCACACCTTCAGGCACTTCTCCCTCCCATTAGAGGTTTTTAGGCCAGGATGAGGCAAACGGACCATATGCCTGCTCAGCCTCAAAGCTGAGTGCTATTTTACACCAAAATGCAGAGCATGGAAGTGCTGGCACAGTCTTCTACTGGGAGCTGGGAAGGGAAAACCAAGTTGGTGAGGTTTAGAATGTCACTTGAGAAGTGTGAGGAGTTTCTACACCATCGGAGCCAGCAATAACAGAAAACCAGGTTCAGTTATGAAGGTGAGTCCTTGCTGGGCTGTGCTCTCCAGCCTCATTAGTGAGCAGTCTCGATGGGATTGATGCTGAATTTACATTCATGTCCTGAGGAGAGAGCCCGTCTATCTAGCCTTCCCTACAGAGGTGGCCTTTCCCACCTGTGAGTCTCCTCCAGACAGATCCTAGACAGAGCAATGGCTGTACTGGCTTTGGAGGTCCCTCAGAGAAAGGTAGGCACCAGTGTTTGGGACCTGGCTGGAGAAGGCTGTTTTGCACGGATCCTCATCCTGCCTTTGCCTTAGAGATGGAGGCTGGGAGAGGGCAGAGGTAGCATTTGGTGCTGGCGTGCAGGGGTCAGTTGGAGGGCCCCCCTTCCCACTCCCCTCTGCTACAGTGACAGTGTCGCTGTCCTGCAGGTCTGGTGGGTCAGGAAAGTCAGTGTTCAGCTGGCACATGGGCCCAACAGGTTGTGGAACTTCTTTGTCCATCACCTTCTCGTCCCGTTCCAGAACTGGTGTTGGCGAGGTGCTTTCACTCGACTGGTGAGCCCCAGGAATAGCTGTGGCCTGCTGGGCTTCACCTTCTGCCTGTTCTGTGCAGGAGCTGTTTTGGAAGCCCTGGGTTGCCTCGATACAGTGAAAGTTGCTGGGCAACACGTTCATGTCCGCTGCCAGTGTGCAGAGCTCTGGGGAGGGGAGAGCCTGGTAACACTCGCCATCCTTGCTGCCACTGCCCTCCTGGGTGAAAGGCTCGTAGGTGAAGTAGACCTGACAGGGCTCGATCTCAAAGGAGTTGGAAACGTGGAAGAAGAAGTAGCCTTGGTTGGTGTAGCAGCTGGATCCAGATTGCACACTGGTTTCTACAGGAGGATCAGGAGTCAGGGTTCCCTTGGAAAGTAGAAGCCGGGATTCCTGGTCATTCTTCTGCATCACCTCGAGCATGGAGATCTCTGGGACTGTGCTGTTCACACAGTAGGAAGATGTGGAGAATGGGGAGGAGAGCCATTTCTGATGGGGAAGAAACACAAGGGAGAGAGAGACTGTGACTACCAAAGTCTAGCACCCAGAGAGGAACCAAAGGTTTCTTCTACTGAGTGGCCACAGCAATCAAGTAACCTGCTCTCTGTCCAAGCAAGAGTTACCAGAGGTGGTGGGGAGGGCAATTCACATTCATGATGTCTCATCTGCAGGATTTGCAGAGAGGGTATGTCATTCTGTCACTTTAAAATCAAGAGTGGACCTTGTCAGCCTCTGTTTTGAGATTTCTGGAGCAGAGAATTTAAGATGGAGAATTAAAGTGAAAGGAAGGGAATAGAAAAGGTAGGAAAAAACCTTATAAGATCATAAGGTGAAGTGAAGCATGAAAAACAGTACTGAGGTGCATCTCATGCAAAATATCCCTCAGAGCTGAACAAGCCTCTGAAACATCCACATGGCCATATGCAGATTTCTTGTCTAAAGTGCTCTTCCAGGCCCCTTGTGCCTAATTTTCACATTCATCATAAGCAACATCCTGCAGTGCATCATTATCCGTAAAAATAAACTGGTTTTGATGACACCCAAATCCATTGCCTCTATGGCTTGTAAAGCAAATTTTTCAAGTTCTTTCTGCACTGATAAAGTGTCTTCAGTGCCTGCTGCACATCCCCATCCCCCTACTCTGTACTCTTTCCCTGTAGTTTAAGCTTTCTAAGCCTTTTTGCACCTTGGCTTTTCCAAAGCTTTGCTGTCTCTGGACCCTCTGCAGTTTGTTTCCATTCTTCTTTAAAGATGCCCCTTGGGATCACCTCCCATGCCTTGCATCTGATGCTCCCTTTAATACTGCACAGAATGGTAATTGTCTCCTTGCAGCTGTCCATACTTACAGAGAGCCTAGGGGAAGGGGAATAGTGGAGTGGAAAAAAAGGGAAAGAGACAAAAATGCGAGGAATAGCTAAGTGCTATCCAGTGTGATGGTAATTCACATCAAGAGCAGAGGCTCACAGCGATGAGGAGGGGATCACAGCAGGAAATCCAGGGAAGAGCTGGGCAGCCTAAGGCAGGTAGGGAGGCACTGAACTGGGAGGGAAGGGCATCTTGAGAGGCCAAGCTCCCTCCTGCAGGTCCCTTGTTTTCTCTCAGGCTGCCGATTATGGGAGCAGGGTGCTGCGTTTTGCGTGGTTTGCCATTTCTCTCTAATTAGACGTGCCTCGGCTGAGTGTCAGGTTTCAGAAGGTCAGAAAATAGAACTTAAGCAGAGACCCCAGCAGCTGGTGCTACAGGCACATATATCATGTGTGCATGTGTAGGTCTATCTGTCCTGGGCATGTGCAGCCGGGTGCTCCTTTCCCTCATTTCTCCCTCCTGTGGTTCCATCCCCAGTCCAATACCTGAATGTCACCTCCATGAACTGAAACAAGAGGGGGAAAGAACTTCTCTGGGTCTGGGATGTGAATCTTCAGGATCTTCTTAAACCTTGAGGAAAGAGAATGAGAAGGACAATTGAAGCAGGGCCTGATCCTAATCACTGTCACCGTGGTGGGGGTGGAAGAGTGCATTGCAATCCACAGGTACTGCCCTGGCATGGGGGCGAGGTAAAATAAGGTCAAGCCTGAAGGCTGTCCTTGATCAAGTGGTCTGAGAGGCACCAGCTGAGCCAGGAGATGTGTAGAGATGAGACAGATAAACCTGGCATTGGAAAATACATTTCCTTCAGCCTTTTCCCTGGGGAAGGACAACCCCTGGTTTTAGAGGGGTTTCTTCCCTGCCTTGCCTGGTTGCCTTAACCTCTCCACCTGCTCCCTTCAGCCCCTGTCCTGATGTCAAGCTGAGCAGGCCTCTCCTGTTTCCAAGCTCCTGCTGCTGTGAGCTGCCCCTTCTTTGTTTTGCTCCCTCCACAAGGACTCAGGACCATGTGCCCTGAGCAGGGCCATCGCTGGGAAAGCTCTGCCACAGCTGTCTGCCCTCCTAGCAGGATGCTGTATGATATACCTGGGGCACACTGGCCATGCAAGCCATCTGAGTGAGTATGTCTTGCATCGGTCCAGAGGCCTCTCCTTCACTGGAACCAGTGTGCTGTCATTCTGAGGCAGCATGAAGTGATCTAATCTGCTCCTCAGTTCCTCAGAGAGGTTGGATCATCTTGTCATCCCTTTGCTGAAGCTTTGCTGTAGGATGTTCTAAGGAAAAACCCTCCTGACCTCTGGAGGCAATCAGTGTACTCTCTGAAGCATCAGAACTTGCTAGTTCTTGCATATAAACTACCTTACATCATTGCAGATGCTATTTTTATTCATGCATGTCTAATCCTTCCTTGCATCTTACCTCAGCATTATTCTGCACTCAATTCCCCTGGGTTAATTATACTTTGTGGAGAGAGAAGGCCTTTTTAACTCTCTCTGTGCTGTACATCTAGGCCTTCCTCAACTTTGTGTTATGACTCAGGGTAAAACAGTGACCAGTGGCTTTCTCAGTAACCATCTTCCTTCAGAATGCTTCTCTGTCTTGCCTGGCAGAGAAACCATCCAGCCTCTGCAGCTCATCCCTGAGAATGTTTGTCCCTGCTCCCTGCCATGAATGTCAGCACCATGCTTCTTCACCCCTGACCTGAGATGAGAAAACCTGTGACTCCTTCTAGACTTGCCAAGCTGACAGGTCACTGCTCCTATTATTGCGTGGAGTAACCCTGTGAGACACTTTCAGTCCCTAATAAAAGCAGTGTCTGGGTAGAAACACTGGCAAGGGGGTCTTGAAGCATCATATAGGTTTTATCAGCGCGTGAGGACCGCACAGACTGGGGACAACAAGAATTGTACTCCTACTCAGGAGTTCTGCCTGCAGACCAATGTCACCTCACCCTGCCTGAGCTCTTGCTGGAATGTTTAAATGAGAAGGTAGTGGTAACCAGGCTTGCTTGGTTTTTGCTACAGGGAGAGTGCTCAACCCAGTGACCTGCTTTTGAAGAGGCAATTTTGGTCCATCCCTGCCAGGAAACACCACTCTAACCCCTGGGCAACAGATGTGCTGAGGCAGCTGTTTTGAATTTAGCCAGGGCATGGCACCAGGGCATGGTACCAGGGCATGGCACCAGGTGACAGGAGCGTGGCACAATACAACAGTGCTGGTGGTGGTGTTATTTCTTCACAGGTGAACATCAGTCTCAGAAGGTTGGGCTATAAACCACAAATTGGTTGGCTTAAAGCTGTCTCTATCCTGAGTAACACCAGGTGAAAAATAATCTGGGTTTTGAGAGTACACACAAGATACAGGAGAGGAACAGAGATGTAAACTTAATTCTCAATTACCATTTCAGGGTCCGTAAGTTAATAAGGAAGGCAGTGCCAATGATCACGAAGATGAAAGTGCTCACTATAAGAACTGGCAGGACTGGCTGGGATGTTCCTGCAAGATGAGAAAGAATGATGAAATGGCTGTGAAAATTTAACCAGGATGCTGTAGATAGAAGCTGCAGCCCTTTCATGGCTCTTCAAGGTGATCAAAGTGGGCCTTTGTTATAATTTTACAAAATATTATAATATACAGGTCAGAGTATACATGAGTTCTGCTGTGAGGATGCCTTTGAGTTGATATGGGTTTCAGAGCCTAAGTATTGTTCAAGAGGTAATTTGTGCTGAACATCTTGAACTCCCTATTCATTACAGCACCACAGCTAGGGGTTTGCCACAGATGAGGTGACACAGTCTGCTGGTTGAAGTGTCCACCAACAAAATCAGTCTGTTTCATTGCCAAAGAAAGCAGGGACTCCTATAACCAGCTAAAGTGGGACTGGAGGCTTGAAACAGCATTAATCGTCAGTGGGGGAGAGGGAGTCATGGGGTTCACAGGTCTCTGAGAAGGCAAGAGGATAAGGATAGGGAAGGTTAGGGATCAAGGGACTGGCTTCTTTCTTTGGAGAGGTGTAGGAAAGCATTAGGAGACTAGGAAGGTTGCAGCTTTACACCATATTTTAGTACTTGGACTGTGGGGTTAGGACAAAGACTGGGTTCCCACATTGCGTGGCCTGCCAGCACTCCTCAGGCTTGTTTGGCACCATCTCAAACTTTCCCTAATCTGTCTCTTTCACACATATCTCCCCAGTGCACCTTTGCTTGGTCTTGCTATTGTGGTGCCTGTTTCCTCTGCCTGCCCTTCATGTCCTCCCATCCCTCGTGTCCCTGGGTCTGGGCATGCAGGGAACCTCTGCAGAAGTTATGAGAGAACAGAGGAAAATAAAATATGGAGGAGACATTTTTAGCACGTTCTTTCTTTCCCTGTCCTTGAGATGCTACTGGGATCACTTTGTCTCCTCTGCCTCTGGTACCCTGGTTATCTTTGGGTCTTGGTTGCTATGACAACTGGTTGCGGCTGTATCCTATTCACTGACATCACACACTGTCAAAATTTGATCGCCACAGCAACACAGTGCCCTTTCTAAACATAGCTCCTCTGTTTATACCAACACCAGCAACAACAGGGAGGGGTTGAGCAGGGGCAGGATGGAGGCAACATGAGAAGGAATAACCTCTACCTGCTTATTTTTTGGGGAAAAAAATTATGACAGAGGCCACAGCCAGTGACTCACTGAAGGGCACTATCTTTCAAGGCTGGAAGTTCATGCAGTGACTGATGCAAATCTCAGCAGACCTCTCTTTGAAAGGGTCTTATCATGCATGTAAGTCAGTGAGTCTCTCCCAGTTTCCACGAGACTTTGCTTCCCAGGCTCAGCTGTTCTTCAGCTCAGGAGCTGAGAGCTGTTTCACTGCATTTCACTGATCAATACCTCCACTGAACTGGGCCATTTTAGGAAGCTGGGAGAATGTTCCTAGGTAACATCAGCATCTGGGAAAATGCCAGTCCTGGCCACTGCTTCTGCTGGTCAGACATCTGGCCTTACTGATCAGGAGGGACAGTTTTCAACCTTTCTGTTGCTCTTTGGTCAGCACAGTCCTCCCTACATATCTTCCTTCAGCTTCTCACCCTGTTTTGGCCATTCTACCTTGTTTGCCCTGAGTCCCCATTTTCCCCTCCAGGTCAGACTACCTGACTGATCCTTATGGTTAGCGTGTGTCCTCCACAGGACCGGCTTGCTCCAGTCACTCCACACGCCTTTGTAGGTGCTTCTGGTACTTGGCCTTGCACGGACAGCTGCCTCATATTTCGAATTGGGTGAGAGTCTCTCAACATTTGCCCACATCTGGTCCTGCTCAATGGGCAAGTTCGGGGCCTCCTGGGAGTAGGGAAAATTTAGAACATCATCAACACCCTGGTTTACAGCCTCATGTATGCATCTTTTCCAAGGCCCTCAGAGAAGGCCTGTCTCAAATCCTTACACCTCGTGTACTGCTTGTTCACCCTGAAGGAAAATTCTTCCTCACTTTGCTTTTTTCATCCCTTTCAGGTCTGTCCTGGAACTGTCTGAATTTTTTTGTGACAGCACTAAGTAAAATAGGATCCCCATCTGCCTCCTTGTCATCACTGAACACTGGCAGCAGGTGACACAGATAAAAGAGCAGGGGCTGTCATCCCCTCTCCAGCTCTACCAAAACGGTTGCATCCTGAGAGGAGGCTCAGGAGCAAGTCTTGAGTGACATAAACAAGGCCAGGATTAATCCAGGACTCATATGGTAACAGGTCCCAGTTTCCCCCTCTGTACTCACCTCCCAGGACTGACTCACGTGTCGGTACCGCACTTGGTACTCCCGACTCCCCTCCAGATAGTGGGAGGAAATATTCAGGCTCCATGTTAGGTTGGACATGTTTTCAGTTATGTTAACCACGTGAAGGTTTCCTGGAGGCCTCAGCTTTACTGGAGAGAGAGAAGAAGCAGGACTGATATCCCCATACTCTGTCCATAACAGGACTGCTCATCAAGCCCTGAGGCAGCAGGACATCTCCCTGAGACAGGTAAACACACACATCCAGCAAAACAATGTCCCAAGCAGATGTTTTACTTCTGGATTAGTGAGCTGAATCCTTTCAGCAAAGACTGATGCATGCCAAAGCTGTCTGAAAGAAGGGTGGAATCATATAACTAGTGGGGAGGGGCAGAGGAAGAGCAGCAATACTTTCCATCCTTCTTGCAGCACATATTTTTCGGGAGGGCAGCTGAGTTATCATTACCTGTTTGAAGTCAGATAAGGGACAGGACAGGATGTGGCTGGCGTGACACTGCATGACAGAGGTGCAAGTGGCAGGAGTCAATATTGTGCTCATTGTGGCAGGGGACAAGCAAAAGACAGAGGCCTAAAATCAGCTGTGGGTGTTGCATAGGGGTGGATAAGGAGGGGAAATGAGCTATCCTCTTATGGGGAAGCTTTGGAGACTGGAAGACAGATGAGTACTCACTATTTGCAAATGGATTGAAGTCTTTTATTTGCGCTGGTATTTTGTTTTCATTCTCTCCAGTGTGACAATGGACAGACAAGTTAAGACGGTCTGAAATGGTGAAGCACTGATTCTGCAAGGAAAATTAACCACTGGTTACAATGAAACCTTGTGAATAAGCATTCAGATTTCTAAGCATTGCCTATGCACAAGACGTTTAGGAACACATGGCAATAAGTATGGAAGGTATTTGTCGTGGAAGGACATAAATCTCAGTGGTGAGTGAGGAACAAAAAATTTACATTTCATGTGATTGGATTGGTTTTTTGTTTGTTAGCAAGAAGGGCACAAAATGTTGTGATACACTCTTTTCCTGGGATTCCTGTATGTGCTGACTAAGCAGAAAGAAAGTTACTCTCTATGAGTGACATTTATTGAGAAATTCTATTTTTACTGAAGCATTTTAAGTTCCCTGATGAGACTGAAACTGCATTAAACATGACAGTTGAAATGCAATGGTGCTGAAGGGCCACATACATCATACAGTACTGAATAAGCAACAAATTAGCTTGACTAGAAAGAAAAGACTTTGGAGCTATATACCAACCCTGAAATTTGTCTTTGCACATGATATGGAAATGTATGAAAGCTTGTCTGTCCTTAGAATTGGTTGGGACTTTATCAATAAAAATATTAGCTCAAATTTGGGTGCGTGTTTTCTGAAAACATGGGGACTGCAGTGACTCTGGATATGACTGAAGGAAGTACATAATGAATCTAAAATAAAGAATAATAGTTAGATTTAAATAAAGAATAATAGTTAGAAGATGTATCACCATCAGCTCCAGTGATGTGTTGCTGTTGCATCTTGCTTTAGACACATGTAACCACACTTCACCATAGCTAATGATCTGGAAAATGGTATTGATCCTTTCCAGGAAAATGAGAACAACAGGTGACCTCAGAGCTGGTGGTGATGCCCATCTCTCCTCAGAGGAAGGGATTAGGGCCAAACCCAGGTAACTGAGACATAGGATACTGCATATGATCTGTGTGTCCTGCAGCTCTTCTGCATGTGTCAGGGCAGCATGGCCCAGCTGACAATGAAGCCAATCCCTCCCACAGGGGAACTCACAGAAGCCGTGTATATCAACAATGCACAGCACCAAGCCCAGTCCCAGAACCAGAGTCAAGGATTAGGTTTGGGCTTTTTGTACTACTCCTGGGTGCCACACTGTTTATACACCCAAAATGCATGTATAACTCCTTTCCACTTTGTCATTAGCCAGGACATCCCAGATGAATTACTCACATTAACATTTTGGTTGAAGATTTTGGTGCATCTCCTCAGTCCTGTCACATGCTCTGCCTTGAGTAATTTGCAGTGCTTCTTGCGTTTTTCAGGTGAGGGATATAACTCCAGTGAGCTGGGGAGGTTGTTCGGTAGTTAGTCAAATATTATGTAGCACTAAAGGGTTTTCAAAGCGTTTTACATCCTACTGTATTTGCTGAACAGGTTACAGCAAAGATTTAATCCTACTTTCTCTCCTCATTGTATCACTCAAACAAATTTTATGTGCTGGCGCATGGAGGTCAATGCACCCCTGCTATCTCAAGGCAAAGATAATAGCAGATTTCCAGTTTCAAAAACTTCACAAAACCCTCTTCCTATCTTCTCTGCTTCCTGTTGATTTCAGAGTGCATGCAGAGCCCAAACTCACCTACAGCAACGTGGCCCTGGAAGACAGGTGCCTGTTTCAGCCCCTCTAGGATTTACAGGTCTCCTTCCAGCCACTGACAGTCCTGTAGGATCTAAGACACTGAGTGACATGTACCTTCTGAGCCAGGCCACATCTCAGTCAGCCAGGACAGTACATCACAAGGGGCAGCACTACACCATGACCTCTCTTCTGCTCTGACAAGTGTGGCTGGAGAGCTCCAGCCGAGCCGTGGCATGGGGGGCGGCAGGGTGGAGAACATCTGTGGGGATGCAGCTGGGGGGTGTCTGACTGAGGTGCCTGTTCCAGCTGCAAGGTCACATCAGGCCTGGGACTTGCTGACAGTGGGGAGGAGCTTTTTCCTACAGCCCTGGTCAAACAAATCCAGCCCCAATTCTATCCGCAGTCTCTGATTCATACTCGGGGAGTAACATAACCGTTTTTGCTTTCTGGGTCCATGCATCAGCCCCAGGATGTATTTGCCAATCTGACCCCATTGGAGGTGTCTCTACGACAGTGACAAGTAGCTCACCCAATGCCAGCATCACAGTGAGCCTGTCCTTAGGACAGTCCTGGGGCAGGCTGGTAGCCCTCTTGGCTGCAGAGGTCCTATTTGGAGATGGCAAAGACTCAGGCAGCCCCCACTGCAGTACTGGCCAAACACCTCCCCTCTGCTGGGAGGCATTTGGGCATTTGGGAGAGCCCAAACTCATTAACTGGAACAGGTGAAAGAGCCAGGGGAGAGAAGGGGGACAATACTTTTCTTCATTCATTGTTACTCAGGGTGCAACATCTCAGCTCATCCTGGCAATCTCCAAACGGCCTCTGTATAACTTCAATTCCCCCCTTCTCCAGCCCATCTCTATACATCCTCATTTTCCATTGAAAACGCCTTTCCGTCCCAAGGGTGGCTGCCAAGGAGGAGGGATTTTTTGAAAACTGAAGTTCAGATAGAGCCATGGAGCTGGATGATGGGTTGTGCTAGACAATTTGGGACTGTCGGATGGCAAACACTGAGCAGTGGCTGCCAGCACCTCAGCCCACATGGGGTTAGAGACAAAGTTCAAGACAAAACACCTCAGCTCTGTGACTCCACTACACCTGGCCTGGGAAAGGGAAGCCTGCATTTTTGTTAAGTTGGCATTATTTTTCCTCAGCCTCTCCAGTCACCCACCTGTCACAAAAGCCTTTCTTCGATAAAATCTCCAGCTGGCACGGTGCTTCAACCAGGTCCCTGCCCGGGTCCCAGTCACAGAAAAGAGCTGCCCGTGAGTCATACCAACAAGTGAGGCTGGGGGCACCTGCCAGCAGAGAGGAGATGGACAGCAATGTGGCTCAATTAGCAATGATACTCGGCATTAATCACCATCCTGGATGATTCTGCCCCATCCCAAACTGCAGACTGATTCCTCTGCTGGACAACTCCAAGTAAGAAAGGCAGAGCCACTCATTTCTCTATATCCCTGGAGGCTGATGTGCTCAGAAGAGACCTGTAACATTGCAGCCTCCTCTGGCTGTGTTACAACACAAACACTGCACAGCAGCACACCGTGGCACACACACTGCCCTGGCTGCCTCCCCTCCCTGTTCACCCAGCTGGCCCAGGTGAAAGGAATCGCTCCTTACCTTGCACCGAGTCTGATGCCCCCGAGGGAGGAATGAGGCTGAACAGGCAGAGGTGAGGCAGAAGCAGCAACGAAGGCTTCATCAGTACTGGTGACACACTGAAAGAGAGAAGACACCCCCACAACACAGCTCAGCAGTGGAGCTTAGGAAGATGTCAGGATGTCATCTCACAGGAAACATCCACTCTCCTGGGATGCAGTGCCAGTCTTCTAGGTTCAGAAACTCATATCCCTTCCACTCCGGAGCCTGCACTTTCCCCTCAGCACCTCACTGCTTTCCTGCCTTGGGTGCTTTGCTCAGCGGTGAAGCTGTTCACAGGGCAGCACAGAGAGGCTGCTTGCAGGAATCTTGTCTTCTGAAAACGCGTGAGTGAGCGCACAGCAGTCCGCGCGTGTTGTCTCGGGCTGCTTGCTGACTCAGGTAGAGAGTGCTGCCTCGGCTGCGCACAGCCTGTACTTTGAAGAGCTTCTTTTTTTGGTAAACCCTAGGGCTGAAATAACTAGGTGCTTGCTGAGTAAGAGGGTCTCTGGATGCAACTGACAGAAGTTGGTTGCAGAGCTCTTGGCTTAGGAGGCAGATTTTGAATAGCATGTTTGGGACAGGTGGTGGAATCAGGAAGGAGAAAGTGTTTACCAGGTTCTAGAAAGTCAAGGCTTTACCATATCAAAAAATATTACATAGTGGTGCACAAACCATGCATCATCCCCTCCAAGTAGACCCTTGCTCTGCCTTGGAAGTAGTCATGATTTTAGGTATCAGAAAATTTGGGCTTTGTAATTAGGAAACTCGGCAGCAGTCCTCATCCAGCCCAGGCACCCAGGGAGCCTCCTTGTGTTACAAAGTCTGTACAATCATGTTCCATATTAGACAGACTGGCCTCACGGTCTTCCCATCCAAGCCTCTCTCTCTCCCCATCCACCTGGACACCCGTACCTTGAGATCTGCCTTTGCCCACAGGAGAAGGAACCACCCTCACCTCTCACCAACCCTGGAGCTCAGGCAGACCTGAGCAAAACAAGTTGAGAGCCCCACTGGACCTCGCTGGAACTGCCAGAGGAGTGGGAGGAGAGGGTTTATAAAGGGCTGGCATGAGCTTAGTACCAATTCCCGTTGTGATAAAAGATTAAGTTCAGAGGAAGAAAAACATGATGACAACACATTAGCAGACAGGGGAAAGAAAGAGAGAAAGCGGGCGGTGTGGTTGTGAGATGCGGGGTATGATTTGAGAGGGCTGTGGAGAGACAGAGAGATAAATATGTTCTCAGCCCTTCCCAACGGCGAGATTCAGTTTGTCAGATTGAAACTCCTAAGATGCTTTCAGATCAGCCACCCCCATGTGGGAGAGAGCCAGCATTGCCCTCTTTACCTTCCAGCTCCAGTCACCGAGCGGTCCGGACGAAGGGAGTCCCTGGGGTCTTGAGGTTGGATGGCAGCAGGTGCTGAGTGAGGGGAAGGGTGAGGGGGAAAAGGGAGAGCGATGAAGGCAGGTATCCTGGCTCAGCGCATGTCCATGGGAGAAGAGGTGCCTCCAGCTCCAGTTCTGCTCCAAAGCTGTTTCCCTCACACATGCATGGTCTCTCTCTGTCTTCTCCCTCTCACCTGTGCAGGAAGCTGCGCTTGCTTGCCTTGTCAGACTGAGACAAGGCCCCAAAGTATCGAAAAGGCTAGTAAGGCCAAGAATAAAAAAAAAAAACCCAAACCACATTCTACTTCCTGCTATAAAGCAATAAGTGCAGAAATCGGGTTAGAGGGGTCAGGTGTTAGCACTGCTCAGACACACTGGGACCAGTTTCAAACCATTACTGGGAGCCAAAAGAGAGACTGAAAAGGACCTGTCCTCTTGGGATACTGGCAAGATCCATAGCTTCCTCTTTCAGGCACCCAAATGGATCACTCATATTGCTCTCAGGGTCTGCACAAGTTTACAGATCACTTTGAAACTGGGGACAGGAGCCTGTCTACAGTAGAAATACCACGGACCACTTTGTGAAAAATAGCTGGAGTTGTTGACCTGAGCAACACCTGAATGAAACCAGACATCGTTGACCCAGTTTTAGAGGATCCATCCTGGCTCTCAGTGGGAGTGGAACCAGGTCAATACTGAGTGTGAACAAGTTTGAGGCACACCCTCACACTTGCAGATGGTGTGACACCACAAGAACACCCATCCCACTGTGTCCCTACTGAGCCAAATACCCCATTCACTCCACAGAAGGAAGAACCACTGCCTCTGACCTGAGCCTTGCAGCTAGTCCAGCCAGGCAATACCACCCTGCAGTAGCTGCAGTGCCTGGTTGGCATGGCTTGTCCATTCAACAGGTCAGACAAGGATACAAAAAAAAAATTCCATCTTCTTCCAAAGCTTCCTATGCCCTCACCTTTGCAGACAGCCACTTTCTTTGCCTTCACATCCCAAGCCAAAACAGATGGACAAATGCAAATCCACAGCCTGATGGCTGCCCGGTTCATAGGTAGAGACGGACCTGCAAACGTGTCCTCACACCCCTCTCTCTTTTCCATACAGAAATAGAATTCTCTGAAGTGCAGCACATCATGTTTCCTGTCTGGTCTGGGCTGCACAACGATGGCCTCTGCTGTGAGGCCAGATGGTGAGAGTCTCCTCTTACATGCACAGTGGTCACCACACTCTGTGCTCCTCATCTTTCTCTCCTAGAGCAGCTCTAGGCCCAAGCTCAGGTTTGGCAAGAAGGTTTTGCTGACCAAAAGTTGCCAGAAGCTAATCTCAACTCTCCAGGCTGTTCCTGTTTGAGGACTCTATAAACTTGGAGGGTGGGACCTAGTTAAACAACAAAGGGATCTTGGATTCAGGTAGTGGAAAAAGGGTGTAGGAGGAGGATGAGTTCTTAGTCACAGGAAGCCCGGCCCAGACACTGGCTCTCAGAAGATACTAGACCTCAAAAAGAACCAGTGTTGGGAGCAAACCAGTAGTTTGAAGGCATGGGCAGAGCCATTTTGCATTTTGCAATAGACAATGCTCATGGCCATTTCTGGGAAAGCATTGCAGTTGATCCAGAGCCAAGCACTCACTCAGCCAGCAGCAGTGGAGTGTAGCACCTCTTTCTTCACCACGCACGACAAGGACCAGGAGTCTTGAGAGCTGTCATTTGAATGCTCCTGCTAGGCATCTGAAAACTTTTGTCATGGCCAGGCTTGGGGAGGACAACTAGGGAATCAGAACCAGCTAGTCTCTGCTGAAGAGGAGCAGGGGAGGAGCTGCTGAAGAGGGCTGTGTGCTCTCCTGCTCGGGTAGCCGCTGGCTGTCTATGTTGCACTGTGGAGACTCCCATCGGGATGGAGCTGCAACCGCATGGATCATCAGGCCACAACCCGCCCTTCCCAGGAACTCATAAAATGAATGCAGCTTACTCTGGCACAGAAATTCTCATCTGAAGCAGTGAAATACTCTGTGAATAAGTTCTTGATGTCACCAGCATTGCAGCTGCAATGGAGAATTCATGTTAACCATAATTTTTCCAGTTTGTCCTTCAGACTAGAAAAACCTACACCTTAAGACCAGAGATCACCTTGGGACAGCAAGAGCACAAAGCACAGGTTTTTTATCATTCAGCTAATCAAGGAAAAAAACTCCACTGATTCCCCTTTGTTTTTCTATTTTTTTCTATTATTTTTCTTTTTTTTTTCTTTTTATGTATAAAAATCATATAAGGTTGATTGTGCACTATGGTACTTGAAATAGTGGAAGAGGAAAACTTAACATGCAGTCAGTCCCTATAGGACATGGGTAGCTGCTGCAGTTGGAAACAAGGATTTGTGTGATCAGCTGCCTCTCCAGAGACTGTTTTTTCTAGATCTGTTTCTCTATTATAGAATAATAGAGATTCTCATGCAGGTTTTCTGCTATCTAGTAAGGACTGATGTCACATTGAAGACTTTCCCATGGAGAGTGCCAGTGGAAAACTAGCACTCCTCTACCAAGACGTCCTTGCTCAAGAGTAGTAAGAGATACACCTCTTTGTCAAGGGCAACTGGAATTGATTGACTTTTCCAAAACTGTGAAGGCAGGGGGAATGGTCCAGTGGATCAGCTAACAGACAACCAAACCTCGATGTGTGGAGACACAAACTTCCTCAGCATCTTTTCCTTGGAAACACAGTTTAAAATATATTGAAGCAAACACTGTGTGACATAAATAAGAGAGGGTTTCCTCCGGAGACGTGATAATGGTATTATGTCCAGACCCCATCTGGCACACGTAAATTATACTTGCTGTCAGCACAGTTTTTGAACTTGATTGCCCAAGATGTTGTGCTACTGAGAATGTAGCACTTTTTATCTCCTTTCCACTGATATTGTTAGGAATTGCGCCATTTGTAATGTGAGAAGCCAAACAAAACCACATTGTCAGCAACACATGCGAGGTGTTCTTGTCTTTACCTTCCTGTCCCCACAATGGTGGCTGAGATAGGTAAACTCTGCAGTCAGCATTGTTGTTTAGTGTTAAAGTGGCAGGTAAAAGTGTGATGACAGAGGTTTGGTTAAAGGTGCTGTTTGGGCCAGATTGGTTTCAGGGGCAGCATAAGTTTTAAAAATACTCAAGACTGAGGCATGTACGTACGCACAAGATCTTTTCCCCTCACGCAGCTTTGATTAGAGAAGAGCAATGCTGCTGAAACTGCTCATTTTCAGTTGCGTGTCCACTGAGAGTCTCTGCAAAATGGCAAAGGTGAACAGGGGAAGAGAGACAGAGAAGAAGCGTGAAGGCAAAAGTATTGTTTGGTGTCAAACTACCCCACAATACGTCAGCTCATGACATTCATTAGGCTGGGGACATCCCTTGCCTTTGCTGGCTCTCAGTGGGACCAGAGTGCCAGCCTAACTGGGATGCCTTGCAAATCACCCAGCTCGCCGGGTGAGCTCAGTGGAGGGCTCAGTTGATCCATTTCGGTGTCCTGTCCTCATGGCCCTCTGGAGCGGAGCAGTGGAAAGAGCACAGAACCAGCAGGAGGTGAAGGGATGAGGGCAGAGATGCCCTGATGGCCACTGAAGTTCGCTTCCTGACAGGATACACTGTGAAGATCTCTAGACGCTCTGCAAGTTATTTCTGGTACTTTCCAAATAATGTTGTTTTAACTATAACCTTTGCATTGAATTTCCTGCCAGTCGTATGCGTGCGCTTCTCAAAACTACGCTGTTGTTCTACATCTGCAGTTATTTTCCCCTTAAACTGTGGTTCTACTCCGAAAAATGTCTGTGAAAATGGCCTTGTGGGAAACCACTGCTCAGTGTATAAGTGAAGTCTTTAATGAATTTGTTCACATTACAAGCCTAAAAAAAGGCTTTACTTTGCATCAGAACAGCAAACTTGGGCTGACGTGAGAGAGGTTTGTTCCCTCCTGCTCCACCATCCCTAGGGATACTGCTGCTGCAGGCTAAACACTGCCCTCAGGTTAATCTCCATCACTGTGTTTAAGTGGAGAGGCATTTAAGCAATGGAGTTTAAGATCTGAAATTGGATACCACAATGGAGTAACAATGCTGGGCAGCAAGTACTAAGCCTACCTCTAGAGCAGATGATAGTCCTGCATTCCTTTCCTTCCAAATTCTGCCCTACAGAGTGTCCTGATAGACACACCTGATAAAGGCAGTAGACATCAAATATACACATGAATACATAAAATGTTCAAAAGTAGGGATTCCCTAGCCCTGTAGGCCATAGAAGAACATGGGCAAAATTGGTAGGAGCCATTCACAGGCACTTTCACTTGAGGCAAGTCAGGGGCCAGAGGTGGGAGGTGATGGAGGAGGTGTTCACTTTCACTCCTTGACAGTGATGGTCACAGCCCCAGAGAAGTGGGGGAAAAAGGGTGGGAGGGAGAGCATGCTACTTTTCAAGCAGTTTCACTCTTAGCCTGCCTGGCTGTGAACACACTGCTATGAACTCGTGAGGAGGAGCACAGGACAGTCATGAGATGCTCCTGCTCAGGACCTGAGTCCTGGCTCCTCATTGTGTTTGGGTTGAACTAGACAGTGTCAGGACTTTGGCCAGAGGGGCTGGAGCCCAGCAGCAGAGTCAAGCTTTAAGAGAGCTCCTAGGAGTGGGTGTCTGTCTCCCTTATGAGTGCTTGTGGTGCCACAAAAGCTTCTCAGACCCGGAGTCCTTCCCTAGAGACACTCAAGGAAGACCTGGGCTGTCACCCTGGGCCTGGCACTCCGTGTCTGTAGGCACCCTTAGGCTCAGCAACGTGAAGGAAGGCCAGTGCCTACACCCTTGTCCGAGCCTGTGGACAAAGTGTCTGAGGCCCAGCAGGCATTTGAGCCACAGCAGTGTGGCAAGTGATCTCTGCCAGCCTAATTGTGGTGCCTGTGTGTGTAGATGGTCTTATTCTGGCACACCTGCGATGGAAAACTCAGCAGTGTGAACTGTAAGGAGGGTGACGTACCCACGGGACTATCAGCATGTGTGTACATCTCTCACATCCTCTCTGAGTCTCAATTTCCACAGCAGAGAAAGGGGCCTAAAGGACACCTTCCCATCTTCTTCAAAAATAGGTTCAGAGACCAGGCTCTGGGTCCTGCATCACACCCAGGTGTCTACTGTCTGGGTCTGTGGGGCTGTTACGGACTTACAGTGTTAAAACGTGCCTCTGCAAGTCCCTGAGGGTTCTCCTGGCATTGAATGCTGAAGATGCATGGCTAGACTGCCTACAAAACTTGCTCACAGACCTGTATTGAAGAGGGATTGCCTGTGCAAGTGATATGTTCTACAGGAAGGCAGCACTGGACTCAGAGAACAGCCTTACCCCAAATCTATGCCCAAGCAAGCTAATGAGCTGAACACTGGCTGATTTGCTATTCAGCATCAGTGGCTGCTGTTGTCCTTGAGGGAAATCATTACCTTATTACCTGGGCAGTCTTGGAGAGATAAAGCCCTGCTCTGTTTTTCAGCCTGTCAATGTGTTACATCTTTCTCTATTTAACATTAGAGGGTACGAACACTAGACAAGCCTAATATGAAGCAATGACAGCTTCCAGACCTAATAAATTGAGAAGAATTTAGAGATTTATTGTACTTTTAGAATTGCTTGAAGGCAAGACACGATACTGTAAGAAGATTCTTGAGAATAAACCCTCAGGTATTTTGATTATCAAGGCTTGCTCCCAGTTTAATCACATTTCCCTTCCTTCTCTAGAGGAAAAAATCATTACAGCCACCACCCCCGTTCTGCTCAGGGCTCTCCTTGCCCCTCCGTTTTCTTCATCTCTTTGCCTGAGCAGTTTCTAGAAAGGGAGTTAATTAGATTGTTGATTTTGTTTTAAAATGTGGTTGGTGATGTCATGTTTATCCAAGGGCCAGCCCCCTACTCCCCCTTAAACCCTTCCGGGGGTTACTGATTTGTGACTGCGGCAATTATTAACTTTCATGTCATTAAAATGCCTGAACAGAAATTACTTGTTTGGAGGCAGCTTCCTGTCTCCTTACAGCTCGCTGCTCAGGCACTGCATTCCTGTTTCTCCCCTGGGCTCAGCCAGAAGAGCTATTTTTCCTCTGCTCTGTGGCTCCCGGGTTCAGCTCTCCTCCCATTTGCCCTCTAACATTGCTGCTCCCACCTTGGGAGGCAGAAGGTCTGATGAGAAAGGCCACAGCCAGTGTGCCTGGGTGTAAGGAAAAGGGAAGGGTGGGGTTCAGGCCCAGCACCTGACCCAAGGGCTTGAGGGCACTTCACTCCCTCAAGGGACGTACCACCACCTTGTGAAATGGCCCAGAACAAAGAGCTCCCCAGCCCACTTGAGAGCACGCCTCTGCCAGGGTTTCAGCTGCGGGATTGCTTCTCTGGGGACGTTTTCTCCTGTGGAGCTCTCCTCTGAGGTGAACTGCCTGGAGCGGAGTGGCTCTGTGGCTTGATGAGGCTGCCCACAATCAAAAACCCTTTTTTTTTGGCTATGGGCAGGCGAGGCTGCATGTTAGGGGAGACTACTAACCAGATCCTGGTGAACATCACAAGACCACCACTTGGAGGAAAAACAAGCACTGTGGACACTTCTGTTTTCCTCACTGTGGTCTCTGAAGAGGCTGTAGATGCTCCTTGAGAGACGCAGCACCGAGCCCTGTCTAAGTGTTACCTGCCAGGTTCATTGCCAGAACACAAAGCCCAAGGTGCACCTCACCCCATCTACTCCATAGGCTGTGCCCCTGTTTGGGAAATGGGATGCAGAAGTCTCAGGGAAAATGGGACTTGGTTCCTTGAGAGAAAGACACACAGGGTTACACTTTCCTCCCCTTCTCGTCCCGACTGACATACACGGGCAGGGGGGAAATGTCATTTTGGGTATCACTGCTCCCTGTTGCTCTGGCAGCTCCCACATAAGAGGCAGGAAAGGGCACAGAGCAGCGAAGCAGTTCATGATTTCACCCTCCCTCTCCCTGCCGTTGCAAAGAGCAATTGCACGGGGCTGGGAGGGCTATTTTAGGCAGGTGCTGTGCCCCACAGTTGGAGCAGGCTGGGGGCAGGTCCGTGGGGCACTGCCCTGTGCTTGCACCTGTGCACACATTCGTGCACACAAACACATGCAGAGCACAGTTCAGGCCCAGTGGGGCAGCACGGGGGGCATCAAGCACTTGGCTCCACTTGAATGCTTACCCTGGAAACAGGTCAAGGACAGCACGTGTCCGCAGGCACCAGGGTCCCTTCTCTTAGCCACGGTCTACCTAGGTGAGGCTTTAATTCTACTAGGAAACATGTACTGTCGCTTTTATGTTTCAAGGGCAAGGGTGTCACTATGTTTCTCCAGTGCTGACCTTCCGAGCACCACAGAAGATCCCCCCCTTTGTTGCTACTCTCCCCACCCTCTTTGCAGGCAGCAGGTTCCTTCGTCAGAGATGCTCAGTGTTCAGAGGGAAAGTGGCTGATGAAAAGGACTGCTCAGGGTTTTTATCCTCTTGGTCTTGGAAATGATGCTAGCAAGCTGGTGCAGCATCTCTCCCTCCTTCCCCCTCCCCTGCCTCAGCCCCCGTGGTGGGGGAGGGAAGAGCGTGGGCGGTGGAAGGAGTTGTGGTCCCCAGATGTGTGAATTGTTGCCGAGTAGAAATAGCGCAGCACGGACAAACAGCCGAGCAGCTCAGCTGAGAGCCATCGCTTTGGGCTTGCGTCACTGACCTTTTCCTCTCGCCCTTCTCAGTCCTCACCTGACCCTCCCACTGCTCCCCCTGCACTTTGCACTCCGAGAGCTCTCTGCACAGGGCTTTGAAATGGTGAGGAGGACTGGCATAGGAATGGAAAGGAGGAGGGAGGAGTGAAAAAAAAGACCTGCAGCAAAGAGAAGGCTGTGCATTCATCCTCTCTCCATTTCCTCCGGGCTCAGGTTGCCATCCTGCAGGACAAGAGTGTCGTGGGCTGAGGCAGCTCACCACTGTCCCTGCCTGGTCTAGCCATTGAACTGGAGGCACAGCTGTTCAGCCTCCACGGCTGGCAGGATTGGGGATGAGAGAGGAGAAGCAAGCCTGTCTGGGGATCAGGGGAGTGCTTCAGTATCTGCCGTGTAATGAACAAATAGAATGAAAAGACAAAAAACCATTTCAAATCATGTGGTGCAGCTGTAAAAGCCTGCATAAGGCTCCTAGAGTCAAACTGTGCCACCAGCACACATAGAAAAGTGGGAGCTGGGGCAAAGCAAGGGCTTGGGAGGTGTTTTGGATGGTGTGTGGAATGGTAATCCTGTGCATCCTTGGCCCTTAAGATCTGCTGAAACACTGGCTGTGGCTGCAGGTGACAAGGCTTCATTGCTTGGAATGTCCTTTCTAGTGATCTGCCCCATTCCACTATTTCAGGGGAAGAATTGATCTCCTGTGGGGAGGAAGAAAAAGTGTCTGTAGGGGTGAATGTGAGAATGCCACAAGCCCAGAAAAGCATGTGTGGGGCAAACAGAATGCAGTGACCATCAGGCACCCCATGGAAGATGCTTGCTCTAGGGCATTGCTGTGTCAAACCTCTGGAAGGTGGTCAGGGCTTCAGAGCAGGGGATCAGAACAGTGAAAATGATGCCTGCAGGATGTGGGTCAGTTAGCCGGGGGACCTATTGCCTCCTTCTCCACAGACCTCTTCTCCCTCTGGCTACTTTGAAGCACTGCATCTGCCCTCAGTAGCACCTGGTGAGGCTTGGGCATATCTGCCTTCCCAGAGGTGCACTACAGCTCACGCCGTCTGGGCTCCCCATCAGCAGAGGCTCCTCTGCGCTTCCCCATCCTCACCCACACTGGCAACGGGTGCAAGTGTGTTTAAATGAACCAAGAAAGGACCCAGCCTCCTGCCTCCCACTCACCCCGGGCTCTATTTACAGCCTCCCCAGGTAGATGGGTTTGTTCCCTACTCCTCAGCTTCTCCAAGCCGAGAGCTCTACATCCTGCTCCCTCCCATTTTAACTCTTGCAAACAGAGACTGGGAAAAGTGTGAAGTTTTGCAGTTATTCCCAGGTCATTTGTGAGTTAAGTGACACAGACTCAAGAGACTGGATGGTCTGTGGAGTGAGAAACTGTCAGAAACCTTTGATTTAAACCTTCTGCCCTGGCCCTCACTGTGGTATAACTGCAAGGTGAGATCACAGAGAGCTCGTGGGTGAAGGAGAAGGCATTTCATTAGATGAGGGAGCTGTGCCTGCACCAAAGAGGCCTGGAGCCTCAGCCCCCACTGCCCACCTCCTGATAGCATCTTCAGAGCGAGCCAGGTTTGCAAAGGGCAAGAGTTTCCGCTGGCAGGAAGGTGAGAGATGTCCATATGAGGCTGGTATTGTGTGTGTGTACATGTGTGGGTGTCACAGCAGAGCGTGCACCGAGCTGGCCTCCGAAGCCTGGCATGGCCGGGCTGCTTTGCCACTGTGGTCAGAGACGGGCCACGCCACACGACGCAGTGGAACAATTCCCCTCAGATGCAGCTGTGCCCCATCATCCACATAGCCATGAGCAGGGTCCACATCCAGCCCTTCAAACCCTACGGCAGCTCCCAGCCAGCAACGGGAAGGGGAAGCAGAGGAAAAGGAGATGTGGGCAGGTAGAATCCGCTGCTGGCATCTGGCTGCAATGTGCTAGATGGAGGGAGGTGGCAGCTCTGCTTGCGGCACGGGGCGATGCTGGCTGGGGTGTTGCATCACCCCCTCTCCCTCTCTGGACTCTGGGAGATAAACAAGGCTGAGGTGCGAGTGAAGCAGGTTGTCTGGGTGGTTTGGGAGAGGAGGAGGCTGCAGCAGAGGGGAAATCTGCTGTAGTACGGTGTGGCAGAACCCTGAATAGTGCACTGATGTGGGGCAGACCCTGCACCATAGCTGGCAGCTGGGACAAGGCCAGAGACACTTCCTGTGACTGCCCCTCCTGTGACAGAGGCTCCAAAGGGATGTGGAGCCAGGCCCTGCTGTGCTGTGTCCCTGCTCTCCCTGGTGCTTTGGGTGCAGGCACGTCCACCTGCGCCCACCTGCAGGGTCAAAGGTCTCCTTTATACTTTTCTTGGCCTGCTTCTCTCTTCCCCTTTCCCACAGCTATCACAGGGCAAGGAGCTATTGCAGGACCTTCAGCTTCTCCTGACCTGTCCCTGGCTTGTGCTTTCCTTCCCAGAGACAGCACCATGCCCTGCCTTTCACGTCCTCTGTCCCACTCCCTTCCTCTCATACCTGCGAGACCAGAAACCTGCAGGAAGGAGGCTTCAAGGGCCAGACCCATGACAGATGCCTTGAACAAACTTCAGACATGTCCACAGAGCCCTTTGCAGAGGAATTTGGGCCACTTTTTCAGGGGAAAAGAGAGGCAGAGCCCCAGGGGTAGTGCTGTAGCTGCGCACCCCAGGGCACACTTGCTTTGCCCAGGAGAGAGATACCAGCTGTCACCAACCCCCAAATCACATTCCACAGGGCAGCTCCACTGCATGGAAAAGAACACAGACCTTGGGTGAATGAATGAATGAATGAATGAATGAATGAATGAATGGTCTTGTGGCCTTCTGGGCATGGGTGCACTCACTGGCAGGGCAGCAGGGCTGATCTGACCCAGTCTAGACCTTGTTCCTTCAAAGCACTGCAGGGTCTGCCTTGAGCTGAGCCTCACCTACAGCGACTCTCTGGTCGGGCATCCAGGGTGTGAAGGGTGGCACCAGCTACAGGCCCTGCCCGTCACCATGCATCTTAGCCCCAAGGGATTTGGCTGAAGGAACTCTTCAGGTGGCAGCCTGAAAGGTTGAACCATAGAAAACTTTTCTTGAAGATCTGGCCACACATCTCTGGTCCCCCCTCCTCCCTCCCTCCCTCTCTCCTTTCCTCACCTTCTGTAACTGTGACAAAGTCACTTCCAATCTGCCAGCATCTCACCTCAAGGAACTGGAACATGCACAAACACAACCACTACACTTCCTGAGGACACGTTTTTACCTGCTTCCTCAGAAGTAAATAAAAAATGGGAAGAAGGCTGGGCTCTGACCTGACAGAGTATTGCATTTGCTAGGAGATATATATATAGCCCTTGCCTGGGCCTGACACAGGACCAAGAGGCCTGTAGGGATGTCCATGATTATATATTCCACCCTTTGCCAAATGAAGTGTCTGGTACACATCAAACCACAGAAGAAACTATGTGAAGGCAAATTAAACTCAAAACAGAAGGTCCTATATGGGCATCTCATCCTGTTTTTTTGTCTATCCTTCTGCCTCAGCAGGACTGCTCTCTGTCCAAAGACGATAAACAAAACCCCACGAACCTCTTTGACTTGGACTGAGACCCCAAAAGGCATCTCCCTGTCCTTAGGACTCTACTCCTTCTAGATCTTTCACTCAAGCTTACAAGTCTCCACTCCCCAGTCATGTCTTCCCTTTCCCCCCAACTTTATGGGCAATTGCCACTTGTCTTTCCACCTCTGACCTGAATCTCATGCCTTTCTCATCACACACAGGTCTTCCAAATATGCGTGTCCAGCTTAACTCTGGCACTCCCACTCATTCCAATGTTAGGAAGCACAAGTGTCCAATCAACAGTTTACTATCCCTCCTACACTGCACTTCCTGGCCTTCAGCTCTTGGCAGAGAAAAGAGAAATGTCACAGGGAAAACAGAAAACACTCGTGCTTACCAAGTACTTGATAGAAGAATGTGCTAAAAATTTCATAAGATAAAGGATCTGATCTCCCTTAAGAAAACTCCAATATTAACCCAGCCTTCCTCCATGTAATTGAGTACTTGAAGCCTACTCATACCACCCATTGTACTGTCCTGGGATTTTTTTGTAATCTCCAAAGAATACTGCTTTGAATTTGCTGAAAGCATTTCCAGCAAAAAGGAGAGGGTTGTCATAATTAGAAGTGTTCAAGCAGTAAATATTCTAAGGTAATGGTTCTTCATAAAGGAAACAGACACAAGATTGCCAAGGATTACGCAGAGAAGTTTCAGAGCTGAGTTAGACTTTGTACCTGTCAGTTTCAGGTCAGTGTCTTTTCCATCACACCATTCATCAATAACCACAGCTAGCAGGAATAGGTTGGGAGGGAAAAACAGATTTAAGTGCAAAACAACCAAGGAAAAAAGTTTAATACCACTGAAAAAATATATATATACAAAAGTTCTTGGAGTTTGTTTGGTTTTGTTACATAAAGCACCATTAATTCCAGAGTACATCACAACTCAGCCTACTACACCTTCCAGAAAGCACCCAATACTCCTGAAATCTGATTTAGCACCAAGGGAATGCCATCTTGTTTAGCACCAGAAGCCTGTTAAACACACCCTTTGGTCCCCCTGCCCTCCTCTCTCACGTGCATCAGGCACCCTCTGGCTGCTCATGGGTAGCACAGGAGACCTGTCACCAGCATTCAATCGCCAAATAGGAAAGGAGGAAGAAGGAAGCTTGTTCATGGAGATATTCAGTGTTAGAGAGGCTTGCTTCTTGTCAGGGAGGCGTGGGGCACTCTACACTGTAAATAGACTGTATCTGGGTTTGCAGCCTGTTGAGAAAGAGGGAAAGGGGTCTGGTCCTCAGCATCACCTCCAGCCCTCTGCTTCCTCTGCTACCTGAAATCCCGCCTCTGAGCAACTCCACACACTTGACCTGCTAAGGGAGAGGAAGAAACCCGCAGTCTCCTTTAGTTTCGATGATCCCTTCATCACATGTTTCCCTCTGAAAAAAACAGCCTTGGCTTAGTGGAACTTTGTTTTTATACCCACTGCCTCATTGACAGCGGTGGGGACGATCCAGACCAAAGTTCCTGAAACTCACTACAGTCTGCACAGCTTCCTTAGAAAAGCATGGAGAGTAAGTAAACAGGTTAAGAGAGAAAATGCCCTGCAATTTTTTCAAGGTCAGTTTTAATATTTAGCCTTGGTCCGTGTTCCTTTGCCATCCTGGGCTGTGTGTACCTGACCTAATCTCGTATAATGATGCACATTTCTTATGGGAGAGCCCTGGCAGTCCCAGGTGCTAGAGGCACAGACCATGAGACAGCAGAACCCAGGTAAGTCAGAAGACTTCATGATCAGTGATGAGCAGAGGAGAAATGCCTGTGTTTCTCCTGCTTGTCCTGCCCCGAGACTCAGAAAGGAGACAAGTCTTGGCACTGCTGTTTATGGGAGCATCACAACATGTGGAAGTAGGTTTCCTAAAGTGCTGAGCCAGCCTCACCTGCTCCCCCCAGGACTGCAGCATCCCCTCCAGATGGATGCAAGTGGGAGCAGTGAGAGCAATATAAATAGTACTAGAAAACCCTACCACTGGCATTCCTTTCTCACTGCGACATCTCCAACCTGACAAAAAGAGCGAGGGTTTGTTTTAGCCACGTGCTTTTCTCAGTTACTCTGATGAGACTGCCAGAAAAGGGCACAGAGCATACGGCAGGGAAGCTTTTAACCCTTGGGTGAGGTGCTGTAACCTCACCTCTATCTCTTTTCCATCACAGAGGCAAAGAAGTGGCAGCCTGTCCAGGTTTGGAATTGATTTAACTGCACTTGCCCCCACGGCCTGGAGCTCAGGCCCTGCAACCGTGGTCCTTCAATACCAGTGTGGGAGAACCACCTTCAGGAGGACAACGAAATGGCACCTTTGCCAAAGGAGAGCAGATTTGGGTTCGCTCTCTGGACTAGCTTCCCACAGCTGAGAAGCCAAAACTGAGCAGCCCCTCAGGGGAGGTGTGGGAGGGAGGTTTTCAAGGTTTTCTCTCTCTCTCTCATTCTGTACTGGTGATCCCCAGTGGGAACAGAACGGTCACCTCCACTGAATCAATGGCAGATGCCCATGAAGGGTCTGGCCAGGTGTCTCACCCTTTATCTCTTTGAAGAGCTAGAGCTGGCACAGAGGAGGACAATCCCACCAGGTCTAGGTTTGACAGCCAGCCTGGACTCTGTGACACAGAAGGGTGTCTAAGGAAAGCCAGTTTAGAAGGCCAGCAGTTCCCTTTTTGGACAGACAATATCCTCTCTCAGTGCTCCTACATCTTCCTTGTGCTGCAGGAGACCATCAGACCCCAGTCCACTCTCTGGACAACAGATACCAGAGGTGACATTAAGACCATGTTTCAAGCTGCAAAACTGGTATGTCTAGCTGGGATGGAGAGGAGCCAGGATGTACCTCGGCAGTGGGGACTTTCTAGCCCTTTCCACAGGAGTCCTTTGTGTATGAAGCCCCAGAGAGGGACACAGGCCCAGGAGCAGCATTTTAGCTTCCCTCTTGCTCTAGAACCCTAAATTCTAGAGGCAGCTCATGGCAGATTGAGAAGAAGGCAATAACCTAAGTTGGGGTTATGAGGTGAGGGGCAAGGGGTGGTAGTGTCATGATGTAAAGTGGGCAGATACAGGTCTGGCTACAAGAGAGCGTGAGGTGTCAGCCAGTGTGGCAAGTTTCACACTCAGTGCCTGAGATTTGGCAGGCCCATTTCCAAGTGATTTGCAGTGGTTACGGGCAGTAAAGAGAGAGAGAGAGAGAGAGAGAGGCAAAAGGAAAAGGCCTAAGAGGCCCCAAGGAAGAGGAGAGGCAGTCATTCAGTGCTGGGCTTGACCAAGTACCCGCTGAAGGTGATGTACACATCAACATCATCACTGTAAATGGCATTCTCCCGTTCCCGCTTGTAGAGCCTCACCCAGATCTCATCATTTTCCTGGAGCTCCAGCATGAGGCTCTGGCTCTGCATGATGCTGCGGTCACTGGGCTGGGCATACAGGATGACTGCCTCCTCTTCATTGTGCATGATGTGCATGTAGGTCTCCTTGAAGTTCCAGGTGTGGACATTGAGGCTGAAATAGTAAAGCCCGCCCACTGAGCAGTAGAACTTGCCATTGAACATGTCGAAGTGGCTGTAGAGGTTGACGAAGACGGTGTCAAAGATCAGGACCTGGAAGCCCTCGCTGCTGTGCAGCGCTTTCTTGCGACCGACGGAGAACGCAGCGTACTGGTGCTTGCAGGGGTCTCCCGCTGTGCCCATCTGTCCTTTACTGCCTTTCTGGCCCTGGGCACCCCGCTCGCCTCGTGGTCCTTCTTTGCCCCATTTCCCTGGCATCCCAGGCTCTCCCCGGTCTCCTTTCTCTCCTACAGGAGGAAGCAGAGGACACAACTCCTGTGAGATACCAGAAGATGTGGAAGCAGCGGTGAGAAAAGCCTAACGAGGAGGCAGAGGATTGCACAAGAATGGGGCAATGCCAGAAGAAGGAACACTTCTGAGGGTCACAATACCATTGCTCTTCATGGGAAAGGAGCTAGCAGAGCTTCGGGAACGACAGGAGTCTCTTCCCCAGTGAATCCCCTGCTCACCAAATGATACGGCTCTGCTGGAGGCACCAGGACCTGACCCTAGGAGACTTCAGCCTCAGAGGGCGCCCAGCAGTCCAAAGTACCACTGAGGCTCTTGACCTCTCCTTCCTCTCCCACATTCCTTTACCTCCAGCACAGCCCTGCCCTCCTACACTCCTCTCCTATGACCCAATTATCCACAGAGGATGCACACTGTTCTTGCTGTAGGCTGGAGAAAGGGAAGAACTGCTAAACATCTGTGGGGGAATATGACTAGGGAGGGTCATATGGGGTGGGCCAGAGGGAAAAGCTGGACTGGGCAGACGGAGCACTGCAAGTTAGAGGGATGGTACTTTGACAATACTGGCATGCTTTAGGCATCTCGTGTAGTCAATTCTGCAGTTCTAACCCGGGTGTGTGCACTGCCCATCACACACTTGGGCAGGCATCAATACAGAGAGAGACCAGCACCAGAATGTGCTTTGTGGATGTAAGAAGAACCGGGGCTCAGAGCAGCTTCCAGCACAAAGTGACACCATTCAAAATTCGTATCTTGTTCTTTTCCTCCTCTCCATCCCCTGCATGGTATTGCAGGCCCCCATACAACATCCCACTCTAGTCTAGGCCTCTATCTGCCCTTCTGAGCTTTGGTGGATTGCAGCTACTTCCAGGCAGGGCAGGGAAGGGAGAGCATCTGCCCAGCTAACCCAGATGAACCACAGAGCTACAAGAAGCGGGTGGCAGCATCCAGCTGGGAACATGCTTTTGCCCACAGCAAAGGCTAAAAGGGGAGCCCTGAAGGGAGGAGCTGGTCTAAAATAGGGAACCCTTTCCCGTTAGCCAAGCCAGCCACTGCAGGGTGGAATGAGCTGGGGGTCACTGCCAGTTTAGCCTGGAGGTGCTTGCAAATAGCTGCTGCTTCCCTTTGCCCTCCTCCTGCTCCCAAATGCACGTGACCTACAGAGCTGCAGAAGGTTTCCCCCAGCCTCCCTGGATACCAGTGCCCTCCAAACATGCTTATTTTGCAGTTGATAAGGAGTGTTCCTTCCCCCAGGCTCTGCAGGACTCTCTAAGTCTGAGGCAAGGAATGTGTCCTCCCAGCCTGGCGAGAGGCTGTCACTGCCACTCCTGTGTTAGCAGGGAGGAAGAGTTGGTAGCAGGCAGCATCCTGAGACAGAGAGATCACAAAAGAGATTCGCACTGACTTCCATCCCCCCAGGCTACTCCTCACGGCAGCACAAAACACCTAAACCCTGGGCACGGTGTGTGTGGTCACCTATCCTCCAGGATGGCTGCTGGTGGTCTGTCAGCACAACCTGCATGCCAGCAATCCAGCTGTCACCTCCACTGCAGTGCCATCAGTCCCTGAGCCAGCCTTAGCATCCCGGGGCAAAGACTTACCCTTCAGAATGGTGATGTTGATATAGGGACGGACCTCTGGCACTGGGTAGGGAAAGTGGTGATGGCTGGGAGGGAGTGGTGGGGTGTCTGTGGAAGAGTCCAGTGAGTCACAACAACGCTTGCAAGCACCAGGGCCTGGTTCTGTGAGGTTGGGTTCATCAGCGGGTGCCCCAAACACAACAAGAGGGAGAAAAAGGAAGGTCAGGGATGTGCGCAGGTAGGTTATGTCCATGGTGACCTGGGAAGATACGAGGAAGTGCCAGAGTGAGGTAAAAGAAGAGGGACATCATAAGGGATGGAACAGAGATCATGACAAAACATCTTTCTGTGGCTGGAGGCAGGGGTGGGATGAAATGGCATTGTCCTGTGGAGGGAGTTTACACGCCTGTAGTCCCTGGATGTTCAAGGCTGCAATCCAAGTAGCAACCACATGGCCCAAGGGGGTGCCCCACGCCCTTCTGCCCAGGCCAGTGGAGACTCAGTGCTGACCCTGGAAGAAGGCTTGATGCTGACTGGGCAAACCATTAAAGCCACTAGAATATTCAGTTCCCAGGCTGGGATAGAGGAAGGAGACAGAACCATAGAATTGCTAAGGTTGAGAAAGACCTCTAGGGTCATTGAGTCCAACCTCAACAGTTCTTTAGCAAAAGCATGCTCTGGTAGGCTGTAAAAAAATTCCCAAGCCCTCCTATCACTGTGTATCAACTCTTTATAGGAATCTAACCCAAAAATCCCCGTGTCCCAGATGGAGCCTGAACCACATCTCTCGGCAGAGATGCCTCTTCTCCTGTGGGCTGGAAACTTGAATTCAGCCCCCTCCTTTCCCCCACCAAATCCCACCCGTCCCGGTGGCTCGGCCCCCTCCCACCACTGCCCAGTGGGTCCTCAGGCAAACCCCAGCACCTTCCCAAGGGGACGGCCGGCCCCTCGGCTCAGCCTTTGCGGGCACACCAGAGGGGAGCTGCTTCGCTGCCGAGGTGAAGGACGTGCGGCTCTGCAGCTTGCGGAGAAGCATGCTTACGAAAGACAGGCACGCCAAGCAGCTGAGAAAGCCCCTCTGGCAGCCCGTGCCCCCTCCCCGCTGCCTGCCCCCCGGCACAGCGCAGCTGCTCACCCCGGGGGCCGAGCGCTCCCCTCCTCGCTTCCCAGCCCCTGCTCGCCGGCTCCCCTCTGCCTGCAGGGCCGGCCCCCGGGCCCATGGCTTTAAGGAAGCCGGCTCTTGGCACAGGCACTGCTGGCTGGGCGCGCAAGCTGGGCTTGGACCGGCTCCCTCCCCTCTCCTCTCCCTCCTTCTCCCTCCCTGGCTTTGGGTGCTCTCCATCCTAAACCGGCTTGGGTTTCAGCGTCTTTTTAACTCTTTCCTAGGAAGTGCCTTTTCCTTGTACATGTTGTTGGTTTGGGTTTTTTCTCCGCCTTTTCACTTCCAGCCAGCCAAATGCAGGCAGCACAGATGGTGCCCGGTGCAAAGGGTGGGCAGCAGCAGGGCAGGGTCCCACCCTTGGCATCTCAGGATGAACAAGGTAAGGTGCATCCATGCAAGAGACGGACTTCCCTTCGGGCAGGGTGCTACAGGACTGTGCCCTCAGTCCTCTGTGCTAGTCCCTTGTCCCACACGTTAGTCCTTCACTTGGCCATGCTCTCTCCCCAGCTGTGCCTGACCCACTCACAGTCCCCAAACTTCATCTTTCATTCTCTCCTGCATTGTTTTTTCTGCACGTCACTGTGACCTCTTGCCCCAGGCATGATATTTCTAGCAGGAGCAGCTGCCAACTGGGAGAGGCATCAGCTTTTTCCCTCTCTGGTCATCCCCTCTGCCTGGGCAGAGCCCCAAGCCTTGTGCTCCAGCACGTGTCATCCCCTGGTCATGTCCCCTGTTTAGGTCCCCGGCTGACCATTTTGGATGGGAGAGGTGTGCCTGGTCTGAAGCACAGCCTGGCTGCTGGGAGCTGCCTGCCAGCAAAACTGGGGATCTGGAAACAGATCCTGGCTGTGACCATTGTCCCCAGCTTGGCGCCAAGCTGACAAGCTCGTGCCTGTGGGGTAAGCATGATGTGGCTGCACCAGAACACTGGAATGAAGGGCATTTTGGAGGGGAGGAGAATGCAGGGTGGGAGAGACAGGAGACTTCTCACACTGCAGAGTCTGTTGAGAAGAGGATTGGAAGATTCTATCCTGCACCAAAACTGACCTGCATATTTATATGCTGGGTATGTGGGGGGGGGAGTGTGTGCACATACGGATCTTTGTGAGGCAGGATGGACAATAGCTCTGTTCTGCAGGGGTCAGAAATGCCAAGTCAGCACTGTGCCTCCTGCAATTTCCGAGAGGAGCTGCAGAAGGCTCTAAGGTTTCTGAGGGGAATAGGGTTTTGAGCATGTCTACGTGTGCTGGGACTTTTTTTTCCTGTTTCCCTTCTCCCATTTGTTTGGTTTAGGAATGGGAGGCCCCGCTTCCCAGAGAGTGGCTGGCGTTTGGCAGGACCCCAGAACCACTGGAGAAGCAAGCGGAAAACTCTGGGAAAATATGTACTGTGAGCTGGGGGGGAAGGGAGGAATGGGGGCTGGGAGGCCTGGAGATATTCTCAGGCTGCCTGTCAGCCTGGAGCTCAATGAACATGGAGTGAACATGCCTTCCAGCTGGGGCAGGAGGAGGATGGAGAAACTCACTGCTGAGCTCGTGAGCTCCTCACCGGGCTCCAGCACTGACGTGTGATGAGATCCACTGCAAGTTGCCCATGTTCGCCCGTGCCTCAGTTTCCCCTTTTGGGAAATGAGAGAGGGGGGTAAGGTTAGGGCAATACTTCTTTCTAATGGAGCCTCGCCAGCTGACAGAAGTGGGGTTTTGTGATCAGTTGTGTTGTCCACTCCTGGCTGCTGCTGGTGGAAATTTTGGCAGCTGACAGTACTATTAAAGGCAAATAAATGTTCTGGGGTGCATGAAAACTTAGAGACTGACACTGAAGACAAAGTTCCTCTCTGTCCCAAAAAAGCTACTGCACTGCCTCTCTCAGGTTTTCCTGCCTGGTTTATTTCCAAACATGACATTACCCACTTTTGCAGTTCTTGGCCTTATGCCTGGCCTCTTCCACCTTTCCAAGGGAAACAGGTAGCAGGAAGGCCATTGTCCTCATTTCCATCCCACATTTCCATCTGCACTCCTGAGCTGCTCACAGCCAAGCAGATGTTCTTCATGGGGGACCTCATCAGCTGGGGCTTCTGCCTGTGTCTCATCTGACTGCAAGAACAGCTCACAGTGGGGAGCAAGCAGGACTTTGTATTTAATGTCTCATCTGGCCTGAATAGGGACCTGCCAGGAGCCAGCAAACAAAGACTTGCCCTGGTGGCATTGCCCAGCTGGGCAGAAGTTTATGCCAGTAAAGACACTTTTGCTACGGTATATATTGCCCTCCTCCCTGAAGGGAACGGTGTGTGCCAGCAATATTTTGCCAGGGCAGCCACATCTGCAGGAGATTTTGAGAATTCTATCCAGTAAAGCTGTGCTTTAAAGTGTAGTCCAAGCCTGAGGGCACCTTGTGTGCCCAACAATCTTCCCTCTCCCTCATCACACACTTTGCCTTGGAGGCAGCCCAGGGAAGCACTGTCCAGATTATACTGCAACAATCCCTTCTCAAAAGCAGCTGCTTCCTCCTCCTCCCCCATTTCCTCCCTTTTCCTGTAACCACCACAACACTGGCAAAGTAGGGGAACAAAGCCTGTCCCTACCTCAGTGGCTGCATCCATCCTATTACCCCTCTCTACCACAGGTGTGGAGAAGGAAATTGATGTTTTCTCCTCTCTCTAGCCCCTGTGCTCGGCTCAGCTCCCCTGTGGCACATGTGGATCATCTGCCCTGTTGCACATACACACATACTCACATCCACGCACAAACACTCGCCCTTCACAGCTCCTCCCTCACCAAACCTCCAGAGCGAAGGTATCATTTGCACCGAGAGGCAGAGGAAGAGCCCCTTCTCTTCCCCTTCCTGACTTCTTCTCCTCCACCACAGCTGCCTTTCTTTCCCCGTGCTCCCCACTCCTCTGCCCCTGCTCCTCAAGAGCACAGCAAGCCGGGAGGGGCAGCGGAGCACCCCTTACCTCCGCTCCCCTCCGGAGGGGTCCCGCGCTGAGTTATCTGTATCCTGTATCCTCAGCTGCTCCTGGTCAGCAGCGCGGGAGGGAGGGCCAGCGGGGCCCAGCTGACTCCAGCCAGATGCTCGCCAAGTGCTCTTATGTAATTACTGTCTTTTCCATCCTGCCTCCAAGGCCTTTGTGAGTGCCTCCCCTCCTGCTCTGGCCCGTGTCAGGCTTGGCTCTCCCTCCCTCTCTCCCTTCTTCCCTCCCTCCCTTCCTCCCTCCCTTCTTCCACCCACCCTGCACAGCATCACAATTTGCTCAGCTCAACAGCTGATTCCTTCTGGAAGCAAAGTTCAGGCTTTTGGCTACTGCTGTTGCTACCCTTGGAAAGAGAGCTCACAAGTGTTTGAAGAGATGAGAAGGGATGAGCAGCACTGCTCTGCACTTGCCTTCTCTCCGTCACGGCCTGACTGCTCCTGGCTACCTTCGCCTTGCCCTTCTGAGGGCATGTAAATGGGGAGGGGTACACCTGAGACACGGAAAGGTGGCACTGTGTTTTTTTGCTTCAGTAATTTGTGGTGCCCTCAGGTTATCCTGTAACAGCAGCTGTCACTCTGCTGTACCAGGATCACTGATCATCTCTGGCCAGGCAGCAGAGGAGGTTGGGAAGAATAGATGACCTTTAAAGGTCCCTTCAAACCCAAACTATTCTGTGATTCTGTGATTAGATTAATCTTTTCCAGCCTGTAGACTCCACGTCTGTGCACAGGGCTTGTGTAACAGCCAGCCCTTGTTACTCAAGAGCACCAACATGGTATGAAATTACTGGCTTAGAATACTTTCTACGTCTCTAAGGATGGGCAGGCCTATTGGATGTCAGCTGCATGAAGTCTTAAGACTTCTGCCCATGTGGGGCCTGGACCGAGCAGAAATGACACGTTCCCTGGCTTTATGCAGGCTGCTGCTGAGTTTGAAGGCGCTTCTGCCAGCAGGGATTTCTGCTGTGTGCTGCTTGGCGGCCTGGCCTGTCTCACACAGAGATCAAGGCCTGGCAAAGACTCTGCTTTTTTTTTTTTTTTCTTTGCTGTGCATTGCTGAAATGCCACGTGGCTGAGGAGCAGCTGGAAGAGCCGTTCACCTGCACTCATTGCTTGAGCGAAGCTGTTGCTAGACCTGGCAGTCTCTGATGCTGAGCATGAAAGTGTGAGCCTGTCTCCCACTTCCCAGAGCCCCCACAGCCAGCCCGTGTGTGACACAGCTGAGCAGGGGGTGTATCACACACTGCCTCACAAGCTGCACCTGCTGGAGATGCCTCATAGCTAAGGAAGCATCACCCAGGCTGCCCCTCTCCCCATCAGCAGCTTTTCCAGTGTGAGTGTCCCATCTCTTACCCCCGCCTCCTGACGCTGCCTGTGAGACCACCAAGACAAGGAGCTGTGCTGGTATCCGCCCCAAACTCTGGCATATGACTACAAGGACTATCCCAACTGCAACCAGGAAGGGTTTGCTGCCCTGTGAACATCTAGATCTAGCAGCTTGGCTGGGTGGGAGATAACCAGGTGACATTTTAGCCTGTTTGAACCAGTTCTTAAAAACAACCTTCAGCCAAGCCTGCTGCCTTCTGCTTCTCTGTATCTGGATGCACCTGAAGGCCCCCTCCTCCCATCCGCTCCTGTCTAGACCCAGAAATTTTTACTCCTGTGCCGTCCTCCCCTACGCACACTCCTAGACCTGCCCATATCACTTATCAACAGTAGATCACTACTCGGAGCATATCAGCTCTCACAAGGAGTGCTGACAAAAGTGCACAGCGGTTTGGGTGAGAAAACTTTCTTCAGAAATACCCAAGAGCTTTCTCACCGAAGAAACAAAAACGTTGTGGAGGGAGGATGGGGTCGTGGGACATGAGTGGACAGGTGGATGGGCAAAGAAGGCGGTGTTTAAGAGCTCACAAACTCTTGTATCTGTGAGGGGTGCTTTCCACTAAGGGAACCAGACCGACACGACAGAATCATAGAATCACAGGGTGGTTTGGGTTAGAAGGGTCATCTAATTCCAAGCCCCCTGCCATGGGCTGGGACACGTTCCACTAGATCAAGTTGCTCAAAGCTCCATCCAGCCTAGCCTTGAATGCTGCCAGGGATGGGGCAGCCCCAGCATCTTTGGGCAACCTGTGCCAGTGCCTCANGCCCAGGCACGGTTTGCCAGTCGAGGCATCCGTATTGCCGTGCCCCGCGGCCCTGTTTGTCACGGAGGGGAGGCTGCTGTGCTGCAGCCCAGGCACGTGTCNCCTGCCCCTCCCGCCCCGCCCGTGTCCCCCGGCGCTGTCCCGCCTGCCCCAGAGCACGGCAGGACCGGGATGGGCTCTCGCGTTCCCTCCGCCCGCAGCTCCGCAGCCGCCCCGGCTGCAGAGCACGGCAGGGAGCCGCGGCGGGGCACTGCCNGATAGGCACTGGGACTGTAAGATCTCCACGGAGCCTTCTCTTCTCCAGGCTAACAACCCCAATTCTCTCAGCTTGTCTTCACAGGACAGATGCTCCAGCCCTCTGATTATTTTCATCTTGGACCTGCTCCAACAGGTCCAAGTCCTTCATATACTGGGGGTCCCAGACCTGGATGCAGCATTTCAGATGGGGTGTCACCAGAGAGGAGTAGAGGGCAGGATCACCTCCCTTGACCAGCCGGCCACGTTTCTTTTGACGCAGCTCAGGACACACCTGCGAGTGCACACCTCTCCTGCCTGCACAGGCCCCTCGGGATGTCTGACACGCGGGGCTTTGGCACGGAGAGGCTCCGCCGCCGCTTGGCAGCGCAGCCCCGAGGCTGCTCCTCACAGCAGTGAGAAGGGCAGAGGTCCGGCCGCGCTGCCCGGCTCCCCGCGGTGCCGCCCCTGCCGCCCGGCGCCCGATCCCCCTCTGCAGGACGCGCCGCGCAGCGCCCGCNAGGCACGTGTCCTTGCCCGGCTGCATTGACGCACTGGGAGCGCGCCTGTGTCCGTCTGTGCGTGACGCGCCGAGCGCGGGATCTGCGTGAGCCGGCTGCGTGGTGTGTGGCGTTCGCATCGTTTATGCTTGGGAAGGCAAAGAACAGCAATTTTTCATGAGCAAATATTTGCATATTTTCCACTCGTTCGAGCAGATAAGGCATTTCAATTCCCTGCCAGATCCTCAGGAGAGCTGGGAGCATCTTCTTTTTCAAGGTGTTTCCCTTGTTTGTATTCCTCCGTCTCTTTTCTCTAGAGGCTACCCCATTACAACAATGGATTAACTGCTTCTTGCCCCCTCCACACACCCCCTTGTTCCACAGCCCTGTACAACAGCTGAAACATGGCCTGGACAGTTTTGCTGCTGCCAGATCTGAGCTGCTGTGATTCCCCGCTGATGACAAATACAGCGGCTCCCTAACAACAGCTTCAAATGACATTATGTGTGGGCTGTGTTGGTAACAGCCTGGAAACACACCCTCGCTTCTCCACACTGGAGCCCCTCTGCCATCATCATTCACGGCCCTTCCAGTTTTTCTCCTGATGACCCACTGCAGAGCAGGAGGGTCACACTGAGTGGGTCCACAGCTGCCCCAGACCACGACTGTGTGGTTGGGTTTGGTGGGTGGGTACGTGCGTGTGTGGAGGGTCATGGGCAAGGTCCAGATGCCACCTCCCAGCCTGAGCCCGTGCCCGGGCTGTGTGCACTAAGGTGAATGTGCTGCGTTCTCGGCCTTCACGCTCAGGCCAAGCGGCACCTGCCGGTCTGGGTGTGTGTGCACCTGTGCGGGTGGCCACGAATGGTCTCATGCACACATATATCTGCTTGAATCCGTGCATGGCATGAATATGTCTGTGTGTTCATACACGCCCATGCAGCTGCACATACATACACACACACACATGCAACCATGCAGTAAGCCTTCATTTGCATGCATGCACACACAGCACATATCCGCTCTTGTGCTCTGACGTGTGCACATGAACTCTCTGACAGAATGGGTTCCCTGTGTCTCTATCACCCCATCTGTAATCACATGTTTGCTGGGAAGAGGATTGCACAATGCTGCTGAAATCATTGCAGCCCTTTCTAGTCTTGCAGCTCCGATCGCTACGTGACGAGAATTAAACCTTTTGTGCAGCACAGGGCTTGATGGAGCCCTTATCTCTGTGTCTCTGCACCCAGAACAGAAAAATTCTTTTCCATATCTGACTGACGCAAATCCCCCCGAACACATCCAGACTTTCATTTGGCCACTGCACATGGTCCCCATGGCCTCTGGGCTGCCCAGAGTCAACTGGACCACTGTTAAGGAGGGGGAGAGGGATCACAAGGGCAGTCAGATTAATGCTATTCCACAGAAAACACTGGGGATTCACCAACAGGGAGACAATGCTGAGGAAAGAGCAGGGGTCAGGAGGCAGTGACCTCCTGACTATCATTCCAAATGCCTGTTCCTGTGAAAAACAGCTTGTAAATCAGTGGTGGTAGTTTGAAGAATTTTGCAGCATTTGTTTTCTCCTCATGAATTTTGGACAAGAAATGCCTTTTCTTTTCCCTTCCCCAGTCTCATTTTCTGTTCATCTTCATTTTTTATTTCCCCAATTTGTCACTGCAAAATAGGATACAGCCTAGGGGGGGGGCGAAGAAAACACAAGACAGAAAAATATGATGCTTATCTCTTTTCTTTTAAACACCTATTTAATCTAAAGATCTCCATTTTTTTTTTGCAGATCTCCCTGGGACACATTTCATTTGTCCCAGCAGGCTGCCCTGCAGAGCTGCCTTGGTGGGAGCTCAGATTCCGTGTGTCAAAATGATGTGTCCTTGGCACACTTGCTTGGTGCTGGCATTGCAGTGCTTGGGCTCTTAAGGGATGCTGGTATTTTAAGAAGCCAACCAGTCGACGGAGTTTCTTGAATGGTGATTTGCAGCAGATGGAGCTGCAAAGGCGTGTGAAATGAAGTCTCAGCTCAGTTTGGTGGTGAAGGAGGCTGTCTCTGTTAAGTGTGTGGCCAGCTGGGGAACTCCCCCCATCTCCCCACAGCAGCTGGGCAGCCTCTTCATGGATAAGGAAACCCATCCCATATCTGCTCCCTACCCACCTGAGCTGCTCCCTGCAAGGTCCTTGGTCACTGCCACATGCCTGCTTCAGTGCCTGGTCATCAACCACAAACAGCGCTAGAAGCTCCTCAGATAATACAATTTCTGCTCTGTCCTACAGGGATTGCTCTGCCAGGGGAGTCCAGCATTCACCTGGCTCTGCTCTTCTCTGCAAGAGGAGCAACACATCCTGTGCTGTGTTGTCCATCTATCTGACCACTTGGTGGTCAGACCTTTTAATCCTTCCCACCACCTGTTGCCCCTTACAGAGGCAGAGGTCCATCCTCATTCTGCCAGGATTTCTTGGATGTGTTTCATCCAGTGGATGTTGCGGGAGCTCCCCAAGAAACTAAAACAGAGGCTTTTTTTAGTCCAACAGACTGTATCCCACGCCCATGAATAGTTTGGCTGCTTTTCTGACTGGGGCCCACAGTGTGGGAAGCTGATGCATGGATTGAAGGAGGAAAAGATGTAAAGAGATAGCAGAAGATAGAAACTGGCTACCAATCACTTTCTTTTCCCCATGAGCTGGGCCTGCACTCCTGAGTGTCCGACTCCCCGCTGTAAGGGCAGCTAAGCAGATCCTGTGTGGTATGGCAGGCAGCTCAGCTCCTGAGGCTGAGCCTGCAGGTGTGGACAGCTTGGCACCAGCGTCCCAGGCTTAAAGAGGAAACATGAGGATGTGGGATTTCCATCCTTCTTTGTCATGGAGGCGATGGCAGTAGCAGTTGCTGAGAGCACAGCTGAATGTCTTTTTTTGGTTGTGTCTGCAGTCCCTGCCTGCCCTTCCTCTGCTCTCTAACCTGGCTAGGAGATGTTTCTTCGCCTGACACCCTGTGACAGTCCTTTTCCAAACTGAGGTGCCCTGCTCTGCAGTTCTCCTGATGCCTTCCAGGCCTTCCCGTCTTCTCACGTTGCCTTGGTGTGACCTTGACTCTGGCTTCCTCATAAAGTGGTTCTGTTCCCACGATCCTCAGCTGCTGCAGCTTGTTCTGCTTCCCAGCCCAGGGCTGTTGGCTTCTGTCCCAGCACACCCGACCCCATGCCTCCCCTTCCCTCCTCTTACCTTCTCTCAAGTGACCTGTGAGGCATCTTTCCATTACCCAGCCAGCTCTCGTAATTGACCCTCCCCAGGTTGCCTCCTGCAACATCTCCTGACCTCAGGGAGGCACATGTCCTTCTGGTGGGTCCCTCCTTCCCATTTCTCAGAGTTGTTTGTGGAGAAAACTGCCCAAAAGGGCTGTGCTATGAGGACCATTTTGGTGGCTAACACTTAGCAATAGCATTCATGGAGAAGTTAAAAGTATTGGGACAGACATTTTAGCAGAGCTGCAGGAATGAAGCCAAAGTGGAGAGGGAGACCTTCATCCCACCTACCCTTGTACAGTGCTGCTCTTCCAGCCTGAACACTCAGACGGGCCCACCCACAACTTCCCTCCAACAACCAAAGCGCAGGAGCAATCACTCACCCAAGTGTCCGCAGCAGGACACTTGCTCTCCAACTCTTATCCAAGCATTCACATCCGCACTTAAACATCCTGCAACTGCATAAACACACTGCCTCATCTGTGTTTGTATAGACTTTGACACATACATGCCCCCTTAGGTACCCCTGTACACACATGCACACCCCCCACAGATCAGCATCAGCGCCCAAGTCTGGCACCAGTCTCCCACCAGCCCTGACTCCTGGGTCTCCGATCCTCTTCAGCCATTCCCATACATGTACAGTCCAGGGAACAAAGTTTTGCCTAAAACTACCTTTGTGCACAGGCAGACACGTCATTTCTTCACCATCCTGAGCCAAATACTCTACCACTTCCCACAGGAGATATTAATTCCTAGTATTGCCTGTACTTTACAACCACAGCTCTTACACGCTGGAGATCCCCTGACCTCCACCTGCTTCCTGCCCCCATCCTGTACTGATAGATACCTTGATCTCCTGTATCAGCCACACATGACTCCATACAGAGACTGACTCAGCTCAAAGACATGGTGTATTCTCAGGAGAGCCAAATCTATAGCACCCCCTCCCCTAAACACTGGTTTTGCCCACCTGGCCTTCTAAGCCCAAAGGCTTTTTGTTTATTTACAGTAAAGCTTAAGGAGAAGAAAAGAAATGCTGCCTCCAACTCATGTCTCATTGTCTTCCTCTCTACCCTGGTTACACCTCCCACTAGGGTGCAGAGGCACCAGGAAAACCCTGAAGAATGCGAGGTGCGGGAAAGAAATGTTCCATTTTCGTCATCCTGCCCAGAGTCCATAAGAGCCCTGAAAAAAAGAGGAGGTTTTGAGCAGTCAGTGGCCTCCAGCCACGAGCAGCATGGGCAGGAAATCTGTCCCCAAGGGCTTTTTGAAGAACTAGAGGGGCCAGCCATGCATGCAACTGGCTGGTGTGTTTTTGCTGCAGACATTTCTCCTTCCTGTTCATCTTTTGAGGTAAACCACTTCTCATGTGTATAAGGAGGATATTCAAGGCACTGGGTTGCCCACATGTGGCATATGCCATTTGGGGACTTCCTGGAGGTGCCACCATCAGATGGCAGCCTATGCCCTCCACAGCTGGTTCATCTAAGGGCAGGTCATCAATCTAGGGCTGCTCCGTACTGTCAGTGCCCATCACCTCTTCAGACCCCCCTAAATGCAGTCTGCTCTTCACCTGGTGTTGCCTGATGAAAAATCGCTTGCTCCTGGTGGCCAGTACAATGCTTATTCTTCAAAAGCCACTGGCCTATGAACTGCACAATGTTTATTCTGTAGGAAGAAGAACTAGAAAGCAACCAACCCAGTTGTGCCAACTTTTAACAGTTCACCAAGCAGTCAGGTGTGACTTTGGGGTCATCAACCACAAGGGGCCACCAAAGAGACTCGCAGGACAGAAGAACACATGTATAAAGGAGAGGGAAATTATGTTAATGATTTCAAGGAGTTGATCACCATATGTAAGTTTATTCTTGAAAATCAATGAGCACGTATGTAAAATATAGTTTATAAATGGGAGATTTTCCTGTACTCAGCATGCACAATATTTTGGAGGAGATATCCCCTCATGCATCCAGCCAAATAAAGAATGCCTGCTTCTTAACACTACATTAGTGTTAGGAAGGTTTTATTTTTACCAATTTCTCGTAACACTAGTACCACAAAAACCTCAGGTGTCTCTTCCAAAGCCAAGAACAATGCCTTGCGTTTTCCACAAGATCATGGAGCCCTGTTCATCTTTAAGCAGACTCTTGGACTTTAATATTCCCTTGTGCCAATGTCTCCCATAGCCTTTGAAAGCCGAGAAGGTGAAGGGGATCCCATGTCCCAGTGTCTCTTTCCCCTGCACCACCCCTTCCATCATAAATAACTGACATGCAACTTGTTGCCCTTTTCGCATCCCGTAGGCTCCTCAGGGAGCGGTCTTTGGTCATTGCTTTTTCCTTCTCCACTGCTTAGAGGATGCTCCTGCCTGTCATTGCCATTCTGGGTGATCTTGCTGATCTCACCCTCTTCCCTTCCGTCATCCATCTTCTCCGGGGGGCATGCTGGCACCTCCTGGCTCTGGACTCGGCGGGACGGCCTGAAGATGGCCCTGCGGAAGCCCTGCTTGAAGCGGTAGGAGAGGAAGCCGTAGATGATGGGATTGGCGCAGCTGTTGGCGTACGGCAGCACCACCACGAGGAAGTAGACTCCAAAGAGGGATGGCTCCTCAGGCAGTGGGCACACAACATTGATTATGTTGAGGACGTAGAAGGGGAGCCAGCAAAGGACAAAGACAGCCACCACAGTCACCACCATGCGGGTCACTCTGCGCTCTGAAAGCTTGTGCTTGGAGGACAGAGCCCTCACCCGCCTCCCGGAGGAGCGAACCTTCACAACGATCAGGAGATAGCAGAGACAAATCACCAGCAGTGGTCCAAAGAAGCCCAGGGTAGCAGTGTAGACGATGAAGCCAGCTCTCCACACCGAGGCAGGCTCTGGCCACTGGATGTGGCATGTACTCATCCCTAGAGGGACATCTGAGAAGACAACCACGGGCAGCACCACTATGGAAGACAGCACCCACACGGTTGCACTCACAGCCTTGGCCACCCGTGCTGTCCTCCATTTGGAGGACTTCCCTGGGTGGACCACAGCCAGGTAGCGGTCAACGCTCATCACCGTCAGGCAGAAGATGCTGGTGAACTGGTTGATGGCATCCACGGCCATCACCAGGCGGCACATGAAAGAACCAAATGGCCAGTAGGACAGGGCATTTTGCGCAGCCAGGAACGGCAGGCCCAGCATGAAGAGCTCATCGGCCAGGGCCAGGTTCAAGATGTAGACGTTGGTCACCGACTCGCTCACGGAGTGCCGCAGGACCACATAAATGACCAGGGAATTCCCAGCCAGCCCCACCACACAGACAATGAGGTAGACCACGGGGATGAGGACGCCGCTGACAACTACACCAGGGCTGACGGTGGAGGAGCTGTTGGGGGTGGTGAAGCCTGCCCAGCTACTGGAGGCATTCCCCTCCTCCAATACTGCCGGCGTGGGGAGGCTAAAAGCAGAAGTGTCCATAGCAGAGGCAGGAAGAGGGCAGGGGGCAGTGTCCTTGCAGGATCAGTTAGCAATCTGGAGCTGAGAGGAGGAGAAAAAAACCATTGATACTGGGGACATGAGCTGAACAAGCCACAGGTAAAATCACCACATCAACTGTGTGTTAGCTATGGACAGGCATGGGAATTCAAGGGGAGATTGTGGACACTAGTGGACGCTGGAAAGTCTAGGAAAATATCAAACCCATCTAGTCCTGCAAGGCACAGTGGACATGGAGGGACAAACAGGGACACAGCTCAATGTGGGCCTCTCCTCTAGGGAAAGATCCTCTCGGGAAAGAACAACAGACTAGGATAAGGACAAGGAAAGTTTTCATTGTCTGCTAATGGATCCAGTACTGAGGACATGGTCACCAGGGGCCTGGTTCCTATTTATGAGTGGCAGCTGCTCTCCAAACAGAAGAAAAAAAAAGCATACAGTGACAAAGTGCCTTTCCAACTCTGGCTTTCCTATTCTCTGAGTATTTATTCTCCTGCTTGCTGAAGCTCTTTTTGGACTGGCCATGTTATTGTTAGCCCTGTAGCAGAAAGAAAAACATTTTCCATCCAAGCAGAGGGGCTGAGCTCAGCACCTGAGCTGGAAGGCAGTCAGTTTGTGTTATGCCAGTTTGAGAGTAAAGGAAAGATTATTTTGGGTACACCAAGAGGGAACAGTCCAGATCCCTCTTGTCTCTTTTTCTCTTGTTCTCTCCACTCTTCTGTCCCTCTCCTTCTGCACCCTGCAACACACTGCTAATGGCAGAGGCTCTGCCTGCCCCACCTGTTTGCAACACCAAAGCAGTGTTCCAGCCTTCCTAATCTCAGGTGCCCAATTGCTCGTCACGTCAGGGTTTGGCATGGAAACAGCACACGGCTCACTCAGAGAGAGCCTTGAGCAAACAAGCTCTCCATTCACCACAGCTCGCTGCTGACCCTGGGTGAGGAGCTGCAGGGACAGAAGAGACGGTTAAGGGACGGACGTGCCTTTTGTCAGGGCTCCATATGTGAAATACAGAGCCCAGCACATACTATGGACCAGAGACACCCTGGAAAACCTAATGCAGGGGGGATTCGTGTTTCTTTCAGGATTACTCAAGATCTGGAATAATTTTCTGGAAGTGTGGACTGGCAGGGCCATCCTCCTGATGAATTAGGTCCTTGGGAGGGAGGACAGCTTAGTGGAAGTGAATGGAGACCCTGAGGCTCACCTTTACACATCTCAACAAATCTCTTAGGGCTCTGAAGCTCCTTTTCTATTGAATTAAAACTGGGTGTGTCAAAGGAAAGGACTCCCAACCTTAACTACTTTCAGGATGCCAGAAACACTCCAGAGACTTTTCTCCCAGATGTGATTCTCTGTAGCATCACAACTTCCTTCACAAATGTCTAACATTACAGTGTTTGGGGGTTTTTTTGTTTGGTTGGGGTTTTGTTATTTGTTTGTTTGCTTGTTTTGTAGACATCATTCCAAGTTCTGGAAACCCTAGGGGAGACTTGAGCTGTAGATGGAGTCCTTGGACATCAGACAGGCAAACCCAACAGACTCCACAGACGTATCAAATTTTATGCTGAAGGAACCTTATCTGATAGGCCCCATAAAAACACAGCTGAGCAACTATGTCTTAAGGCCATTTCTACAGGCTATTGTATAAGTGTTTCCTGATTTAGAACCCAGCACATACTTGAGCTTTGAAGGGCTGGGGTTGTTTAGATTTTCTTAATTTTCAGGTGCCTTGGGCTGTGACACACTGTCCTGATAAAAGCCCATCTCATGGGGTCCTGCAGCACTCGCTGAGTGGCTGCAATGAATAAGCAGAGTAGGAAGTGATTTGAAATTCCAAGTTCAAAGATCTTTCCTCTGATACTTTTTCCAATTCTGTTGTAGTGACACAAATCACTTGTTGGAGAAAAGAGGAGGGCAATGGCTGCTCTAGGGACAAAGATCCCTACAAAAGGTGGCAGAGGCCAGAACAGTATGTTCGTAGAAGGATGATCCTCTAAAAGGTGAAGACATAGACAGGAATCCCTTTGGCTGTTCCTCCTGCATGCAAAGGAATTTAAAGAAAAAAAAGGCCGAACATTTGGAGCCTTACAAATATCAAATATGAAAGAAGATACTCCTGCTGGGGCTGAAAAGCATTTGGAGAAGTGTCTGGGGTCCACACCTCAAAGCCAGTTGCTTGTTCAGGCTGTTGTTTAGCAATACAGTAAATCCAGCTTCAGAGTAGCTTCAGAAGCCCTATCAAAAATGCTAAGGCATGCAACAAAAAGATTGGGTTTCCTATAAACTCATTTTCCTGCTCAGGCAGCTGCAGGGCAAAGTCTTGATCTTTAAGCAGGTATGGTCTGTTGCTGCCATTCTAACTTTGTCAAGCACCATGTACCAGCTCAAATGCCATGTCACACATTTTGGCTAGTTTGGCAGAAAAAACACTGGACACCGGTGCTTCATCTAGTTTGGATCCACTCTGCTGGTTGCTTTGGCAGCACATGCATAGGTAGGAGCTGGTGAGCAACCCTGGCCTCAGACTGGTGGTGTGTTGGCATCCACTTGGATCTGTTCCTGATGTGGATGGCACCTGTTGCAAGAGGCTTGGGAACCTCTAACAGGTGCTACCAGCGCCTGGTTCATGCAGCTGGAGAGCAGGAAGAAGGCAGAGAGGTAGGAAGAGACGGGAAATTCGCACTACTGCTTTCCTTAGGGAAAAAAATATAAATATATTTCTGCATTGAATGAGAGGAGGAGGTGGATGCTGAAAGCTGAGGCCAGACCTGGTAACAAACCATGAATAGCAGCTGGGAGGGATAACACAGCCGAATAATCTGCAGCTCCTCATGACCCCCTCCCCCCCTGTCCCCCGTGTTTCCCACGGCCCTGCTCCAGCTCAGGACTCTCCGGTCTCACCTCGGGGTTGAGCTCTCTCGGAAGGACCAGGCAGGACTGGCAGAGTTGGAGGGTGGGGAGCGGGGGGTGGTCGGCAGGTTTTCTTCTCCGTAACTGCAGACTTAACTTCTGCATGGACTCATGCCCGCGGGAGACATCTGGGAAGAGCGGGCAGAGCCGCCGGGTACTTACATGTCGTCGGGATGTACATTCTCCTCCGCTTCACCGGGAGAATCCGTGCCATGCTTTCCCCCTTCCCCTTTCCTAAGCGCGACAGAGCGAAGCGCTCCCGGGGGGAGCGAGCCCCGCTGAGCGCTACCGGAGCCGCGGGTCCTTCTCCCCGGACTTGCCCATCGCCCCCGCCGCGGGAAGGAGCCGGGGGCGGGCGCGGGGATGCGCGGCCCCTCAGCCCCAGGCCCGTGGGTCTCCCCCCCAAGCAGCCCCCACCATCGGCGGGGCTCGGGCAGAGGGAGCGGAGCGCCGGTACCGGGTGCCGGCAGCCAATGGGCGCCACGCACGGAAACACCGGCAGGAGAAGGAGGAGAAGGAGGGGATGGACCACAGGGCAGGAGAACGAAGGAGAGCGGGGGGAGATACTGGGATGGAGAATAAAAGGGGGAGAGGGAGGCGCGAGGAGATGGGCAGAGGGATAAGGGGAGCGCAGAAGTGGGGAGGATGAAGGAATGAGGAGTGCGGTAAAAGAAGCTGAAGACAGTGGAGGGAAGAGGGAGAGGAAGAAAAGAGGGATGCAGAGAGCAGCTATGTGGTGGGAGAGTGGCGTGCAGGAGGGGGTGACTCGGGTCGGCTCCCCGAGGCGGGACCCAGGAGACGGGCCCCTGTTCCAAGGGTCTTGCAGGCAGGACTGGTGCTGCTCGGAGCTGCAGGGACACAGCAAAACCTTCTGGCTGGCAGGGTGCTCAGAAATCGGCGTGGGTGTTGAGCACACAAACCCTTCTCCCTTCTGCTCTGCCCTATGAGCACTTCCAGAGGGATGGAGGTGCGGGCAGATAGGCAGGTAGGGGACTGTCTCAATCCTTTCTCCTCCCTGGCTCCATACAAGCTGTCTTGTCTTTTGCACCTTAATTGGGGAAATGTTGAAGTTTAACAGCCCCAAACTCTCCTAACAGATTTCATCTATGCTGGAAGTCATAGACCCAGAAGAAACGGATCCTAAGAAAGAAATTACTCTCCTTTGTGCAAGCAGCTCTCCCAAGAAAGACATGAGGATTTTCCCATCCCATTCCCAGCACAAAGGGCTTCCCTGTCATCCTCACCCTCTTTCCTGCCCTGCAGCCACCATCAGTGACTCCTTGTGCTGTGCATCACCCAGTTCTTGACATTTGGCACTGCTATTGTGAGCATTTGAGCCTCTCGGGCAAATTCCAGCTTTAACAAAAGAAGGCAGTATCTCTTGGAGCTGAATATAGCCTGGGTCTAAAATCCGGCATTCCAAACCTACTTGGGCAACTTTATGCAGCCAGTGCTGCTCAAAGGTGAGCTGATGAAGGCAGTACAGGACTTCAAAGCTGTTAGGCCTCTTTACACTAGAACTTGGCCACAACGTCGTCTGGAGACACACAAGAGGGAGGGGGCCTCCCTGGGGAAGGAATGGCATGGGTAGCACCCAGAGATTTTCTTTACCATGGCAGGGCAGGTATCTGTAGCACCATGCAGGAGTCCCGGAGCTCCTTTGTTAGAAGGAACAGAGCCACAGGACAGCAGAGTTCTACCCAGGCCTGCTAACTCTTGCAAGGCTTGTTAGCATAAGCACAGTCATGGGATCACAAATTCCAGGTCTCAGATCTGTTCCTCAGTGCTCTGAGTTGTGCCCCATTCTCTGCCTCGGCTCCAGTGGGGGGCTGTGCAAACAGCTTAAATTGTGTTGGGAGGAGAGCTCAGCCTGTGCACCTCCACAGGTAGGCAGATACACAAATTTTGTTTCACACACATGGTAGGCATTGCTGTATGGGATAGGGGATGGAGCAGACTGGAAAGGTAAAAGCCAAGGCTTGAAAACTGGAAAGAAGCAATACACCACTGGGAATATATTGCTTTGAGTCATGCTTAGGATGTTTAAAGGAGGTTAGATCCCATTTTCAAGTGCTTCATGTCCCTTGCCCTTTCACAGGTGTATGCCCATACCAGAGGCTTCATTTTTGCTCTTCTAGACTTGCGCTGACATAATTTGCAGTACCTTTGGATGGGGCTGGGGCAATTCATCCAGCAGCCCATGTGCAGTGCAGATATTTGTGGAACTCCCTGCCCCAGGATGCCCGCCAGGGTTGTTCTGAACTCTATCATCAGGTAATGTGTCACATCAATGAATTAACTGCCTTATTCAGATCTGACCATGAACTGAAATTGCAGAAATTTCCCTGGCAGCAGGGTACCTCGGGGGGCTTCACCATGGCTGGTTGTACCTGGCATTACCAATGCACCTCCTCAGTGCAGGAAGCAGCCTTTGAAGCTCAGAAGGGTTGCTGCATCTGGGAGCAGCAATCTGGCTCAACTCCATAGTTTCTCTGTGCCCTCCCAGGACTGCAGGCTTTTGCAGTGCCAATCATCACACCCTGAGCCCTCCTCTCTCCTGCAAGTAGTGGCAGTAGCAGCACCCTGTAACACTTACTCTCAAGTCCCTGCAATGCATCAGGAAAGCAGGTGCTCACAGCTGCCAGATCCATAGTACCGCTGGGACCACTCTCTTCAGCTTAATTTTAGTGTCTTGGAGGCAATTTGTCTGGACTGGTGACTCATTCCTCCCTCTTTAATTTTTTTCCCTGCCCTCCCCCTTCCTATTCTCACTCTGCCTGTGTCTGGCAGTGTGAGCGAGTGCCGGAGCTTAGGAGGATTAATGCAGCAATGTTTTGGTGAAAAGATGTCCCCAGCAACTTGCGGGGGCAGTCCCCACGGAGAGGAGTCTGGGTCCAGGTGCCCCCTCCCAAAGCCTGCATCTCATCCTCTGTGTGATGTGGAGGGGAGACAACTTTTCCTTTGAACACATGGAGACTGAGAAGAGAAAAGTCAAAAGGAATGCAGGGGGCTCAGCTGAGAACTTAGCAACTTGGAGGATGAATCAGGCCTGGTCTCATCATCCTACAGCAGCTGGGGCTCACCAGGCTCCGTGTGGTGCTGCCTGGTTGTCACTGCTGAAGGAGGGCACAGCTGGGAGGTGCCTCCAGCCCAGCCATCCCATCGCTCACGGCCTCAGGGCTGCGTCCCCCTGAGGTGCAACACATCACGGACATGACAAGAACGTACAGTCTGTTTATTGGGTCTTATCCACTACGTTGTAACCTCAGGGGCCCGGGAGGAAGGGAAGGGGCAGGTGGGCAGGTGAGGCGAGAGCGGGGACGTTGTGTAACCAGACAAACCAGTGCTACAGACCCACAGCAGTCTTTCAAGCCGGCAGAAGTAAAAAGCAATGACCGCCCCACGGTGCTGAGCTCTGGGTTGCTGGAGCCATCACTCTCCAGTGTGCTGGGCAGCGCCTGGCATCAGGACGAGGCCGGGATCTATAGCCAAAAACATGACAGACCTCATAATACCAGCTCAGCTATTTTCCTGCTCTCCCTCCCTCTGCTCTGGTGATGGTGGGTGTATGAAGGGTCCGAACTAGCAAGCTCTCACTCTTCTCTCTCACCAGGATCTGACCAGCTTTGCCTCTTGTCCTGAAGCCTGTCTCCTCCCTTTGCTGCCTTGTACTGAAGTGGAGGCAGGTAGGGACAATATGAGGAGTAAAGAAGTCCTGGAGCAGAAGCTGCCACTTGCCAATGAACAACACAAAAAACCCCTTGAGGTGAGCAGAGCTTGGTAAGAGGAAGGCCCACTGGGCAACTGCCATGAATAAGAAACAGCTTCTTTTTCTATAGGCAAAGGCTATGGCTTCATAGCTCTCAGAGCAGGTCAACCCCAGGGCAGCTTGGATGTAGTTCCCTCTGTGGCAGAAGCTGACATACAGTTCTTCTCTGTGAGGGCACGTGTGGAAATCCTAGACTGCCCCACGTCAAGAGATGGGAACAAACTTGCCCACAGTCAAGCAGAAAGGAGGGGGAAGTTGATCCTGGGTTCATCATACCATATCCTGCCCTTTCCCCGAGCAGGATCTGCTGTCTCCCTCTCTCTCTTTGAAGGTGACCCATTCCAATAGGCTCACCAGAAACACCGTGGCCCCGACCATCTGGGTTCAGGAGCAGGAAAGCGCCACTGGTGTCATCCCAGGGATCCCTGGCAGACTTACTTGCTCAGAGGAGGCTGCACACCCGTTTCTTTGTCCGGGTGGGCTGCGGGCACAGGACTGCTCGGATGGCCTCGTCAAACACCGTCTTGAGGCCACGCTGCGTCAAAGCCGAGCACTCGAGGTACTTCACAGAGTCTGTCGGGAGGAGAGCAGGTGTTGCAGTGGGGGGTAGGCAGTGGGGATGCCCAGGTTTCTGCTCCTTGTGCTAGAAAGCAAGGCACCTGGCTCTTGCCCGAGCTGAATAAGCACATCTCAGGTGATCAAAGACATTACACATTGTCAGGACACATTTCACTCATTCAGACAGTCTTGACTTCAGGGCAAAGCTTGCCAGCTGCACTAGGCTGAGGTTTGCCTCTTGGCTACCCATGTAGGCAGAGCAGAGCCATCGTGTGAGGCTGACTGTGTCATCCTGGCCAGACACTCCCTCTGCTGAACTCCTTCTTGAAAACTCCCTCAAGCTGTGTTGCTCACCCTCTCTCCTACTTCTGTGTGCCGCATCTGAGAAGGGCAGAATGGTGGGGTGAGACACCCATACCTGGGATTGCACATATAAGCCCCAGCAGACAGAGGCAGGGACAGGAAACTGCAGTTGCAACTCTTCCTGAGAGAGGTTAAAAACCTCTCTTCTACCTCTCTCCGGATATGGAGGAGTGGCCTCTGCCCACAGTGCAGCTGTGGCTTTCACAGAAGAAATACCGTCCCAGAGAGAAGTATCAGAGTAAAAGGGGAGGCGAACGTGAAAGTGTGTAGTTGTGTGTGTATGTGGAGGATGGTGGCCAGATGGAGGCAGAAAACAGAGAGCTGAGAGGTTGAGTTTTCCTCAAGGAGCAGATCTCCTTCCTGAGTCTCCTGAAGTGCATTTTGTCCCATGGCCACGGATGTGTCTCCTTGTGTCCCTCGGGGATACCACTGCGAGATACCTCTACAAAAGCCTCGTTAAATTGAGGGGAAGCCCTTTTCTTCTGCCTCCCCTCTTTCAGTAGGTCCAAGATGATTCCCCAAACACATACCTATTTCCTTGGCCAGAGCAAGACCCTGAGGATACGTTATGGGGGATAGCTTCTTCTCCTTCAGCTTCTCAATGGTGTCCTTGTCATCGCGGAGATCCAGCTTTGTGCCCACGAGGATGATGGGGGTGCTTGGGCAGTGGTGCCGCACCTCGGGGAACCACTAGCAGTGGAGCAAAATGCCAAAGATGTGAGAAGAAGTCATATGGGCATGCATGTGGGAAAACAAATGTCAGCAAGGCAGCTAACAGCCTGTCCTTCCTCACATCCGCTGTTGGGCACTACAGCCTGGCCCAGGCCAGCTTCTGCTGCTGGGTCCTCAGGCAAAATCCCTGACACAGAGCTCAAAATTTGTTAAGCAAAAGCACAAGCTGCTCTCTGCCCTTCACCCTCCCACCCAGGGAGGAACCTTGAAGTGGTGGGAAGGAAATACTCTTGTTCTCCTCCTCATCAATCTCTCCCTTCTTCCCGCACTTCCCATCTAAAAGCTGTGGGTACCTGCTTCTTATACCCTACGGCCTGGTCGCGTCTGTGCTTCGACAGTCTTGGCTGAAAGATACCACCAGAATACAAGTCTGTGATCCCACAGCACAAGAGCCCAGCAAGATGAATTAGGCCCATTAGTAGAGTTGGCCACCTTCTTTGAAAAGAACCAGAAAAGGCATCTGAATGAGGCTTCTGACTAACAGAAAAGACATATGACCTCTTGAACCTAGATGTCCTAGTGGTAGTCTCCACCCACAGTCACTGTTCGTGCAAGACCACCACTAATCTCAGCCCCCTCATCCGCTGGTGGACTAAGGCACCCTGTCTCACCTTAGCACGGACGTTTTCGTAAGATGCCGGGCTGACAAGGGAGAAGCAGATCAGGAAGACATCCTGTAGGCATACAACCATGGTGCAGAGTTAGGATGAGAGCAGGCGATGGCATGATGAAGCACGGAGGGGAGGGAAGGTCTGTGTGGGCAGCACCCTCCCCCTGCAGCAGAGGGTTGTGCTCGGGAAAGCTCTCTCTATAATAAAGTCCTGACTGCTGCTTCTTGCCGCTGGTGGAGAGAAGGATCTCTGCTCCCCTGAGTCACTGTAACCATAGCCACCATTATCAGAAGAGCCAAACGGTCAGCTCTGAGGATGGGGTTTCTGCGGTTGGCACACTCATCCTCATGGGAAATGGCCTGACAGCTTCCTGCTTGTTTCTCACGGAACACCAGAGAGCTTTCCGGCCAAAGCAATTTTGCCTATAGTTGAGACAGGCCTAGCTTCAGCCCAAAAAGTAGACACACAGGACTCAAGGGAGACAGTTTCGGCTCTCTAGGCAAACAATTCTCCTGGGCATGGCAGAATTCAAACTTCCTTTAAAACCAGAGCAATCCAAACCAAGCCAAAACAATACCAGCTCATCAAGGTTATATCTATTTCATCCAGCTTCACTTAGCTGAAGCAGTGGTGCCAGACCCAGCCTAACCATTTCCATACTTCTACAACCATCAGAGACAAAAACCTTGGAGAAACATTCCTCCACCTGTCCTTGAGAAATGTCCCAGGGTAGATGCAAGCAGGTTGTTGGGAAATAGACCTGCTTGCATTGACTGCAGGCAAAACCACCTTATACCAGGTATCTGATTTTTAGGTGGCTGAACCTAGCCCAAACAAATAATTTCTAATCAATTCCTAACCTTTTTGATTGCAGTGGCAACCTTCAGACCAGTTGATGCAGCAAGGTCTTTCTGAGCTTGCCAAAAGACTGCTTGAAACAACATTCTCCAGGGAAGGTGATCCTTAAACCCTGAAATCACTCTGTGAGTGTGGTAAAAACTGGTGAACACAGAATCTGAGGCACCCATTTGTTCTGCTAGAGGCACCAGGAGATCAAACACAAGCCCACACATCAGATCTCTTTTAAAAGGCAGAAGTCAGAAGACTAGGCTTCACAGAAATGTGACAAGATCCTGCCTCAGCTCTTAAATTCCATGAACCACCTTAACTTTACAAAAGGAAGGTTTTTTACCAGGGCTGTCTAAGACATCCGCCCCACACAAAGTCAGTGTCAGCTGGGCTCAAAAATGTCTCTGAATGCCTCGTTTTCTTGCTCAGTTATACCAGTAATGGGTTTAGATAAAGGCTCCAAAATATCCTTAGATGTCTTTTAACTTGAGGGTTTCAAGGCAGTTGCGTATCAACAGAGATATTCTCAGAAAAGGGCAGAGAGAGACAGTAACAATCCTGTCCCTGTTCCAAGGCACATGTTGAGTTTTGCAGTGAGGGATGGAGGTGTAGCTGAGGGAGGCAGGGAGGAGGGGCATGGAGTGCGACCCACCGTCTGCGGGTAAGAGAGCGGCCTCAGCCTGTCATAATCCTCTTGTCCAGCAGTATCCCAAAGTCCCAGATTTACAGGCTTGCTGTCAACCATCACGTTGGCAGAATAGTTATCAAACCTGAAATTCAGAGACATAGGCCATGGCTCAAAGAGGAGAAGAGGGAGCCCTTCCAGTAGTGTGGGTGCATCCAGGAGTGAAGGGCAGCAATTCCTCTTCTCACCTCACCTGGGCAACACTGGTTTTCCGTGAATCTCCACCTTATGGAGTTCCCACTCTGCATCAACCTCCTCCCCATCATTCAGCTGTCCTGGACAGGTGCCTGGCTGCAGCTCCACCTTTGATACCTTGCATTCAGGTCCACAAACCCTTTTCTTTTCCCATTTTTTTCCCCCAATATCCTTCCCACAACTGCATCTGCTCTAGAGCCAACCCCCTTCTTCTCTGTCTTTCTTCTGTGTTCTAAGACCTAGTTTTATTCTTAGAAGTGAAGAAGAATCCATGTCTCTGTAGTTTGCTGCACTCCTCAACAGCCCTGCTGGAACTGAGGACAATGTGTCCCCTTACTCTTTGACAACTCAGCTTGAAATATTTTAGAACAACTGCCAGGATTGTATGCTTAGGAGTAAAGTCTTGATAGAAAACAAGGGTATTAAAGTGATAGAGAAGTTCCTACCCTCATCCTAGAAAATTTTATTTCCTAGTCCTTCTGGGACTTTTTTCCAGAGGGAAACCAGTGATAGGGAGGGACCAACACAAAGGTCTTGTGAAGGTGTTCATGGCATATGCACGTTAGAAGGAACACGATTTAGTAGTGGACTTGGCAGTGCTAGGAGAGTGGCTGGACCTAATGATCTCAGAGGTCTTTTCCAACTAATTCTGAATTCTGCTCCATGCAGAATCTATGACTGCTCCAATGGCAGCCAAGTGTCTTGGACAAGGGAGGGAGTGGGGTCCCATGTCCATCCACCTGCCTTCTCTTGGGTCTAAACCAGCTGTTGTAGCCTAGTGCCTGTTTGTTTTGGCTAGCAGGATCTCATCTGCTACTTGTACACTTAACAAGCAGATAGACCTTGAGTTGGCTTGAGTCTCTCAAATGTCCCATTTATACCAGGGTTTTATAAGGTTGCTTCTGGTGAAAGGAGACAGATCCAAAGTTAGAGACACCTTCACTGATTTGGCAGACCTTCCTCTGCTTGGCATGGAGATTGTGACCCATGGAGTGCACTACAAGGGGACACTGCACCTCTTTGCAACCTGCTTTTCATGCCTCCCACCCACTCCAGGACTTGTTCGTGCATTACTCACACAGTGGGGATGTATTCTCCTGGGAAGGCATTGGTGGTATAGCTGATAAGGAGACAGGTTTTTCCCACAGCCCTGGAAGAGAAAGAAAACAATAGCAGGAATTCATGGCAGGGTGAGATGGAGATGGGGCAATCCTTCCATGCCTCTATCCTAGCCCTACCAGGAGACCCCTGAAAGCAGAAACACATTCACAGGACCAGACAGTGCATAACCACAGGTTAGAAAACTGGCAGGAAGAAACACAGGATGTCACCCAGAAATGTTTGCTGTCTTTGAGCACCAAGCCTTGTTTTCACGGTCCAGTACAGAGATCACTCAGCTAAAACACATCCACTCTGAGATGGGGGTGGGGGCCCATTTTGCAGTGCACGCAGAGTGCTGTGGGCTCACAGCCAGGACAGGTGTGTTGGTTGGGTGTGCCACGACAAAGCTGCCATGCCAGCTTCAGCACTTGAGTACAGGCACTCCCGCCTGCTTTTTGGGTACTGTGGCCAGGGATTGCCAGCAACTTTTCCTGACTTAACCACTTTCCCATCCACAGTAAGCTGCAGCAACGCCTGCACAGAGAGCTGTAAGGAGCCAAAAAGGTGTCTGCCCCTTGGCAGATGGAGGCTGCTGGTGGTGTTTCTGAGCCAGAAGCTGGTCCTTTCTCTCCCCTCAGTCTCCCACACACCCATGCTGCAGCAGGGTGGAGAGCAACGCAGCAGCACAGTCCAGACTGGGTGAGAGCATTGGTGGGATGAGGAGCAATAAGGCTATCATGTGGGGGAAGGAGGTGTCATGGGCAAGGTGAAGCCTGTGGTGAGGGAAAGAAGTGCAGAGAAATCGGAAGAAAATAAAGCAGCCAAGACAGGTGTTGGAAAGAAAGTCCTTCTCCTGCTGGGATGCTGTTTCTCAGGTTTGTGTGGCCTGGGAGAGCTTGGCCATGTTTCAGCTACGGAACACAGGAAATGGAGGTGGCGAAAGCAACCTACCTCAGCTAGCACAGCCCAGGATGAGGAACAGGTCTTTCCTGGGCAAAGGCTGGAATTCTGCTGCTGGGGATGCTCAAACCATCTCAGCTGGACCTGCAAAGCCCCCTGCCACAGGGCTGCAGCTCTGCCTTTTTGTGTGCCCTTGACAGGCACCCCGATCACAAGGCACCTGCCTCTGTGGGGCAGCTGAGGAGGAAGCGGAGCTCTTCGGCATGCTCTGACATTTGTTTCTTCCTCCTGCCACCCCCCTTTCTTAGATCCTCCTCTCACAGTCCCTGCTCTTTCCCCAGGTCCCTTGCTTCCTTCTTATCACAGAGTTATCGAGGGAGGTGAAGCTCTCCAGGAAATGCCTCAGGAGATCTATGGGCCTGCAAGTGGATCGGCCACGGAAGAGGGGGAGGTTCTGAATTGGTGTGGCTGAACAGAAAGGTGCACAAAGGGTCAGTGAAGGGGTGAAGGTTACAACACAGAGGTGAGGTCAGTGGCACCTGCAGGCTGCTGTGATTGAACGCAGGGCACGTTAAGAGGTCAGTGACGTGTGATGGAGGGGCTGTGGGGGGAGAAGAGCTATGGGACAACACGTGAGCTGAGTGAGAGGAGAAGGTCCTGTGGTTGTTAGGGTTGAGCCAAGAGGGTGGCATTGCTGGCGTGGCTGGGAGGGAGGTGAGGAGTGGGGAACCAAGAGCTCAGAGCAATGGGCGCTGTGTGGCAAGATGGTGAGAGGTGAACAGAAATGCAGTGTACAGAGAAGCAAAATGACAAGACAGAAGATATTTAAGAGGATTTGAGGGTAGAGAGTAGACCATATGGTGGGGTTAACCATGATATGAGGGGGATGCTGCCTTGAGGGAAGGCTACAGAGTTGGTGCTGTGTGTGAGGGGCAAACTGGGGGGTGGGGAACTGGGTAACGGATAAATGCCCAGTGGAGTTGTTCATCCAGCTCCAGCTTAAAACCTTCAGGGGACTCTTCTCAGAGGTTACAGTTTTTATTTGGGGTTCTGTCTTTCCTCGTCCCTTCTCCCCGTCTCCTTGCCCCGGCCCCTGAGAACATGTCCGACATGTATTGTTATGTGTGCAGACATCTTCTTTCCCAGGCGAGTTCTAAAGGAGGAAGTGACTGTGGGGAGCAGCACTGCTGTAAATGTCTCTTCATCTGCTACCTCATAGCTGCCCCAGATAATAGTCTGGCCAGCTTCTAGATGGAAAGGAATCAAGCTATTCCATTCCAAGCACAGACTCGCCTCTTTCCCTCCCTTGCCTTTACCCGTACCACAGGGCAAGAAGATGCTCTGTCCACTCCACCCCTCCTGCCCCAAGCAGTGATGACTGCTTAACTCATCGATGGCTTGGATCAGGCCATTTCCAGGCATGAAGGACATGGGCAGAGAAGCCACCATGTTGTGAAGGCAAGGGTTTGTTTCCTCCCACCCCCGAAGTGGCCTGTACTTGTGCCTATCTCAGTGGAAAGAGCTTCTCCTCCATGTGCCCACAGAAGCCCCTTGCCAACAGTCTCCACCACACCCCAATACAGAGATAACCTGCTGAGAAAAGCTAACCATAGAGATCCTAATAGACGTTCTGCCAGGACCAGAGTGCCATGCCCTCTCCCAGTCATTCCCAGTGAGCAGACGGCTTTCAAGGAGCCACTCACCCGCAGGAGAGCACTTGCACCTCATGGGTTTTAAATCTAACTCCTGCCTACAAGCTGAATCTGGCAGGAACATCACCACCTCCTGCGCATGGGACAGACCTGCTCCACTTTCCATGGATGCAGATGGAAATGCTGGTGCATGATCTGCATTCCCATGCAGATGCCCTGCAAAATGCCCTCTTCCACGCTCCCCCAGAGGAATGTCCCTTGCTCCAGGGAGGGAGAAGCGAGCATGTCTGCAGTAGTAGCAAGACTGCATGAGGTCAGAAGCAAAGACAGGGAAGTTTCACCAAGCAGCCACCTTCGTTGTGCCCCTGGTCACAGCCTGTCCCGCTCCACACCCACAGCAAACCCGCAGGGTACGTACCCATCTCCCACCACGACACACTTGATGGCTTGCATGGCTCTGGACCCGTGGCGGAGGACAGAGCCCGAGGCAAAGGGACGTCAGGCCACGGCAAACAGCAGGGAGGGATGGGCAAATGTGCGTATCGGAACAGCAGGTTGCAAGGAGGGAGGAAGTGGAAGAGGGAACTTGGCTCGACGATCACCCTCCGGTCCCTCCGCCCCTGCACCGCAGCGGCAGCTCTGTGGCGGAGGCCGTTGGCTGAAGGCGGAGCGGGCGTGACTCCTTGGTGGGATGGTGACTGCTGTGATACCTCTTATTCTCCCTGTGTGTCCCACTTGCTGCCTTCCCACCTCATCCCAGTCAACAGCGGGGGCACCAAACTGCTTGTCCAGGGGAGCTGAACAAGGGTTAGAAGCGGGGTGAGAACGTGGAAGGGTGGATTTTCTTCTCCCTCCTTCATCATCCAAGCTTCGGAGCAGGTGTAAGCAGGGAAGGGAATCTGAAGTGGGAGTAGTGGCGTGATGAGGGGTAGTGAAGATTTTTCAGGTCTTCCCAGAACCCCTAAGTGTCAAGGGTGAAACATCACAAGGAACAATACCGTGAAGGCTGAACAAGGAAGTCATGCAGCCTCTAGAAAGCAGCTGCCACCCAATGGCTGCTTTATTCCTCCTCTCCGGTGGGGATAAGGCATTGCTGCACTTCCTCACCTGCCCAGGCTACTACTACAAAAAAGTGTTGTGTGAACCTGTGTGTTCACCACGAAGGCAAGCAAAGGCATCAAGGGGTGCAATGAACTGTTTTCTCTCTTGTTACAGTACCATGAGAGCCAGGACTGGATGGGAGAAGGCCCTGCAAACCAGTCTCTCCCTATCCAACCTCTCCACTACTTCTGTGCAAAAGTGGCCAGTGGGAGCTGCTGCCAAACTTCTTATATCTTAGAATCATAGAATAGTTTGGACTGGAAGGGACCTTTAAAGGCCATCTGGTCACATCCCTTGCAATGAGCAAGGACATCTTTGACAGGGTTAGTCAGACCCCATCCAACATGACCTTGAATGTTTCCAGGGGTGGGGCATCCACCACTTTTCTGGGCAACTTGTGTTTTACTGCCTTCATCATAAATAACTTCTTTCTTATATCTAGTCTGAATCTATCTAGTTTAAAACTATAGCCCCTTGTCCTGTCATTACAGGCCCTACTAAATAGCCTGTCCTTGTTCTTTCTTAAAGGCCCCCTTAATGTATTGAAAGGCTGCAGTAAGATCTCTCCAGATCCTTTTCTTCAGGCTGAACAACTTCAACTCTCTCAGGCAGTCCTCATTGTCCTCAGAAAATAAAAGATTTTTAGAGCTAAGCACTAAGAAGAAGGAAGCAATCACCCTAAGAAAGAAGAGACAAGAGCAGAACGATCCCAGGAAGCTTTACTCCTTCCTTTCCATTATTGAAATGAGGGTTTGCCTCCTCCTTCCTTCTCCTCCCATGCAACATTAAGCCTGGAAAAGAGTGTATGTGTGCACATCTGTGTGCTCCAGCCTGAACTGGTGAGCGGATGGGCAGGAGATGGGTTTTATAGAAGATGGGATATGGTGGCACAGAATTAATTAAGAATTTCCAGGCTTTGTCAGGAGGCCAGTTAGAGCAAGAACAGTGGGTTTGCAGCTGGGATGTTCCTGAAGGAAGGAACTGTGAGTAAAGCTTTTCTCCAAAGGTTGATGACCTCTGTGCTGCTGCAGCCACAGGAGGCTGTTGCCACTGACCTGCTCTGGAGGAGAGCGCTCCCAGCTGTCACTCAGCACTGGCTACAACCCAGAAACCTTCAGCCCTGGAATGTTTCCAAGTCTTGCCGCTATTTCAGAAGCACAAAGTGACCAGCTGTACGAGGTGTTCCCTCTGTGGGTGGTAGGGAAAGGGGAGGAAGGAAACCCACTGACACCTCTGCAAGCAAGGGCAGGAATGGGACACCGGAATACAGGTCAGAGAAGGACATAAGAGAGAGGGACAAAGGCTTTTACAGAGGGGAGCTGGAAAGGACAGGCAGGCACAGAATGCAGTGGGCCAGGAGATTCGAACTCAGAAGATAAGGCAAGTGTATCGGGCTCTACAGAATGCTACTGGTGGAAGGAGAAAAGCCATTCTAACTCCCTGGGCAAACTGACACACTGAGAGCTCTCTGTGGGAGACATCTGGGTGACAAGTGAGGGCTCAGGGAGCTGGAGCTGGTAGAGCCCACTAGGATGCAGAGAAATCTAGGCTGGGCAGGCAGCCTGGGTCAGGCAAGCAGGAATTTAACCCCTTTATAGGCATTGTTGAAATGGCACTTGGAATCAGCTTCTCCAAAGGAATATTTCCGTTTTTGCCCTATGTTTTCTCTGAAGGTTTCCAATAACTCTAACGTGTCTGGGGAGAAGTAGGCTGGAAAAAAAGAGTGAACACCTGGAGTGAGAAGGATGGGGACTGAGGGGGAAAGAGCTGGAGAGAGCTAGAGTATACACTGAGTCTTACCTGGGAGGGAGGAAGTCACATGGGGATTCTAGGGACAGGATTCAAGCTAAGGGTGACTGGATGGAAAACCAACCCGTGGCACAGTAGGACCTGGTGGCAGGGATGAACGAGGACCACTGACCTGCTGAACACCCGAACACCAGGGTTTGCTTTTCTCCTTGAAGTCTGGCATATGGGCTTGTGGGCCTGGCAGTGTGGAAGGGACTGGAGAAGAAGAAGACCAGTTAATTGGTCAGGAGAGAGAGACTGTTGTGGAAACCCATGTCCAGGTGAGACCTATGTCGAAGACACTGTAATTCTGCACGTCCAACAATGAGCTATGAAGTCCTGGCAAGAGCCCATTTCTGGGCAAATTGCTTTTGGAAGATAATTCCCTGCAACTGCAATGGACAGTCCGTTCTTGTCCAGTCAGAGGTCTGTGTTGTGAATCTATAAACATCCTTCCTCCACCAGTGCCTCTGCAGAGGCACAACAGGGATCCACATAAAAGCTTTCAGGATGTTTCTTTCCATCATACTTAAATGGGATTAAATGGGATTATTTAAAAATGGGATATTACCTCCAAATAACACATATAGTAATCACTCTAAGAACAACTGGCACCTGCTGCATTAAAACCTTTCATTTGTACACACTGCAGGAAAAGGAAGGAACCTGCAGGAAACAGGCCCATAACCCCGGGCTGAGCACATACAAAGGTGTTGCTGCTGCTCTGATGTCCTCTCACACCACCAAGAGGTGCTCTTGACACGAGTTTCCTTCTGCATGAGCAGCAGGGCACACATCTGGGGTTTCTTGTTCCCTTTGCCGAGTTTGAGGGAGATCCTGATGGGAACTAATTGCTCAGTGAGACGCTTTTGTTCTGGGAGGTTTCCAGGGCCCTGAGCTGGGTCACCTCAGAGCAACCCAGATGTGCTGGGTTTGCATGGCACCCATGTGAGACTGCAGACCAGGGAGGAAATGGATGATGCTGCTTTTCCCCCACAAGGACCCGAAGCAGTGAGGACTACCTATTTCTCCCTCTCTTTCTGTGGTGCTGTGGTGTTCTGCCCCCTCAAGGATGATGGAAAAAAGGTAAGGGAGCTTTTTCAGAAATGATGTTTGCACATCCCAGCCCTGTACAGGAGGGCAGGAGCTGAGCAGGAGGCTTGTTCTTCAGCACAGACAGAATAGCAGGGAGGATTCTTTCATGGAGGCAGCACAAGGCTCATTTCTTTGCACACACAGGACATGGTCACAGCATGTCTTCTGATTACCCTGGGCCCTGATAGGAATTATTTGATGTGACCTCTCTCTCAGACAGTCCTGAGTGGCCATGAGAACTTTTCTCTGTGCACTGGGTGCCCACCAGGGTAAACATTATTTTGCTTCAGCCTGACTGGGCTGCAAACTCTCCCCACTTCCTATATTCCCCTTTTGCACCTTCCCACTTCCCCTTTGACACAGCTTCATACCATCTGTCTCCTGCTTTTAGTTCTTGCTTTGCTGCTTCTCTTTTCCAAAATTCCCACTCCTCCCTGTTGCTGCTTCCCCTCCTGCCTTCACTGCTGTGGTTTCTCAGACTGGCACAGTTGCTTGAAAAGCCTGTCCTGACTTCAGAGCTCAGATCACAACTGAAGTGGGCGATGATGTTCTGCATCTTAGAGAGGCTGTGGAGTTGTTTCATAGAGGGTCTATTTTCTGATGTGGCCCTCCTCTCCAGCCTGAATTTGTTCTATCAAACAAAAGCTTAGAAAAAGAATGCAGTTTCCAGTCCAGCCTCACTGAAGACAAACTACCTACATTTACATCCATCATAAGCAACTCGGCTTGCAAAAGGTGCTTACTGCTGCAGTCAGGGCCAGGTGCTCCATTCCTGACACCTTGTGTCACAGATGCTTCTCTGTCTTTGGAGTGTGACTGCTCTCAGCCTTTCCACTTTGGGCCACAACAGCAGGTCCTCTGCCATCTTCCTACCCGGAGCACTGAAAGAGGTTCACCACCTCCTCCTCCTCTTCCTCCTCTTCTCCATTATGGATCTGGGTAAGCAGAAGGGTATGGCACAAACCTTTGGGCTTCAGGTTCTTTGTGATGGTTGTTTCACACTCGCACTTCCCTCAGTCGAGAAATTGTTCACAGACATTAAATCATACCGGGTTTCTGTGGCTTGGCCTTATCTGGTTCTCTGTACTTCTGCAGGTCCCCAAGGCTGCTGACAGGGGTTTCCATTCCCAGAGACACGTTGCCTACAGCCAGTGACAACCTCCATCTGGGTGATACCAGTCTGCCACTTCGATGGCAATAAATACAGATCAATACCTGACTGTGCATTCATTCCCACAAGGTGCTTACACAGCTGAACAACATTTTTCACCAGCCTGTTGTGGAAGGGAGGTAACAGGGACTAGAGATTACATGTGTAAATTCAAACTTGAGTGTCAGCTGCACGACTTGACTTCCCTGCCTGCTAGCACTTTTCATATGTTATCAGATGTTAGATATACTGTTTCATAAATACAGATCTAATACACATCTTTGCTTGTAAGTGATGATGTCTTCTAGGAAGGCTGCACCAGGGAAGTGAAAAGAGCTGTTTAGAGTACTAAGGAAATCTACAGCTACTCTGTTTTACAAGGCTAATATTTCCTGAACTACCGAAGTAAAATCTTGTGCTTCCCTTCTACCACTTCATTTCAAAGACATAAAGCTTCAATCTTGCTGCACTTTCAAGTCTAGCAAAAAAATCCCTCTGGCTCTTCATTCAAGTTTATCAGACTCTAAGTGACCCTTCCGTAATTTTTATAAGAGGGTTGCTTCTTGCCTATGGCCTTTTATAATCGCCATCTTTCTACCTTTAAAATAGACTCCAGTCCCTAAGCCCAACCTGAATGGCAGCCTAAGCCTCCTGAAGGGGCTATTGTATTTGAACAGACCTGTACTTTGTCACTCTTGGAGACTTGTGGGAATACAGCTGATATGCTCAGCACAGAGAAATACATGGCACTTTGTCCCTGTCTTTATCCCCTTGAAAGTAGTAGGAAATATTTATATTTCCTTTTTATTTACACAATTATTTTAAGTCTGTACCAAGCAATGGAGAAGTGCACCCCCATTGTTGCTTTGACATTTTCCGTTGTGACCACCAGAACAACAGATATTTCCAGCTCAAATCTAAGTTTTTGTGTGCAGTAAGGGAGCATCTGGGGAGAAAAACTGGTCCCTGGCACAGGAGGCACAGAGAGTAATGCCTGAAGTATTCATCTGCCTCATCTGCCCATGCTTGATGAGGTGAGAACAGTGGACCAGCCTGGATGCCCCCACTGCACACACTGGCCTTGCTGACAGCATCTGTGGGAGAACGCACAGGCTCTGAGCCACTGGCTATGGGCAGTCCTGACCACACTGTACAGCATTTAAACCTCATCTCCCCAAGGATACGTCTGTGTTTCTATATCCCTAGGGCATAATTAATTTTCATTTGTCCTTCCTCCCTTCCTTCCTTCCTTCCTTCCTTCCTTCCTTCCTTCCTTCCTTCCTTCCTTCTTCTCTCTGTCACTGTGTTTTCCTTTGGGTGTTGTCCTCCTACATTTTTTACTTGAAATAATGAAAGTTCTGTTTTGTAGTCCATTCATGGTCTTTTCATGCTATGACCACAGAACACGTGGCACCTTAAGGGCATTTTCTGACACATTGCTGGCTGGGGTAGTATTGGTATCCATCTGAATTGACTACAGATCCATATTGCCTGTCTGGGATGCTCAAGCAGACTGACTTCTAGATTCTAGGTTCCTCAAGAGAGGAACTGGTTGTTTTGCTGCAGGGTAAGCCTAGAACTGAAGTAGTTTATCCACCATGTGAATTAGTGGAGAACTAGGGACCTAGGCAGGGAGACATCCTTACCCTGCACTTCGGAAAGAATGGGAGGTATTCCAGGGTTAGTTTAGTTACATGATCCTTCTGCTGTGTACCCTCATGAGGAAACATCTCGCGGGGGTTTTGTTTTCATTAACACAGACTCATGCAGTTTTTTATCAGTGCATTTCCCATTCAGCTTCCTCTGGCTGAAATAACTGAAAGCATTTAAAGTGCATCAAGTGTTACAAGCAAGGCTACCAGAACCAGAGGAATGCAAGTAGTGGAGGTGATCTCTGAACTGAAACAGTAGCAAGGTCTCAAAACAGGACATTCAGGCATTCCAACAGACAGGCAGGAAAAGCTTTGAGAAGGAAACATCACAGAGCTAAAAGATGAAGGAAGTATGGAGGAGAGACACAAGGCCAGGTTTTATACTCTGTTGGAGTGGCTGAAAGTACTTCGGCAGTGTAGAGAGGTGTCCATTGTGGTGTTTGCAGGTCTTTGTGGTTTGCCCTGCTCACACACACAGGTGTAAGAGCGGGCCTCATCAAGCTGCCTGTATGTGTCTCCTACCTTTGAGACAGGCAGGATCACATCTTTCAAGAGAGTACTTTAGGCTGACATATCTGCTTGATGTCAGCTGCAATACTGCTGAAACTACTTTTTTGTAGAAAAGAGTGATGGAAGGAAGGACTAGAGGTGATACACCAGAACCAGCTCAAGTGAAGGAACTGGGGGCTCTGGGCCGGACTGTGGAGCGGTGAATTCTCCTCTTATGTGGCCCAGAATCTCAAGACAGAAATTTAGTTTACAAAGGGTAGGTTTCTGACAATTTGTGACCCAAATGCAGGCCTCTGATAGCTTTTAGGTGTGGACATTGTGTGTAACGAAGATTTGCATTCATGTAGCTCACTCTCCGCCTTTTTTTTTCACTCCCAGGTAAGTTTCTAGCTGCTCCTTTGTAAATATTGAAACTGGCTATGGAAAGTGACTCCTAAATGTTTGCCACCGGCTCCTCCTAAAGATCACAGGTTGTTTGTGGCCCTGCCTACAGCTGCCTGTAGTAAACTCATTCTGGGTTCCTGCCACCACTTGACATGTTAAAGGTGGGGATATCTCCCACTCTTCACTGGAGGTTCATCAGAGCTCTTGTCCTCTCTGATAACAGCACTGAACCTACAGCATAACCACAGGTTACAGCAAATACAAGAGACTGGGAGGAAGGGAGGGCAACCTGTGTCTTTCTTTGTGAGGCTGAATGGCCCTAGAGCAATGGACCCTAGCCAGAGTGTTCAGGCAGATCCTACCTTTCACATCAAGCCTTCTAAAGGGCCAGTTATTCTCTCCAGAGGACTTCAGGCTGGCTCAGTTAATGGGAATGTGGGAAGGTAATAGCTCTTCCCTTCCTAGTGAGTGAAGGACCTTCAGTCTCACAGGAGCCTCTTCTGTGCAGTGGTGAGCATGCACAGATGCAAGCTTTTCTTAGTTTTCTACATGTGCAGTGCTCTTGCAAACTCTACCTTGCTGTCTCGGGAAAAGATGGTAGGTAGAGGTCTGGCCCTGTTTTGCCGTGACTGCCAAGAGTACAGCAGCAGGTCGGGGAGCTGAGGATGTGGAGTGCTTTAGAGGAAAGTGTTCATGGATGAGATAGAGCCAACCCTCTATAGCTTCAATCCTGCCAGAGGAGGCAGGAGCACTTGGGCATTACACCTGCTTGGAATTTGACCTCGACCTCTTTATTCAATCATCAGTTCTTATGGCTCTAACACGGTCTTCTCCTGCATGGGGATTTTTCCCCACGTTGCCTACAGCACAGGTCTACCGCATAAATCACACAGCAGCCAAAAACAACTCAAAGGGACATGTGCAGCCTGATGGAGCTGTGTGGAGGGCTGGGAGGAGAAAGAACACCTCTGTGCCTCACAGGAGAACAGAGCAGCCCAAGTGCCTTCAAAACCATCCTGCTAATGCCAGCTTTCTCATAAGCAGGAATATTGCTGCCTCTGAGAGAGGACTGCATTTCTTCTTAGTTCACTCTATTCTTACTTACAAGGTTTCACGAGAAAAACAGTTAGGGGGGGAAAAAAAGAGCAAGACCTAAAGTGCCTTGCTGAGCAGTGAGCGAGGCGGAAGAGTCTGATGACTTTCCTCTCCCCTCCATCAACCACCCTCCAGTTCTGGGATGTTCATCCCCATCCCTGCCCCCACCCCAATCTCCTGCAGAATTGGCACAGGAAGAATCTTCTCTTTAAAATGAAACCACTTCCCCAATCAGATGGGTTTTCTGAATCCAGAACTTCCTTTTCCCCCCCTCTCTTCTATGAGATCTCGGACAAAAACCTCTCACTGCTCACTTTAGTCTCCTCAAACAGAGATTCCCAAAAAGCTGCAGGGATGGAAATGCATTTGTGGATTTGCATTTCCGAAGTAGCCAATGAGCCCCTGTTAGCTCATCAAAACAAGCACACACAGTTTCCTCCACTGCTACAAGCTTGTGACATATGATCGAGGGGGAGGATGAGGAGGGAAAGGGAGGAGTCACAGGGAAACCCGCCCCCTCTAAAGCTGCTGCGGTCTTGTTTGCTGCCTCCAACTTGTTTCAGTTCTGTGAAGCATCTGAACAAGCCGAATACAAGGAGGAACAACCCTTGTGTTGAAAATATATCGTGCTCTTCAGGATGGATCTTCGTCCTGCTGGTAAGCCTCAACCATTGTGTGGCTTTTTGGGGGTGAGGGCTGTGCACACAGTTCGACGGAGCAGAGCACACCATGAAATCCCGGCAGCCAGAGTGGATGCTGCAGCTGGTGGCTGGAGGAATGACACGCTGGAAGATCCCTGGTGGTACAGTTAATGGCTTGTCAGTCTTCAGCACTAGGCATGGCTTTCTTTTTACTTGCTCTCCTTTCACATCAGGAGAAATTTCCCCGCTGGTTTGAATGGCCTTTGTGCTGAGAGTGTTACTGCTCTGACTCCTTGGGCCAGCGGTGCTGGGCTGAGCTGGGAGCTGACCCCTCGGTGTCAGTGGTGTATGTGACACCTGGGGTGAGCACTTGCAGGCTTTGGCTTCTCCTCAGGCAGCTCTGGCAAGCTGCTCAGTGGTGTTTCCCTGCAGATCCCAGGAGCTGGTTTGCCTTTGCGGAGCCTCTCATGGAGCCGGGTATCCCAGTGTAACGCCCTGGGAAGGCTTTTGGTGCTGGGGCCTCTCGTGCTCATGTCCCTGTTACAGGTACACCGCTGTAATAGGGTGCTGGAACCTCCAAGTGATCTACAGGTGGGCCTGCCCGAAATAATCTCAGTGGACAGATGTGGGTGAGGGGAAATAAGCCATATCTGAGGAACTGAGAGAGATCTTAGGTTTTATTTCCTGCTTTGGCAGGTGGTGGATAAAGTGTGCTTCCTTTCAGCAAGGAAAGGCACATCACCAGCCTGAACATTTCCAGCTTCTGGCCGAGGAAGCTCTGAGTGTGTGTCTGTGCAAAGCCAGCAAAGAGGGAGAGCTGAATGGGAACACGCTGAACAAAGGCCAGGAGGAAAAAGGATGACCTTGCAATGTCTCTTCTCATTCTAACTCTGTCCCCTCGGGCTTTTGTGTATGGGATATGGAGCACAGAGTGAAACCAAAAAGCAGTGCCCAGTTTCGACAACTATTGTACACTTTTTAGCTCTGAGGTGTGTAGCCAAGGAAAGGGCATGCTCAAACCACATACCAGCCTTGCTTGCTGGGGAAATTGGTGGTACTGTAGGAGCTGAGTTCTAACCAGCATCTAACTGGTATTGAATGTTGGTTAAAAGGGGTCTCTTCTGATCACCCAGCCCTCACTACCTGAAAGCAGCTGTGGACAAAGCTTCTGCAGGACAAACTGGACAGGAGGAGGGATAACTCGTATTTTGCTATTTATTTTGAGGTGTGCCTTCACCAGAAAGTGGGGGGCTCCTAACTGAAGGTCTGACATAGTAATTCACTCAAGTTATATGTTACTGAGTTAATTATGTCTTGAAAGTTACACATTCAAGCAAGTCTACTTTCAAGAAAGTATATACACTGCAATAGCACAATGAGATCCTATTCAGGCACAGTGTGGGTTTGCTCAGTTCTGGGTAGAGGCAGAGCCTGGAGACAGGCAATGCCTGGAGAGATGGGCTGGCTCTGAAAGATGTTTTTGCTCAATCCCATCCTGTCATTCCACAGCTGGGTGAGAAAGTGGATTTGTTTGATGCTGAACTCCCTTGGGAGCCAAGGCTGCCACCAGAAACAGTTTTCCAGGGAGCTGTAAGAGTACTAAATGCAGTTGGAATTGCTCAGTTGTGGCATGATTGTCCTGAAGGTCAGAAGTGTGTGTACACCTTTCCCTGGGGCCACTCCTACCTGGAGGCACAGTGGTCCTGTTAGGTACACATCTGGTTGCAGGAAAGACTTGATGCCTTGGGGAGGCTGCTCTCCCTGCAGTGTGTGTCCTCTTCCTTCCAGCTTCCTTCAGAACCCTCTCAGGACTGTCTGGGTGAGGCCACAGAGCTGGTGTGCCAAGCCCATGAGCTGGGTGTGTGAAACGTGGGAGAGCAGACTGGTACTGTGGTATCCTGTGCTAGGATGTGTGGGGTAAGAGCCGTAGTCAAAAGTCACTGGAAGCTATCCTGAAGGATGGATGTAAGTTGTCACATGGGATAAGGGCACCAGGAGACAACATAAATTCTTCTTCCCACCTTTTCCCCCATAGCTGAAATGCGCAAATTAAAGATGTTGGGATTTATGTTGAATTTCTTCTGACACAAGCTGGCAGAGAACTGTGGAGTGGCTGCAGGAGGGAGACACACATGGCTGGAGGGAATTGAGGAGCTGGAAGGCTTTCTGTCATCTCCCTGCCACCAGACTGGTACCTGGCTGTGGAGGTGGTGGTGGTCTGGACTGGAGATGACACAGCAGCCATATCAAAATAGAAAAGGAAAATCAGGTGGAGTTTTCCTACCAGAGAGCCTCCTTCAGGCAGAAGCTGGCCATCAGGCTGCTCTGCTTGTGTGCTGCTGTGGGTGGAGATGCCCAAACCCTTTAGCAGCTACACTCAGAGCCCTCCGTTGCCTTGCAAATGGGCCTGATGAACCTTTGCTGTCCTACCGTGGGTGTGTAACACATGGGTGGTCTGCAGCAGTGCTCCAGGTACAGTGGTTCTTCACAACCTTCCCCTGCTGCTTCTGCAGTCCAGCCTTCCAGCTCTCCTGGGTGGTCACTTCCCACTTACCTCTGTGCTTCAAAAGCCATCTCCCTATTCCAGTAATTTTCCTTGGGACTGAAAGCCTCGGTTAGCACCTGGTGGTTCAGCACAGCCCTTTGCAGTGGGAAGTGAAACCAGCACACACAGAACTCTCTGCTGGCCACCCAAGTACCTAGACGGGGAGGCTGAAGGCATAAGCTGCCACAACTGGAATTAAAGTCTGTGTACTGTTTTGAGTGACAGCACTGAAAATACAATCCTGGTCAGTTTGTGAAGACCTGGCAGGGTCTTCTGTCTGGGTCTGCCCTGAGAATGGGGAAACAACCTCACGTCTTGTGTAAGACCCACAAATGTGATGCTGATGTGCTTCCTTTCAGCACTTGCTCACTTAAAATAAATTCCAAGCAACAGTCTAATGTCCTCCCTCGAGAGGGTACTAGCCATTTTTTGTGTGTCTGAACTGGAAAACTTCAGTGTTGGCTGGGCTGACAGCATCCTTCCGAAATCTGCGGGTGTTTTTGTGGTGTGTTCTTCATCAGGGTGAAATTTCCCCCTGTGCAGAGAACCCTGACCAGGGCTATGTTTCATCTGTGTGCTGACCTAGTCCTAGAGGGAAGTGGAACTGAGGTGGTGCTGAGGACTTTGACAAGGCTGAAGCCATTCCTCAATCCCTTGGTGCAGGGCTGGATTCCCTCTGCCTCTGCAAGTGTCCAGAGTGAGCTGGGCAGTGCTTCCCTCTGAGTGTCCCTCTCCCATCGGCTCAGCTTGTTCTCAACGTGGAGAGAGAGGGAAGGAAAGGCAAAGCAGCTCTTTTATCTCACCTGCTGCTTGCCCAGCTGCCTCTGCTGCCTTCACCGCCTTTCTGCAGATGGTTCCCCAAACAAGCCTTTTGCATTCACTTCTCCCAAGTGCAGACCCCAAAGAGTGCAGTAGCATTGATGAATGGCCTCCAAAGAGCAGAGCAGAGCATCAGGACTCCCGTTAGGGAAGCGAAGTAATGTGCAGGCATGGACCTCAGAATTATTTTCCAAAGCAGTCAAGGACTTAAGCTGTGTAGGAAACCTAACAAAGGCTCTCTCTGCAGCTCAGTCTGAATTGCCCTGAAAGTTTGATCCATCCATTTTTTTCCAAACTGTGTCACCCTTTCCTGCTTTTTTACCCCTTGATTCCTTCCCCTTCTCCATGACTCATTCTTTTTCTCCCTTGCCCTCCCCACACACACAGTCCTTCCCACACTCTTCTCATTCTGACAAACTGGGCAGGTGGGAGTTGGGGTTTTCAGATGCTCAGGAGGAAGAGGACTGCATTATCTACAGTCTTGTTGGGGGTCGTGTGGGTGAGATGGCATCCTCTGGGAGCCTCATGACTCTTTGAGATGCTTTAGGCTGCTTTAGTAGACACAGAACCACCGAAGCAAAGCAACCAGCCACGCCGCAGAGTTTGCTGATGGGGCGGGGGAAGGCGAGGTTCCTCAGGGCTGTCCTCCTACAGTGCTTTTGTGGAAAGAAATACAGGGCAAGAGGTCTTAGTGGTAATTTGTAAAGGAATCACCCCAGTGCTTCCACAATTACTAGCCCCGACAGGAGTGAGAGAGATAGAGCTGGAGAGACTGAGAGGATGGCCTCATCTCCTGCAGACACCACAACTGCAGGATACACAAATTAAGCTGAAGGACCTGGGCACTGGTCAGAGGCGCAGGGCTGACATTCAAAGGGAAGTCAGCAACCCACCTAGCAAGTAGCAGAGCCACTGCGTGGTTTTGGTTGGTTTTCTTTGTGGTTTCTTTTCGTTTGTTTATCTTTTGTTTACTAACCTGCCTGCCTGCTTTGGTTTTCCCCTCACCTACAGATTTGGCTGTCATGAGCTTCTGGATGCCACAGGTTTTCCTTCCCTCTTGACTGGCTTCAGCAATCAGTCAGCTTCTTGCAGCTCTTCACAGGGGCTGCTTGCAGGGCTGGGAGGGCACATGGGTCCTTCCCAGCCTGGCTTCCTGCTGGCTCCTTGTCCAGTGCTCCTGGTCACAGACTCAGCAGCCTCTCCCCAGGGAATGCGATGCTGAAACCAGCAGGAAGAGTGACAGGAGAGAGGCTGCAGTCTGAGAAAAGAAACAGGAACATACTTAGCACATGGACACCCAATCAGCCAGGAGGATGGGGGAGAGATTAGGATTGGGAAAGGCGGGTCTTTCTGAGCTGTTGTGGCCATGACAGGAAAGAAGAGTACTAAGATGATTGCCCTTGTCGCTTTTCCTTCTGCCTGTCGTGGCTGCTTCCTTCCCTTTTTTTTCTTCCACTCATATTTATAGCAGTTGTTTTGCATGTGAGATCCACACTGAAAGAATTTCCAACGCAACTGGTGCTACTTCCCCTTTTTCTGGGAAGACAGGAGGCCCAGGGGATTTTGTCTTAGGCAACACTGGAGCAGGGCATCCAGTGACTTGACCTGGCTTCCTGGGGAGGCTTTATCTTGCAGTGTTTAGGTGCAGCAAGGACCCTGTCTGCAAGTTCAGCAGTGACCTCCAGTGCTCTCAGCCTTTTGTGAGCTCTGCTTTTTTCCTGGGGCTTCACCTGCTTTGTCTCCTCTCTAGGGCTGCAGCCTTCTCATTCTTTTTGCTGAAGAGGCTGTTTTACCTGGATTATATTTAGCAGCAATGCTGTCACCCCAATTTTTTTAGGTCTCTTATGAATCATATTGTGGTTGCCTTGGCTTTGCTGCTATTTGTTTAAGTTCCTGTACATTACAAGGAAGCCTAGTTCTGCGTTTTCTTCTGTCCACAGAGCAACAGCCTCCCAAAGACATTCCTTCTTCAGCAAGGCTTTCATCCCCCAGATCCTGCCCTCACACTTGAAAAACCTCGATCTTCTCTCTTAAGCCATTTCTGACTCTAGCTATGGCAGATCAACTCATGAAGCCAGTGGTTTCCTTGGGAGGTTTGGACGTTGATGAAGTAATGAGGTGTCAGGTTTTCAGTACCTGAAGATGACTGACATAAAAACCACCAGAGAGCATTTGGTGAGACTTACTCCCCGTGCTCAGGGTGAGCAGAATTGGCTGAGTAGGCGGTGGGTATCTGCAGGGCCAGCTGAGAGGGCTGTGCACAGCCTCTGGCTGCAAGGAGCGGGGTGTGGTCTGTGCTGCACACTCTGGACTGAGGACCAAGGTGAGGTGAGGTGCAGTGGTTGCAACAGCAGAGCACAGATGCTGAAACACAGAAATCAGAGGTGCTGTGGCATGACCCTAGGAGAGGGTAAGTGCTGAGAGGCTGGGACAGCTTTTTCCATTATGTGTTGGCCTCAGTAGTGTTTTCATAGAAATCTTTATTCTTCCAGAGTCAACTGACTTGAGTGGGGCTGAAGAGGCTGAAATAGAGACAATCAGGAAGCACAGACAGGACCTTTTGGATGACATTAAGGTAAGGACCATCCTGTCCCTCGTGCCTGCCTGGCCTTCCCAAATCTGTCTTCACCAAGGAGCATCTTCACATAACAGTCCAGGCCATGCAGAAGTGCTCTTGCATAGGAGACATTTTCTCTGTCATGATCCAACTTTGGTTTTAAACTTCAGGCTGCCCTGGCCTATTTGCCACCAGGGTACATCCAGCCTGTGGTACTCTCTGCTGCAGGGATAATCAGCTGCCCTAATGGGATATTTGAGAAAGGCTGGTCAGATTACGAGCAGGGATGAGCTGGGATTGCATATTTGGGATTAAAGAAATGTCTTCAGTAAGCCATACTGGCAGGCATCTGGCTCAGCATTTATGATTCTTTTTAATTACTGATTACCTGCTACTGACACTATCAATCCTAGCTACCTGCAGCATCCCCCTGTGTTGATCAAACTTCTGCTTGCTTTGTGGACCTCTAACAAGTCCTCCATGAAGGATCCTGTCTCTTCAAAGAGGTCTCATGGGAGGACCTTCCACACAAGTTTCTGTGGTTGAACTTGCTTTTCTTCTTTTCTTTTAGCAGACCCAACCATTTCTCCAGTGGCTCCTAAAATGTCTGAAAGTAGCAGCTTCAAAATCAGTCACTAAGTCTGCATCACAGTCCTGCATGGTGCTGTGCCCTTTCTGTTCCATTCTGCCTCCACCATGAAATGTGGTTTCCCATTTTTACTGCCCTGAATCATTGGACTTGGACTGATTTTCCTACAACATGAAGCTGTCCAGATGCCTAGGGAATAGCTGCAATATTTCCTGGCATAGAGCAAAGGATTAAACCAAACTACATATTACTTCTCAGACTTCCAGACCTCCTCTCTCTGCTGCAAACCAGATTGGTCTCTTGTCCCCTCTTGCAAAACAGATTATTAATGTATGTGCCTGTGATTTGCCTGTGTGTGGTTCTTCTCTCGTCAATTTTCAGAACAGGCAACAGGCACTGTAAGAGGCAGGACACTTAACAGGAATACTATATTTTTGTGCCCATTCTGGACAGAGAAAGGTTGATAGACTGCACAAACCCACGCTTTAAAACCCAAATCCATTAAGCAATGGAGTATGCATTGTCTAATGGAGCAGAGTGAGTTTAGGTGAGAAGAGTACCTTAGAACAAGAGACATCTTCCCCAGAGCATTTTTTTCAGAATGTATCTATCAACACCCTTAAACACAAAGACTTGGGGGCTTATCTGGGGAAAGGGAGAAGGAGGAGAAAAGAGAATGGATCTTGGCTTGCCAGTAACACTGCAAAAAGACAGGAGTGAATAAAATAACAAAATGGAGAATCATTTGAAATTCATGACCTGAGATCATGGCTGTTACATTTGTGCAACACCTAAAACTTAATAAGGAACACTCACAGCTCTGGGGACCAGTGAAGCACAACAGAAGGTGGCCAGAGCAAAGCTGAAACCCAGAAGCTCTTTTAAGTTATGGGATATTGCAGAAATTCAGTTTCTCTGTCTGATTATATGCTCCATCCACATCCTCATTCCTTGATGAGGAAGGATCTGTCATAAAATAACCCTTCTTCCCCTGCCTGTTCTGGTTTGTATGGGGAAGAATTTGGGTGATTCCTGGAAGAGAGCTCTGATGCACTTTGGCTTTCAGGTGGAATGTAACTGCAGGATGGAAGCAAGGAGATACAGACACCTTCATTTCCTTGGTAACACAGAACATCCAGCCAAGGTAGCCATGGTCTGTCATGGGCCTAAAGGAAAGTGAATTTCACAATTGATTTTTTTAAAAATCTGGCAGTACTTACTGTACTTTTACTCCTCATCTCTTTTTTCTCCACCTGATGAGAGGTATCTGCTCCATGGTATTTAAATGACAGGTACATTAAAAGCTCTGTGTTTCACAATACAGCCACTTCAGGTTCATATTGATCTCACAGTTACCAGTTCCACTTCTCCTTTCCTGGATGTGTAGCAGTGCTATGTAAAGTAAAAGCTCAAAAGAAATGGGCACAATGGAAGGATTCTTCATCTGACATTGTTTGAGGAACTGAAATCAGCAGTGGGGTGGGTTCTCTGACAATCACCATACTGGTTAACGTTGATTTTTCCAGTCTTGAGTGACAACAGACATGAGTGAGACATGCTCTGTGTGTCTGCCGTTTTTCCCTCCACTGCCTTCATCTTCCTGATACTCCTTTTGCAGAGGCTGAAGGAAGAGATTGCTGAGGTGATTGCAGAGATCGAGTGTTTCCAACATGCAGAGGAGAAGCAAGAGGCAGACAATAATCCTGGGGAGCAGAACAGGCAAGTGGAATAAGATGAGTATTCCTTTGCTTACCAAGTCTCTCTTTTGAAGCTGAGAAAACAAAAACATTGCTGGGATTTAGTTCACAACAAAGACAGGGAAATGAGGCCAGGAATACCCTTCTCTCCTCTTAGATTTCTTTTTATTCCTGGATAGTCAGACACCTGTCCTTGAGATATGTAAGTTACCTTGTGCGTGAAATGACATGGTCCTTTATTCTAAGTTTGACTTTTCCTTCTTTTTTGTGTTTGCAGCAAGCTGTCACAGAGGGATAAAATTCTGTCCCTGGGCCGGAAGAAATTCAACATGGATCCTGAAAAGGTAGGATTTGTTCATTCCACCTCTGAGGATAGAGCTGGGAGGAAGAGCCTCTGCTGGCTGCTGTCCCAGTTGCAGCCACCGATGGCAAGGGAACTGTGGCAGGGGACCGTGGGGATGGGTTCCTACCTCACTGAGGGCCCCGTTAGGAGCACCTGCCCCTGAGTGAGGGCTTCTGATGTGGCCAAGCTGTGTTGCCTCCCCCCATCATGTGCTTAGAGGCCACGCCATACAATTCAAGCCAAACCTAAGAGAAGTAAAGGGAGGATGGTTTAACACTGCCAGCATGCCACGAGAGCCAAGTTACCTTCAGCACAGCCCTTCTTGACTCTGAGAGGCTCAGAGTTTGCTATAATGTGATAGGGGAGGATGAACTAAGAAGAAGGTGAGAAGTTTTGGGAGTGTGTCAGGTTCCCTGGCTCATGCAGAACGGAAGAATGCCTCTGTCATTTTGGAAACAGTTTTGGTTTTGGTTGAACTGTGGAGTAAACATAGCGTTTCCACTTTCTGGGGCTCTGACCAGTGGTGTCAAGACTCTATAGCCTTCAGCTCTCTGCAGAAAGCTCTAAAACCATCATGATTAAGTAGAGAAGATGTGAGAAAGACAGTTCCCTCTTCCTTCCTCCTGGCTGGTGGAGCACTTTTTGAGCACTTCAAGAGAAACCACAAGCTTTGATCAAACGATAGCTGATCATCAGCTACCACCACAGCGAACACCTCACCTCGTGTGGCTGCTGCTCTGCGTGACAGCTTTTCATGCCTCCTCTGTGCCCTGCTGAGAGCGTCAAGATGCCTTCCCCTGTGTCCACACCCCAGCTGGAGTGCTTGGCAGTCCCCTGGACATCCCTCTGCCAGTGGGAGCTGTCCAGAGCAGTGATATCAGTACTTACAGCCTGCATGAGAGTAGGTTTTATTTTGCCTTTCTGTCTGACCTTGGTTCGAAGCCCCCGAGGCATCTCTCTCTGTGGCACTGTGCCACGCTGTGCAGGAATACCCAAACTAGTTCTAACCCCAAACCAGTTTAGCTTTATGGGTTCAGTGCCAGTCAGAGTGGTCAAAATGTTATGTACTGTGTGCCTGTATAATGCAGATCTCTGATCATTGCCTCCCTCTTGCTACATGCCATAGAGTGGGAGGTGCTGCAATGCAAGGAAATTTCTTTGCCCCTCCTTTCTAAGGTTACACTCCATCCATGCAATGCTGATACTAATAAATGAGTTCCTATCTCCAAGATCCCATGGAAAGTTCCTGAGGCTAGAGGAGGTAAGCATTAGGAATCTGGCTGATAGAAACCTTTGGGGAGAAACATTTTCTTTTGGAAAATGGGGCCCCATCATCACTGCAATGCTTTTCAAAATTAAATTAATCTTACTAAAAATCCATCTGGGGAAAAAGAAAGGAAAAGAGAGTGGAAAAAATCTCACAAAAATTTCAATTTCTTCTTTTAAAACTGCTTTTTCTTTGGGGCATTTTAAAAATAGTTTCATATATATTGTAAGGGAAAGTGAAATGATTCTGTTGAAGTAGAACATTTTGATGGATCTAAAACAATTTTCATTCCTTTATTGTATATTGCAAGGAGAATTGCAGTGTGGTCTGGAGAACTGCAGAGTTGTTAGATATTGTCAAGAATCTTTTGAAAAAAAGCCTCAGCTGTTTCTCTGGCTTTGAAAATCATGAAATTCTCTCTAAAATAGGATATTGACTCTTTGCACAACCCAACTCACACCTTCTATATTCCTTAAAAAGCATATTCCGTCCTTATTGTCTAGGAGGGACAGAGCTGAAAACATTGCAGACTTCTCTGTTCCGTGGTACGGAAGAAAAATATAGGAAAAAAATTGTTTCAAGCTGTCTCAAGCCCATATTTTTGTCTGAGTACATTTTATTTTATTATGCCTTCTTTTAAACAAACAATTTTTCATTTAAGTTAATTTAGAAAAAAAAAGACATTTAGGAACAGAACACTAAGACATTTTGATTGAAAATATTAAAATTAATTATTTTGACTTTTCCTTTTTGCACTTTTAATCTACATTGCCCTATTTTGTTTGTTTGAGTTTCCATCCCAGTGAAACATTTAGCCAAATCTAGGGATGAAATGAAAATGGGACTGACAGCCCATAGTGGATGAAGAAGGATTGAATAAAGATGAGAACATGGCTGTGGTCTCCCATGAAGGGGCTGGGGAGTAACAGAGGAGGCAAGTCCATCAAAGCTAAGGAAGGCTGATATCAGAGTGTTGGGATCCTACTTTCTCATTAGACCACAGAGCTGTTTTACTTCCCTGTCCTGCTTCTCCCTCCCAGGGGATCCAGTACCTGATCGAGCACCAGGTATTGTCCTCAGACCTGCAGGAGATCGCCAGATTCCTCCACAAGGGTGAAGGCCTGAACAAGACAGCCATTGGGGATTACCTGGGTGGGAGGTGAGCAACCCAGGGTGAGGAGATCCCTTGGAGGGGCCCTGCCCCGCCTGGCCCCTCTGAACTCCCATCTTGGATGACTTGGGACAGACCTCAGCCGGGTGCCAAGACTGACCCTATCTCCAACCGCAGTGGGCTAGGTGGGCAGAACAACCCGGGAGGGTCTTTGGACTGTGACTAAGGCTGGCCATATGGGCTACCTTTCCTCCTGCCAGTATTGGGATCGGTCTTCCCAGACTGGAGCGTGCACCTTGGCTTCTTCTCGGTCAGAGGGGAAGTGAGACTGAGACGGAGCCAGGTGCACGTTGTCACACCAAGGCACATCCGAACCGAGCAGGGTCAAAGCTCCCTTCTGACCTTTCCCCTCTGTCCTCTCCCAGGGACCCCACAAACATTCAGATCCTCCAGGCCTTTGTGGCGTGTCACCAGTTCGCCAACCTCAACCTGGTGCAGGCGCTGAGGTGAGCGAGCGTGCTGGGTGCAGGGGACGGTGCTGGAACCTGCTCAGCCACTGGGTCTTGCCACCCAGGATGGTCGGGAAGCCCTCTTGGGCTGAAATGGGAGTTTCCCAAGGCCTGGCTGTGTGTGTTGGCTCCAGGGCTGTTGCTCTGTGAGGTGTCAACAACTTCTCGGGGCGGGGGTAGGAAACACTTTCATGGCCTGTCGATTGGACTGGCCACGTGCAGAAAAATGGGTCACTGTGGCTTCAGTGTCTGGGGGAATGGAAAAAGTTATTTTTTGCAGCAGGAAACATGTCTGTCCTCAGTGCCTGTTACGTCAATAACAAAGTGACTCTGTTTTAGGGCACCTTCTTTTATTACAGGCCGCCTCCTGGCAGGACTCTTTCTCCTGAGGTCTCTGCTGCCTTGCAGGGCTCTCATTAGGGAAGCAGAGCCGTGATTTCTGGGAGGCTTAGTTCTACTTCCCACTTTTGAGGTGTTTGAGGCTGATGTATCCAGGCAATTTGTAGAGAGGAGCAGGCCTCCTGCTCTGTGCACTGTGTTGTCTCCCCAGTGCGATGGGATGACTTCTCTTATTTTCATGGTACTGCGTGGGTTGAGAGGAGGCATCAGTGTCCCTTGGACCCAATCTGACTGACTCTCTGGCACTCTGCTCCTGGCAGACAGTTCCTCTGGAGCTTCCGGCTGCCTGGAGAGGCGCAGAAGATTGACCGGATGATGGAGGCCTTTGCCAACTGGTACTGCAAGTGTAACCCGGGAGTGTTCCAGTCCACAGGTGCTTGTGGGGAGAACACCTGTAAAGCTGAGCTATGCTGTTTGCTAGGGAGAGGAGCATTGCTTTTCCATTCACAAAGAACAGGCAGCATCATTTGGAAGTGTGTTTCCCCTTAAGTTAAAGGAGGCCGCCCAGTTTCTGTGAAGCTTTCCAAGAAACTGAGCATCTTCAGTCCTCCTTTTGCTACTGTGCTCCAGGCCCTCCCGATGGGCAAGAGACTGAGAAGGGCTCCCAGCCTCACATGAGGTATTACCTCATCACGGCAAGGATAGCACTGGCAGATGTGGGTCTGCAGAAACTTTCCTGCTGGCAGAGCTGTCATTAGACTACACCTGCCCAACTTGCCCCATTATCCTGAGGGCATGGAATCACCTCCACCACAGCAGATAGACTCTGTCCCTGTCTCTCCTAGCAGAGGGAACATCTCCCTTCTTCTCCTACAAATGAGAGGGTGACTCTCTTCTTCAGTCACTAGAAACCAAGCCACCTTAGGTGTGGATTGATCTGCCCTCTAAGAGAAGTGCCACCCATCCTGATTTTCTTTCTCATTGCTAGATACCTGTTATGTACTCTCCTTCTCTATCATCATGCTTAACACCAGCCTGCACAACCCCAATGTGAAAGACAAACCCCACTTTGAAAGGTTTGTGTCCATCAACAGAGGCATTGACAATGGAGGGGACCTGCCAGAAGAGCTTTTAAGGGTAAGAAGAATTCCCATTTTCTCATCCCCTGGGGTCCACTGAGAAGCAAAGGTGCAGAGATAGGGGATGCATCCATTGGCAAAGCTGCAGCTGGCTTTTTCCCAAAGGGTCAGCAGGCACGGGGCCTGCCCTGAGAGGCAAGGTAGAGGTGGGCAGCCAGGCTAAGTGTGCCTGGCTTCACCCAGCCAGCCTGGGCAGAGTAACTTCTGTCTTGTGTCAAAGAGGCTGCCTGCATCCCACACCTGGGTTTGCTGAGCAGCATCCCCTCAGGGTAGAGGCTTTAGATCTTCCTCCAGAGTGTCATTTCTTGCAGGCAATTTGAGGAAAGTTGCAGGAGCCTGTAGTCTCTTTTTTTTGCCTTGGCTTGGGATTTGTGTAATAAATGATGGCAAATACAATGATGTGAGCAGCATTTCGGTATCCTTTGAAAGCCAGTAACCTGCCTCCCTGTCACTCTGCTGCTACGAATGCCACCCTTTGTGCCCCTCAGTGCCAAAGCTTTGGCTCTGTAAAATGTGCCTCCTTGTGGCCACGTAGCTCTACCTGCTGGTCTCTACATTCCACTTCCCGGCACGGTTTGGCACCACCAACCCAGGGACTAAGTGGGGCTGCATCTCTGCAGTGCTGAGTCCCATCCTAGTGCCTTAATACTACCCACAGCAGCACTTGTGACAGGCTGGGTTTGGTCACTGCAGCCTGTCTTGCTATGGGAGCACCATTTTGTGTCTGTGATTTTCCAAACAGAGACTCTTCTTATGACACGAGATGCAGAAGAGAGCTGGTGACCCCCCTAGAGACCCTGTGAGGTGCAGACTGAGGGACTGTTTTACCCCCAGTGCTCATTGTGTGCCACCCCTGCCCTTCACCCAGCTTCCCTTGTAAAAACAGTGATGGACCAGATGGACCTAGGGTAGTTATGAACAAGCTTTGTCAGAAATCAATCTCTCTTCCTCCCTCTCTCTCTCCTTCTCTCTCTCTCTCCTTCCCCACCAATGCTCTGGGGCAGAATCTGTTTGAGAGCATAAAGAACGAGCCTTTCTCCATACCAGAGGACGATGGCAATGACCTCACTCACACTTTCTTCAACCCTAACCGTGAAGGCTGGCTGCTGAAACTAGGTAAGGGGGAGGACTCCCCTAGCTCCTCTGACCTCCCCGTTTGCCTGCCTCCCACCACAAATCTCCCCCGGGGAGCTACCATCATCTCCGCTGTCCTTGGCTCCTGTCTGCTGCAGTGGGCTGAGGCTGACACCTGCTGTTGAAACTAGCTGCCTGCTCCCTCATCCCGGCTCCTGCAGGCTCTGTCTGCTCAAAAAGGAACTCAAAAACATATCCCTCCCCATTCCCAGCCCCATCAGAGCGAAATTGGCTCCGTGTGTGAGTGCCATCACACGGCATCATGTCAGTGGTACCGAGGTGTCTCCTTGGGGCTCACCTACAGGCAGAGCTGGGAGGGTGTGACTGTGTGTGCATGGCTGGTGCTTGGGGGAAGGACAGAAAAATGTGTGACTAATGGCTTTTGAACCTCACTGCCTTTAGGAGGACGTGTGAAAACCTGGAAACGCCGTTGGTTCATTCTGACCGATAACTGCCTGTATTACTTTGAATATACCACGGTAAAGGCTTTACTCATGGCTGGGAAACTGTCCTGGGTGGTTGTGAGCCTCTGAGGGGCCAGGGAGGAGCTGAGGGTAGGGGGCAAGTGTCCCCCTTTTGCCCTGTGCTCCCAGACTGAACTCACAGCTCCACTCTCTCCTGTGCTGTTTCTCACCTCCGGTCTGGAGGAGGAGAGAGGCTGGACACTGCAGCTGTGCTCTCCTGTTGACTAACTCCCCGCTGTGTCAATGGAAGGGGTCTCCCCAGACATACTCTGCCCTTGCCACCTCCACAAAGGCCCACACAGGGGAAATCAGAGAGGTTCTAAACAGTGGCATAGATTTGGGGAGCATGTTGGGTGTTAATTCGTGTTTCCTTGCCTTCAGGACAAAGAGCCTCTGGGCATTATCCCCTTGGAGAACCTATCAGTCCGGAAGGTGGATGATCCCAAAAAGCCAGTAAGTCTCCATTGGTTGGCACTCTGCCAACACAGGCTATCAGATGGTTGGAGGAAAGAGAAGATGCCCACAAATTACTCCCAGTCTGCTTGCTTCTCAGAGGGAAAGTGCCATTCCAAACTGCCTTGTGCCCCCATCTAAACACAACTCTATTTTTAATGTATGGTTTTGGTGTGATTAGAGAGCCGTCCTTTGGCTGACTGTAGTGTATGTTTTCACATGTGTACATGTGTGTAGAGGGCAGAGAGGAATGCACACAGCTGACTTCCTACTTACTTTGCATGGGAGGTGTGGGTTTAATTTCTCTCCTCGGGGCTCTCCGTAATGAGTTACAGCACATGTAGACCAAACAGAACTGTTGGTGTTAGGGAACTTGCCCAGGAAGTGACACATTTGTTCTGTGTGTCTGTTGTGGATACCCACTCTTCGATGTGTCATGGCTCTGGGAAAAGTGCCTTCTATCTGTGTGGTGGCAGGCAGAAAAGAGGATGTTGCATCTGCTTAAAAGGGGGAGGGATTTTCACGAGTGGAGCAGAGTGACAGATCCCAGAAGGTGTGTTTTGATAAGTGCTGATGCTCCATCTCTCCATAAAGCCTGTTAGAGTGTCCGGTCCTTCACAAAAGGGGTGTGTTTACCTAAGAAGGAAGGTCATCTAACTCATAGGGAAGTTCTTGGGGTGGGGAAGGATGGGGTCTCTTGCGTTTCAGAGGCAGACTCCTCTCCATTGGAAGCTCTCTGAGCCTGTCACCCCTGGTTGAAGGCAGCAGTCTCCTTGGTCCCCCCGTCTTATCCTACTCCTCCATTTCATTTTATTTCTGACAGAACTGCTTTGAACTCTTCAATCCCAACTGCAAAGGGCAGAAGATCAAAGCCTGCAAAACAGATGGGGATGGGAAGGTGGTTGAAGGCAAGCACCAGTCCTACAAGATCTCAGCAGCCACTCCAGCAGAGCGTGATGAGTGGATTGAGGCAATACGGTGAGGAGAACTTGAGGCCCGAGTAGTCTTTTTTCAGCCCCAGGGCCAAATGGTCACACAATTTATTTGGCTATCAGAGCTTGAAAAGAGGGGTGGAAAGAAATGTTTGCAGTCTAAGAACTATGGTACTCCTTGATTTTAAAGAGTTTCAAAGTCCCTTCTGAAGAATCTCTAGCCACAGCTAAATTCTCTGCTGTGAGTCTGCAGATCTCCAGTCCTACATTTTGATAAGTGGTGTCTCTGCAAGTTCAGTTAGGTTGTCTGTGTTGCTCTCCATCATTAAATCTCTCACTTTTTCTCCCATTTCCTCTTATTTCCAGGACCAGCATCACTCAAGATCCTTTCTATGATCTGGTCTCTGCCCGTAAGAAAAAGATTGCCAGCAAAAACTGAACCGTGGTCACTGGCATCAGGAAGGTGTAGGTTGTTGGACAGCTTCCCTCTCATGCTGGGCTCTTCCAGGGAAGAAGGTTGGGAGCTTTGGTTCCCTCTGCCTCCCACTTGGCAGGCAGATGACTGACAGGACAGCTTGCCCTCTCTGCTTTTTCCCTTTCCACACTGAAGGCAGAGGCACAGGGTGTGATCCACTGAGGGCTGTCAGAACTGTGGGCATGGGGTTGCCCGTGTCTGAACGTAAAGGCTCAACAGCAACTGGCCTTTGGGTTCTCCCAGGTGGCCCCAGACACGTGGGACAGGATCTGAGAGGAGACAGGAATGTCTGCACAGTGTCTCCAGCCCCTCCTGTCGTCACACCAGGCCAGGGTATTTTTCTGTGAGGGACCGTGTAGGTTCTCTTGGAGCAGCTGAGCACGGTCCAGTCAGTTGCAGAGCAGAAAGGCCCTGGTGGTTTCTCTTCCATGAACAGATGTGTAGTGGCTCTGGAGTGGAGGCCACCAATATTTAGAAACTCACTGTGAAACCATAGGTCAAGGTAAGATAAGAAATCCCTCTCTCCCCCTTCCTAAAGCCTGTAGTGAGGGCTGTAATCCTGTGAAGTCCCCTCTCTGTGACTGAGTCATAGATTTTAAAAAGTTAAAGATACTGGATCCCTATTCAACATAAGGGCTAACTGAGCTTAGAGGTGCTGTCAGACCAGGGAAGCAGCCCTGGGTGTTTTGTCTCTCTTTTTTGAGACTCATGGACCACCACAGATTTCCTTAGGGAAGAAACTCAAACACTAGCTCTCCTTCTGGCTGATGGCTCCCCAAGAAAGGTTGGTTCCTTGAGCAGCTCGGAGGCCTGGGGTTTGTATCTGGAAGTTTTACAGCCAGATGGCATGAGAAAATGGAGGTACGTGCGCCTCCCGCACACCAGCTCACACACACAGAGGCATTCATTCCCATCCTCACACAACGGTATCATCTGGAGTCTGGGAGGTTTTGTCTCTTGCGTAAAGAAAGAAATAAAAGTGCTTAAAACAAGCCCAAAACTCAGGGTAACATGATCATTTTCATGCCAAAGTCAGAGGATGTAAGAGTATCGTGTTCCTGTGCCCAGCAGAGCAGGCTGAGCACCGCTGCAGTCTCTTGGCTCTTTCCTTCCTGCAGAGGGCTGTATCTACCAGGCAATCTGCAGCAGGGCCAGCACAGCCCCATTATTCATTCGGGTTATTTTCGCCCAAGCCACAGGAATGTTGAATTAATTTCAAGAGGCAGGGAGCGTATCTCAGAGTTGAAGCACGCGCTCACCCCGGAGAAGGAACGTGAAGGTTTTCTTCTGCTCATGCCTGCAAATGTCTCCTGTGCTGAATGTCTTTGTTACTGATGGGATACAGAGTGAGTTTGCTGCCCGCTGCTCTGGAGCACACGCGCTTACACGCACATTCACTCCTGCTTTGGGTTCAGTGCAGGGAGGCAGGCTCGTGTCCAGAGGTGGAAGAGAAGTCAGAATATGGCCCCCTATCTTGGCAACATCTCCCATATACGTAAAAGAAATACAAATATGCGTTTGGTTGGTGAGAGATGCCCCAGAGCCTAGGACTGGGGTGAGAAATGTCTGTTCTAGGTGCTTCTCAGGCTTATACTCTGTGACAAAAGCCATCAAAATGTAGTCTGGAGTCTCTATTCTGCCCAAAATCTGCTGTTGGGTGAGGGAATCCAGGCTAAGCCCTCCCTACGGTTTACCTGGATCTATGACAGCAAGGTCTATCCAAGCTCTTCCCCATTCCTCCTCATCCCCAACCCTTCTAATTGTCTTCAGGCTGCATACGTCCTGTCTCCTCCCTTCTTCCCCTAGACCCACACACTGCAGAGAAAAATTACTCCTAGCGGGGACAGTACAACTTGAGAGAGGCAAAACAATGCATAGAGACAGGAGATTGTGTAATTTCCATCCATCAAACTAACCACAAGAGTCAGGAAGGGTTGGACCATGTTTTGTCTCTCCTGGAAACTGAGGCAGGGAGACAGACAGTAAGTTTGAGTTTCCATTGCCTTTCCTTGGCTCCAGCACAGAAAATGCATTTCTAAACCCCTTGCTATAGGATGCCCCAGTCTCCTCAGTGTCACGAACACAATGCACGTGGTGTTGCCCACCAGCAATGCTCTCTCTGAGTGGTGTCCTTGACTTCATGCCTGCTGAGTACCCATGTGTTTGGTATTGTCCTGGGTGTCTCAGGACAGGTCTCTAAAACTGACCACCCACTCATGTCTGTGAGCTCTGACAGACTCCCTTGGAGCCCTCAGAAATTTACAGGAACGGCTTGTGCAACTCCAATGGCACCAGGAGGGAACGTGTTGCTGACCACCACCACACGTTCTCTTTGCTGCAGCAGCTCACACAGGTGCAGACACACAGACAGGCACACACAGAGCCCCTCAGGTGCTCAACCTGACAGATTGCTGTCTGGATGGTAGAGGTATTTGTCTTTCTCATAGGCAAGTTGTGCGCCTCACACAGACATACTCACAGAAGACTGACACTTATTCCCTGACTGCCTAAGGATTCCTGCACACACCCAGGCGTTCTTTTTCATAATAAATGTCCATCTATTTTCATAAAAGGCTTGGAGAACAATGCTGCAGATGTGTGGAATAGACCATATCGCTGCATCCTGCCTCCTCCCCACTCCTTCCTGTCCTCCTGTCCCCTGCTGATCAGCTCCTTTTTGGAAGCCTAATACATTTTAAAAAGGCATTCTAGAAACTGTTTGCAGCAACAGAGATGGAGCAGCTGTGAGGAGAGCCAGCAGCCTCGTGCACTACAGCTTAGGTAGAGAAAATCTCTGAGAGGTGGAAGGGAAGGACATTGTACAAATGAAGGCACGCTGGACTGAATTGTGGATTGAGAGCAATCAAAGGACATCCGCTGAGCCCGTCCTTTGCCAGGGGGTGAGTGCTCTTGGTGGTGGGGGCTCAGGAACAAATGGAGGCAAGACTCAGCATGCAGGTTGGCCAGGAGTGGTGCTCAGTAGCAAGGTGAGAGCACCTATTTGAGACACTATTCCTGTCAGGCCTGAAACAGCTCAGCTGTGCGTCACACAGCCTTCAGCACAACAGGAAAATCAAGGAGCTCTTTCCTGCCAGCTAAACAGGGTTATATGCACCAGGACTGCCAGCCTTTTAACTCCCTCTGTGTGAGCACTTGTACCTCATCCCTCCGCAGCAGGGCGGGGACTGACACCAAGAGGGGACAACATTTTCGTCAGCAAGTACCATAGATCCACAGGAATGGAAGGCTATTGCAATGGCCTCAGAGGGTTGGGAGCCATTCTTCTCCCTCCCAGATGAGTCATTTGTGTGGAAGGAAGCACAGCCCTGCTGTGTTGGAGCTGGTTGGAATGGTGTGGTCAGATTTGTGAGCCCAGCAGGAGCAGTTCCTCCTGTCTCCCACCCCTTATGTTTGGTGGTTGGAAAGCAACTGGATACTCGAGGGTGGGAGACCCATTGAGGGACTTCTTCCTTCTTAAAATGTTTTTGAGTATGCACTTCACACAGAAAGGCCAGAGCACAAAGGTAGAGAGCAGTACCGCTCTCAAAGGCGCCATGGGCTCTCTGCTGCACCTTGCACTGGATCACTTCTGCCTCCAGCCTGGCAGAGGGCTCACCTGAGGGGCTGGAGGAAGCCCAGGCAGACAGGGGTTGAGACCTGACCAGGTTTTCTTGGAGTGCCACTGCTGTCACATCTGCAGTGTCTCTGCTCTAAGTGCCTGTGACAGGGGCGTGCAGCAGTCTCATCTTGCCATGCCATTTCCAATCCTGCTGCCTCTCTGCAATGAAGATGAATGTTGCCTGTCCCAGGTTATCACACTCCCATGTGTGTGAGCCCGTATACAGGCGGCAGCTTGCTGCTGAAGGCTGCTGCTACTGGGCCAAGTTCAAGGAGGGTTTGTGTGGTGGGGCAGAGGGGTGCAAGGGATGAGTCAGGGAGGGTGGAGGAGTCTGGGTCTCTGTGGGTCGTCAGTGAAGAAGGGCTGGCACTGACAAGAATGGTGCTTCCACCTCAGCTCCAGAGCAGGGGCAGCACAAAGGTCAGGAAGACGCAAGGTACGAACACCCTTTGAGCAGCCCACAGCCTCTGCCACAGCCGCTGTCACACCACCGAGGGGCACCTGGTGTCTGACAGCTGTCCTCTTCTGCAGGGACGGAGAGTCGCGTCACCAGGCGTGCCAGCCCAACACTTCGGGAAGCCAGTGGAGATGGTGCAAGGTGGCCATCGCATATGGGTCCTCAAAGGCACAGCCTGTGCAGGGAGAGGAGCATATGTCCTGCCAGCACAGCACGCTTCGCTCCTGTACCTTGCTGGAGGGAACTGGCAAAACTGTCTGAGTGGGAAGAACGGAGACAACAGAGGAGCAGGGAAGGGCAGTCCTTGTGGGGTGGGACAGCAAGCAGTGTGTGGGGAGAGGCGGGCAGGACAGACTGCAGGGCTGTCTGCAGAAACCACAGGGCTCCTGAGCCCTGGGGGCTATGCTAGCAGGAGCACAGCCCTTCACCTGGGGCAGAGCTGGGGAAGGGCAGCCGTGGCTGTGTCAAGGGATGTGGCAAGGTGAGTCATTTAACCTCCTCCATCTGAGGTACCACACTGACCTTAAGGGACGTTTTCTGCTGCCTCTTTAACTATGGTGGGTGGCAGCAAGGTTCCTGGAGGAACCAAGGCTGAAGAGATGGTGATTTGTGCAATTAACATCTAATCAGTTCTATGAATATTTATTGCTAGTCAGCAAGCTTCTGAGTGACAGTGAAGCCCCATCTGATTGGGATCACATTCACAGGTAAGTCAGAGCCTCCTTTGGGGGTCACAGACAGGCAAACCTTTGGGTTTGCCTCTCCCAGTGGGGCAAAAGGTCACGAAGGTATAACCATCCAGCAGCACATGGGAGGCACATGTGCAATGTGAACATGGAAGATTGTGTTCAATCCTTTTTTGGAGAGGTGGAAAAACTGAGGTTTTAAAATTGACTTGTTGGGGAGAGACACCTTGAAACAGTCTGAATATATTAACAAACAACGCATGGCTGAGTTTGAGCTTGGATATTTGCTTTTGGTTTTGTTGGATTTGGTTGTTTGCTTTTCTGTTTGTTGGGGTATTTTTGTGTGTGTGCTCTCTCATTTATCTTCTACTGCAATGTGGGAGAGAAAATAAAAGGGAGAGAAATATAAACCCCTGCAATTGTGTGAAAACTCACGTAAGTCAGGAATTTTTTTGAGCTTGTAATTGACCCTTCTCCCAGTATGGCATAAACTGTGCAGAAAGCTAGCATTTTGTTTCCTCCAAAAATACAACTTTGGGGACTTTCTCTCATCATCAGGAATTTTGACCCCTCTCAACTTGGTCCAAATTTATGCTGCTTTCCAGAATCCTCTGTTCTCTTCCTTTAGTTTCTCTCTGCTCTAATCCTTTCACCTCACCTCTGCCTCTGGCTTCTCTCTCTCATGGTACCTTCCACCTCCCGGGCTTTGCTCATCCCTCTCCACAAACTTACCTTAACAAATCCCCTTTTTCCTGATGCTGCCTCTCCTGCCCTCCTGCTCCCTGGACAGACTCAGCCTGCCTTGGCAGAGCTCTGGGAAAACCCCCTATTATCAGTGGAATGTGAGCTGTTAAACCTCAGCCAAACTCTTCTGCTCCTGCTGCTCACCTGCAGCCTGGGTTTGCGCTGGAGGTGCTGCCAAAAGCCTGTTATTACCTAAATAAAAAGGACACACAACTCTCCCTGAAAAGGAAGACACACAGATAACAGTGATTTGACTGTTGCCTGCTGCCTTCTGGCTGAGAAAAACACCCTAAATTCCAGCAGCGCTTCCACAACCAGCCCTCAGTGGAGATAGAGGGACAGAGACAGCTTTGCACATTTTCACCTTCTGCATGGAAAGGATCCTGTGGCTCTCTTGTGCCTGAGTGGGAGAAGGTCCTCAGAATTTGCATTGCAGATATCCCCTTCTTGTGGTATTGTGCTTGGCCTTCAGCAAATATAGGTAGGATGGGAAAAAACCCCAAAAGTGGGAGCCAGTAATAGACCTAGCACAAACAGCATGGTATCAGGGGAGGAAAGAGAAGGGCAGGAAGAGAAGGGAGGGTTGGCAAGTCTGAAGTCATAATTATAGAGCACAGGGGCTCTGTTGTGAAGAATTCTGTTTTCCTTGCTGCAGCTCTCCTCTTTCCTCACCAGCTGCACCTGGAGCTGTGATTTCTATATCCAGGAGCTGATGGCCTGCTTGGTCCCCTCTCCAGAGTGCATTCAGCAGAAGAAAGTGTGCTTTGCACACAGAGGGGGTAGAGAGACTTCAAGGGAGACAGTAGAGAGGGACAGAGGGGAGCAAGCAGCTCAGAGCCACATGCTGCGGGGAAGAAGTGCATGTCTTCCAGGTTCCTGGGCATGCTAGCTGACCCTAAACCCCAGACGTGCCCAGCTTTACACCCCACAGCTAGGTGTGCTTGCAGTGATGCCTTTACTCGGATGTAGTTAGAAATTAGGTAATGGTAGGCAACGCACTGGGGGGTGTGGACCACCCGTAGTCAGCCAGTCATAGACACCCAGTATGGAGTGGTGTCCCTGCCCTGGGACCCACGATGTTTAATATCTTCATTAATGTCAGAGAGAGTGGCATTAAGTATAGTGTCAGCAGGTTTGCAGATGACACCAAGCTGAGTGGTGCATTTGACACACTTGTGGGAAGGAATGTCATCCAGAAGGATCCTGACAGGTGGCGGATTTAAACTGAAAGAGGGTAGATTCAGATTGGACATGAGGAAGAAACTTCTTGCGATCAGGTTGGTGAGACACTGGAACAGGTTTCCCAGAGAAGTTGGGGATGCGCCATCACTGGAATTGTTCAAGGCCAGGTGGGATAGGGCTTTCAGCCACGTGGTCTAGGGGAAGATGTCCCTGCCCACAGTAGCAGGGGATGGATTAGATTATCTTCGAAGACCTCTTTCAAACCAAAACGTTCTATGAACACATGCACATGCACACACATTTTTGGTCCACTAGAGTACTTTGTTATATCCATTTACTATTTGACCGTCATCTTTCCCAAGTTAGATCAAAATATCATCAATTTCATAAGACTGGACTTTCAAAAAAATCACAAGATTTTATTTCAATGTTGCCTAGTTATATTTTGAGAGTATTTGTTCTTCTGGAGAAGAAAAAGAATCTTGCTTCCCTCATTACTTTTCATATTTGGTCTGAGAACTGAAATTATCTCTTTATTACCTTGAATCCAGGTGCCGGAGCTTTAAGGAAATGATTAATTTTTACGATGCTAAGGACAAAGTGGTGAGAATCTGTATCATTTCCATGCTCTCCTTTCATCAGACAGCTCTACTCCTGCTGTTGGGTGTGCCCTTATGCTCACATCTCCCAAGTGTTTGCCCTCCTATGTTCCCCTGCACCTGACCCAAACATCTCCGCGCCACATGCAGCTCTGCTTAATCCTTTGCAGTCACACACAGAAATACCTTTTTGTTTTGGTCTGGTTTGTGCTTTTTTCAAGGAAAGGCCAGTGTTTATCTTGCCCCATGGCGACATTTATCTTGCACCCTTCAGAGCCAGGCTTGTTGGCCAGAGCAGCCAGAACTGCAGGTGAATCCATGAGGCACTGGGAACCCTCTGCAAACCCAGGGGGTCGTTGCCATGAGGGAAGAAGAAGAAGAGGAAAGCCTCTGTCCTCTAGGCCTGCTTGGGAGCTGTTGCATATTTCCCCTCCTCAGAGCAGACAGGCTGCTCCTGTGAGATGGGAATTGCTGAGAGATTGGAAACTTGTTGCTGTGAAATTCAGAGATGCCTGGCAGGGGCAGCTGGAGCGAGGAAGGGTTCAGTGTATTAAACTCACCATAGTAAAGCCATAATGTGATTTTGCATGCTGCTGTGACCAGAATACCCAAACCAGCTCAGCATCCCACCTCATCAGGGATGCTCTCAGTACCTCCTTGTTGCTCCAGCCCCTCTCCCTGCTCCTGCAGTGCATGTCCCAGCCACTGATGCTTTGGAGGAATGTCTGTCTGTACAGGAGGAAGGTAAGACTTCACCCCTTGACACCACCCAAGTTTCATAGCCTTGTTGGCTTATTCATCTGCTGCTTTTAGGAGTGTGCAAAGCATCATTTATAGCAGGGAATATATCAGCAGCGAAAGAGAGAGGGCAGATTGCTTCCTGCCAAGAGGAGCGAGAAAGTGAGTTTTTGGGAAGGTGCATCAGCTGTATGTGGAAAGGACACTTGGGAAGAGACAGGTCAAGTGTCAGATGGGACAAGAATGAAGGGCATGGAGGAAAACCAGGAAGAGGGATGCTTCAGGGAAAGAGCTGGGAATGGTTTGGGGGAGAGATGCCTTCAGGATGTGGACAGGGACCTCGGAGGTAAAGTACCCAAGAGATGGGGCTGTGGGAGGGCAGGCACTGGGCTTGTACAAAGGTTTGCAGTCAGGCGAGCACGAGGAGGGTTATGGGTGTTTAGAGGGGATAAATGCACCACTTCCCACAAGGTATATTCCCTTTATAAAAATCCACTTTGTAATCTGAAATCTGGGATTTGCTCTGTTGGATCTGCCTCTTCTCTGCAAAGTATCTAAGAGAGTTCACCTTGTTAAATCCTCTGCCCTGGAGGAGGTGAGGAGGTCAAATGCCTTCCAAGGGACAAACACTTAGCAAAGCTGTTTCCCTGCTGTTGCAGAGACCTTAATCCCTTGCCTCCTTCCCCTGTTCAGGCTCTAACACCTAGAAGGAAGAAAAGATGAGAAATACAGGTAGATGCCAGAGTGAGCCCTCCCTCCATCTTGCATGGGACTCCAAGTCTGTGTGCTACAGTCCCAGGTGGATTGTGCTACCTGCCCAGCTCTGCAGCTTCCCTGAAGGGCTGAGGGCAGGGAAGGCCTGGGGCTCCCTCCCAAACCTGCGTCCTGACTAACTCACAGCCACCCGAACCTACAGGTGAGACACAGACTTTGCAACAGGGGAACGCACAGGGCAAATGCCTGAGAACCCTGTGCACCAGGAGGCAAAAGCTGGTGTCAGGGTTTGCATGACCGAGGAGGAGCCCAAGTAGTACATCTCTGCCTTACTCTCCGTGATCAGAAGACCTCAGGCATTGCAGTGGTCTCTGTTACACACAGAGCTGACTTTGGGGTGCAGCTCAGATGCGGAGGAGCCTGACTGGGAGTTAAAGAGATGTAAGCTAAATAAAGGAAGATCTGTCAGGGGCAATTATTCAGCGACTTAGAGGTTTTAGGGTGACTACCTCTGACACAGTGTGTATTAGCACAAGAAGTTGTGAGACATCTCTATGCACATTGTTCTCTTCTAGCCCGGAGGAAGCCAGGAAGGGACCCGAGGGTTTGCTCTTCAGCTGTGAGTAAGCCTGCAAAAAAACCTGCATTACTTGGGTCACTGACAACTTGTCTGCCCCAGGGGCACTGCTCCCTGCTGGCTGGGTAACAAGGTCTTCCATCTCCAGTGCTGGCAGTGCGGCAGGCAGCCACTTGAGGAAAAGATGGATCAAATCAGAATGCAGCCAAGGAAAACCTGAGAGGGAGATGCAGTCCAGCTCTGTGAGGCCAGGCTGAGTCTGCTAAGAAGCGAAAGGACAAAAGTCAGTTCCTTCAGCACTGTGGAGGGTGAGGCAGGAGTATGGATAAATGGGAGTGAAACCCAGTGCTCCTATGAGCAGGAAAGGGTTGGGGCATCTTATTTACCCCTTCCTTATCCTTCCATCCCACCACCCAAATCAGACACCAGTTGCCACCATTGCTGTGCCAAAGAAAGACCCACCACAGATACACGGGGACAGCAGAGCAGATTAATGGGAGTGCATGGAAATAACAAAGGCTACATTGCTCTCCCTCCTCCTGAATGCTCTCATCTTTCCCTTTTTCCTTTTGGCACCCCATGTGCAGTGGTTTCTCATCTGCTCAGTGAGGAACGGCAGGTGAATCCCTTCCTCTCACCACCTCTCCACAGAGGGTCTCCAAGGGCTGGGGGATGACAGTGTCTTTTTTGCCAGAGTTCTGCCACAGAGCAGAGAGGCAAATAATACCTGACTGAGGATGGTGCTGTCACCAGAACAGGCTGGAAACACCCAACAGGGCTCCAGCCACTCCTGCCAGGGGAGATGGCTCCATACACAAGCTTCCTCCTTCCCTTTGAGGGACGGGCATGTCTCCCTTTGTTCTTCTCAAGGGAAAGGCACCGCTGGGCACAGAGGAGGGGAGCAGATCTGCGTGGCTGTTGGAGAACGGCTCCCCACCTAGAAACAGGCATGCTGCTAGCAAACAGCACTGCACAGGGTTGTCATCATGAGGTGTGGAGTCACAGGAGGAAGGTCCCTGACAAGAGGAAAGGGCACCCTTGTGCTCAGTACATACAGCCTGTTGGCCCTAATTTTTCCTCTGCTCTGGGCTCTGTGTGCCAGGATGAGGCGCATCAGGAGAGGTACCATTTTGCTAAATCTTGAAGCTGACACTTTTAATATCCATTAGCGCTGCTACTCTGCCAGAGAGCATTAGCCAAGATACATGGACTGTTCCATCCCTGATCCCCAGCCTCAGCCTGTACTATCCCTCCTTTTGTCTCCCCAGCCCAGCCTAACTGCTCTTCCCAGTACAGACAACATCAGTCATCTCAGGTCCAACCCCCTTGTTCAACAAATCTGTCATGTTCATCTTTCACTCTGCTCACTTTCAAGGGTTTTTTTATCTCGAGGAAAGCATCTCTCCGTGCAATGCACATGGACCGACACCCAGACACACACCTCGAAAAGGACAGAAGGCAAAACTTCCTTCCTTCTGCCTCCAAGAAACAGATATGAAGCACTAAATGGAGCAAAGGAAGGAGAAAGTTTGAAGTACAAATGCTGGCATTCCCTCTTGGCTGCATTGCAGGAGTCAGCAGAATCCTGTGCCAAGATTTGGTTTTGAGGCACTGTGCAAATGAGTTGTCAAAGCCACCCCTGTCATGCCTCCACTAGCTTGGGCTACTGAGCATCCAAAAGCAGGATCACAGAATTATAGAAATATAGAATGGTTTGGGTGGGAAGGGACCTTACAGATCACCTAATTCCAACCCCTCTGCCACAGGGGCTGGCACAGATGTTTTCCACTAGACCTGAGTGGATTGCTCAGAGTCCTTTCCAGCCTGGTCTTGAACACTGCCAGGGATGAGGCATCCACAGCTTTCTCTGGGCAACATGTTCCAGTTCCTCAACATCCTCACAGCAGAGGAATTCTTCCTAATACCTGATGAAGACCTGCCCTCTTTCAGTTTACCACCATTCCCCCTTGTCCTATCACTACATGCCCTTGTAAAATGTCCCTCTTCAGCTCTCTCGTAGTCCCTGCTTCGGTACTGAAAGGCTGCAATAAGGCCTTCCTGGAGCTTTCTCTTCTCCAGGCTGAACAACAGTCCATGAAAAAGGATGGATCAGGAGCCAAGAGTAACATAAGCATGGGCAGCGCTGTGACCTCACACTACCCAAGCTAGGGTGGTGATAGCAACAAGAACCATTAATGACCTCCAGCAAACAAAGAGGGTGAAGCAGACCCCAGATCCACCCAGGAGGCACACAACTACAGCAGAAGTGGGTGCTTTTGTCATGAGCTTAAACAGCCCTCTGGGGCCTGGGCAGACGATGTGCGAGTGGAAGCCACAGGTAAGACTGACCAGAGCAGTTAAGGCTCTTAGGGCCCGACCCTATTTAATACCCCTGAATGCCATGCCCTGGGTGTGTTGGTGACTGCAAGTGTCACCAACAGGGGGTAGGTGGGCAGCTGCTACATTTTTATATTCAAGTCTGAGTTTATGATGAAGAGGTTTGTACACGCCCAGTGTACCTGTGCATATAGATATGAATCTGTGTGACTACTGAATCCAAAGCAAAAAAAAATTAAAAAAAAAAAAAATCACAGCTGACAGAGCTGCTCAATCTACTCCCCCAGTAGCCTGGTCTGGTCTTAAAAGTATGGGTGAGTTATTTTTACCATTCCTATTGTCCCAGTTTAAATAAATTAATGACGGGAAAATCTTTTTCAGCAAGACAAGCCTCAGCTTTTTAATTTCTTGGTCTCAACTGTTGTATTTGGCTGAGTTTGAATCAAAGCAGCTGTCAATCACTGTACCTAGACAAATAGTAGAATGTACAAATACGCTTGAGTGACCCCTGTTTAGAAAGTTGATGGGCAGATGGTTAAAGAGTTTGTAGCCCTGCTAGGAAGTGGGAAAATAAGATTGGGTTTTCTTAAAGATGGGGAGACTTTTTTTGTCCGAGACCTACTTTAATAGGATATACTAGGGAGTTCTCACAGTGAGAAATAGAGGAAATAAAAATTTCCTCCCTGCAGGCAGAGGACATTGTCACCTTGTTCCTATGTAGATCAGAGGTAAAAGAAAGAGGTAGAAATGAAGAGAAGGAATGAATGTGTGTTAAGGTACCAAGCACACACAGATGTCTGAAACAATAGTCACAGAAGGAGAACTGATTGGAAATCGCACACAGGAAATAAGCACCTAGATAGATAAAGTCTTTCAAATGTGTTATTATTTAGAAACAATTCCACAGCAAAGCACAGGTGTGAAAAATCAGTACCTCATACAGAAATTTCTTGGCAGGACAGGTAGTGCTTTGGCAGCTCCACCCCAGCCCCAATACCACGGCAGCTCTAGGCTGGCTCTTGTCATGAACCCTGGCCTTACTCTCTGGCTCAGACTGAGACTAAGATCCCACCTCTGACCCACGACACAAACTCCCACCCAGCATGACTCTCTTAGCACTGTACATTTAGTTTTAGGTCCCCTGCTTTAAACCTACTACTCTAGTTTTTATCTTTATACCCTCTCTAATGGTTTTTATGCTCTCTACAGGATGTAATGGATTTTTACAGACAAGACTCTTAGCCATGGTCTTTGCTGCACTAAGTTCATCTTGAATCCTCAGATAGCTTTCTTAAAACACTTGAAATTGCAATTCAATGTCTTCATTTTACCCTGTCTACTGTTTTTAAAGGCAGAATCCAGCTATTTATCTTAGGAGCATGAGATAGTATTTCAATGTCTCCTATCAACATAGTGTTCAGGCACCAAGCAGAAAAATCCCTGGGACTGCAAAAATTCTGGAACTGCTTCTTCTGCATATGGGTATGCTCAAGCCCCTTGGGACAGACCAAAAATTTTCCTCTCCCGAGGTTCTTCACCCAGAGTGGCTGGGCCCTGGAACAGCTCCCCAGGGAAGTGGTTACAGCACCAACCTGACAGAGTTCAAGAAGCATTTGGACAATGCTCTTGGGTACATGGTGGGACTCTTGGGGTGTGCAGGGCTGGGAGGTGGACTTGGCGCTCAGAATCAGCAAATTCTGTGATTCCGTGAGTGCCTAATTCCTCTTTAGGCACTTGAATTCCCATCGATTGGAAGGGACTGTAACTGCAAAAACTAAAGTAATTTGTCATTCCTTCACTGTGGTTTGTAAGGGCCAGAGCAGCACAGAGACAGACAGACAGAATGAATGAGTTAAGCAGCTCTGAATTAATCTCTAGTTTAGCAACAGGTTCCTGTAGTCCTCAGGAAGGATTAGACGGGCAACACCTCGGAGCTGACCTCTAAGCTCTGCCTGCTGCTGCTCCAGACAGCCCAAGGTTGATTTGCCTTGGATTTGAAGCAACTGCTGTCAATAATATAAAATTCAAGAGGTGAATAACAGGCCCCCTCATGAGATCTCTTTTTTTCCCAGCCACCCTCTCTGCTCCTGCAGCTTTAAACCCAATGAAGGAATGAGTAATTTTTTTCCTAATGATTGAAAGAAGGCAGATAAGAGGTAGGTCTTCAAATTAAGAATTCAAGACTTGATTGCAGCTCTTATCATATTTTTCCATTTTTTCCCCTTCTTCCCAACAGAAAATAAATTGCTTCAGTAAATTATATCTTTAATCTGCATAGAGGACCAGCAGACTGGGCTCTCCTTTTAATATTTTCTATTGCGAGACAATCAACCCGTTCCTCTCACTGCATGGAACAAACTAATAGATTTTAAACAATTCCATTATTTGATGATTTCTACCATTATTAATACAAATTGTCTCTACTCGCTTTCAATTAGGGCATTTTTATTTTGTAATAAATCCTAATCAGGTTCTCTCAAATGCCACCTAAATATGGAGAGATTACTGCATTTTCCATTTAAACAAAGAACCCATCACACTTGCATGCCTCACCTCCCTCTGCTTCTCATGACTTTCCTTCTTCCAAACTCTTTTTCCATTTTCCCCTCACTGTCAGCAGACCTCACTTATTTTCTTCTCCTACTGCTTTCTTCCAAATCTAATTCTATGCCTGTGGGGTGTGGTTTGCCCCACAGGCAGAGCTAAGATCTTGGTGGATTTTTGTTGGGGATGGGAGGCTGTGGGGTTTGGGGGTTTGGAGGGGGAAAATATCCCTTATAAAGGCCCTGAGTCACACAAATGAGGCCACTGAAGTGTTTGTGAGAAGGTGCACCAGGACATAATCACACAGTAAAAATGTAGGAATGATCCACCCTAAAAAAGCCAAAGATCTAGAATTTTGTCCTGAGGAAAAAATGCTGAAAGACATATAAATATAAAATATTATTCTCGAAATGGAATGTCATCTTTTCAGATACCAGCTGTTGTACAAACAGGTCTCTGACTGCTATCAGTTGAGTGCATTCCCTCAATGGTGCTGCTTAGAGCAGACATTCAGCTCACTTTCTAATGCAGCTGCTTCTGGGGTGGAACCTGCTGCCCTGTGTGCTCCTGCAGTGCAGCAGCACGTCTGAGTGACACGAGATGCCTGAAGAGGAACCACTCAGTGTGGAGGGCGCCTGCACTGCCAGCTTGGAGCAGTCTGCAGACCCACTCTGTATTCAGGGCTGGGGCAGCACAGTTTAGCTTTCAGAAGGGGCAGCACGAACTCCAACCCAGCAGCTGCACAACACTGGTTGTGGTGAGGAGCACCGTGCACACCCAGTACAGTGGCAGCTCTCCCCCAGCACGGCAACTGGGTGCTCTGAGGTAACCACCAGCTTCAGAAGGTTACCAAAGGCATCCCAGCTGCCTTTCCCAAGAGACAGGAACACAAACAGGACATAAGTTTCTTCATACAACTTGTCTTTTTTACTGCTGCTGCCTGTGCTCCTGAGAGGCAGGAGAGCTCCAGCTGTCAGCTGCTCTGGCAACCCTGCCTTGTCTGGCAAGGAGCAGGGAAGGATGAGAAAGAGGGCAGGGGTGGGAAAGGGTGTGGTGATAGAAGACCTCCACAGCCTGGTTCAAGATGATCAGTATGCATTCACCCTCCTTCATCACTGCAAAACAAAGGAGGCTGCAAGGCAGAAGGGGCGGAGACTGCTGTGGGGTGGACAGGCACAGGCACAGGCACAGGCACAGGCACAGGCACAGGCACAGGCACAGGCACAGGCACAGGCACAGGACAGCTGGGTTGCGGCACAGTGATGGGCTGGCCGCGAACTCCGCACGCATCGGCTTCGTCTCCTTCTGCACTTCGGCCACGTCGTTCGCGGTGTGTGCCACGCACCTTCTCCCCGTGGGTCGCACCTCCACCTCACCTCCCTCGGCCCCCCAGTGCTGCTGGTGCCCCGCTGCCTATGTCCTCTGCGAGTGTCACCTCACAGCCCCTCCTTGCCGTGCACAAACACACGCCTTTGCCCCCACCTGCGGGCGGGTTTGCCGTTCCCAGCTGCAGAGCTGTGGAGGAGTGGTGCCTTATCCTGATGCAAACCCCACCCTGTCGCTGTGATTCTGGACCCCCGGCCGCACGCACACACACCTTGTGGCACGCAGGAGGCACGGCCACACGTACGCACTCCCAGGCTTGGCCTCTGCCACATATGTTTGCATACACTGTCACAGCCAACTTCCCTCTTCCCCTCCCGAGCAAATTTGCTTGAAGCATTTGAGCTCCCCAGCACACACACATCCTCCCCTCCGCCCCGATACTCCCTCCTGCCACGCCAGCCAGCACCAGCCACCCCCGCAAAAACACAGACATGCAGATCGAGAGCGGCGGCAGAGCCCTCAGTGAGCTGCTGGAGCAGAACAGATGGCTTAGCAACCAAAAAAACAGTCATTTGCTCCACAAGTTTCTTCCTCAACGTTCTGTTTGTTTTCAGAACACGTTCATCACCAGAATAAAATCCAGGCAAGATGGACTGATATAAACACCCCAGCCTTGATCCCTTGAGGTGTGAAGTCCCACCTACTTTTTGCACCCTTTTTTTTTTTTTCACTGATTTCAACTCACTCTTCCTGAGGCATCCCCTCCCCCTTCCCCACTTGCAAATGCCCCCCCTCATCAGCACACAGATTAATTGCATCTTCCTTGGGAGACTATACCCCCACAGCTTGTCTCCTTCTTGTCCTCAGCTGGAAGGCACACTCCATATTGTCCAATGCTCATTTTTCCATTTCAGGTGTGCACCTGACTCAAAAGAGCACTTTGCCTTCTGCCTCATGCTGGAGTCACTCCCCTGAAAAACATTTACTATAGATTTGAGAAAGCTACATAGTGGATCTGCCACAGTGGGCATAGTATCCACCAGGTAGCACATGCTGCTAAAAAGGAGGTTTGGGGGTATGTTGCAGCTTCTTCCCTACAGGGAATTCCTGTCTGGGCCTTGGGAGAGCAGATAAAGGGGCACTTGTATGAGTGAGGGCAAACTCTGTCTCTCACAAGCAGGAAGGAAGCTGTCATAAACTTTTTATGTGTTTCATCAGAGCCGATTGGGAGCTTCATCTCTCACAGGTTACACAGGTCAGTTATCAGGGCTGTCCTTATCCAGGACTGACTGCAAGGGACAGGGGAGTCTTAAACCCTGCCCTGCTACAGCTTTCTGCCATCTGTGGGGGTTGGGGTTTCCATACCCGCTCTATATCAGCACCTGAGCAGTTCTGTCCACCACTAGAAGCTTCTGGTCAAGCTGAGGTGCAGCAGGAGGCAAGTCTGACTCCCTCCAGTGCTGTATCTGCAACTAGGCCTCAGAGACCCACTCCCCTCACAACTTTACCAAAATTCAGGACTGGGCACTCCAGGTGTAGGGTCCAACCTCCACTGGCAGCTGAAACTGAGCTATTTTTACAAGCAAGCCAATTAACAGCTCTCTGTTCATTCTCACATTGACACTTAATGATGATGCCTCCTGGGAGAATTCACCAGATGCATGGGGTGGATGAGGAGAAGTCCCAGGTAGACAAACACCTGGTTCCAGTGAAGTACGAGGACAGGAGAGCTGGGTTTGTCTGGGGTCACTCTATGTCTTCTGGACAAATTGTCTCAAACCCTGTCTCCCCCCACTTAAACAGGAATCTCTGCCTTTGCAATGTTCTCCACTGTAAGGGAGCTGCACATCTCTGTTTCATCACTGGGGACAGCCCCCAAAGCCCCAGAGTACAGCCAATTAAGAGCCAGGCTGTGCACAAGCTGCCTTTGTATTTCTAGCAGTGGTTGGAGTAGTGCCCTCCCTGCACACCTCTTTCCCTACTCCCCTACCCATGAAGAAAACAAAACATGAAAGGCCTCTGTGAGATGAAAAAGAATTTTTGAAAAGAAAGGCTAGATGAAGAGGTAATTGCCAAACACAGTCAGCATGAGGAGAGGCAGTGAGAGGTGTGAGGAGTCCACAGGTACGTGAAGGCAAGGAGTTGTGTCGATAATCCTTGAGGAGGAAGCACTCCTGTGCTGTGAAGGCTGCTGTCCTCAGCCAGTGGTGAGCGGCTGGTTGAGCAGGGCAGCAGGCAGGGGAGGGTGTCAGACCTTGCTTCAAAAGCATGGTCCAGGCAGGCACAGTTTGATGGGGTGGGGATCCGGGCAAAGGAGGGACGCAGAGTTTGAAAAGAGAAACTGATCCTTTATGGGAGGTAAATGGGGACTAAGGAGTGCAAAGTACACAAGTGATATCCTTTAACCCTAAAGAAAACTTGTGCTCCCACATAATTACTCTAGGTCATGCTTACCTCTGACTAAACCAGCTGTGTTATACTTAGGGGATCACACTCACAGCCCAACTTAAACTAAACACAGTCATCCATGCTGCATCCAGCTCACGGGACAGAAAGTTTCCGTACAAAGGCAGGGACAGGGTCTGCAAATCTGATGTGTTTTTGTGCATCACCAGCCTCTGCTGAAGGCTCGAGGCTGTGTCCTCTGTGAGACTCAGTTGTGCTACCCAGAGGAGTTCTGCTCCCCCTCCTGCATCTAGACTGAGCTGCAAATACAGGCTGCACCGTGCCTTGGTAACCCCCTGCCACCCGGATGGAGCCAGGGGCTGCAGCACACCACGGCTGCCTGCCCTCCTGCGCCCCTGCCCTGCCACATCAGGCAGGCTCCGGTGATGGGCTCTCACTGCACAGGGGCTCAGCACAGGACAGGTGCACACTGCGGAGCGGAGCTGAGACATGCTCTGGCGTGTTGAAGCTCAAATGTAGCCTACAGAGCTTTTCTTTCGTCCCCAAGGGCCCTTCTGGGGGAGGAGGGCATGAGCATCAGCCTTGCCACCACCATGAAATTGTGAGCAGTTGTGCTACGCAGCACAGCAACAACTGTGAAATCCCGAGGGCAGTCACGGATTCGCTACACTGTAATGTATCTGGGTCAAAACAGGGCAGGCGAGGGGAAGTGACAGGACAAGGAGAGCTGAAATCCATCCTCCCAGGCTGCCTCCCCTGTGAGCAGGAACAAGCACCCACAATGTCGAGCAGGCTGTTGTGATGGCTGCTGGAGCCATCCAGGGCTTTTCCCAGTGATGGGGAGAGGTGTTGTCCTTGTCCTGGCACCTGCTGAGTAGAGACTTTCTTTCTGCTGTGTATCCTCACCACTTGCCGGGCTGAAACACCAGGGAGAAGTAGGAGTTCCCTTGCAATATCAGTGGTTGCCCAGCACACCAGGAAGGTTCTGACCCTTTCCCATCTGGTTCCGTGTGCACCCTCTCATCTAGTGACAACCACGATTTCTCCTGCCTCCTGCTTACACTGGGAGCTGTCCCTCAACCTTCCAGCCCTGCTCCCTCCCGTCTTCCATTGCTGTGCAAGACACTGGCAGGCCGTGAGAGTGGGTCTGGGGGATGAAGGCTGCATTTCCTGACGAAGTCAGTCAAGGTTTGTCTTGATAAACCCTTGGGCCTCCCATGTGTTTCACGTACCCTTACTCCCATGCTCTTTCTCCCAGAAAGCTCCCCAACAGACATCACCCACTGCAGTAATTTCTACCACCATGGGGCCATCTTCATTTTTGTTGCCATTTCTTCCTCGGTGCACCCATAAACAAAAATTTATTATCTCAGAGGGCCATTATGGATAAATGGTCTTGCGACAGGTCTGTTCAGCAGGGGATGGGGAGGAAGCAGGAGCCTGTGTGAGCAGTGGTGGGGGAGGCTGGAGCTGCTCTCCCGCTGACAGCAGCGTTGATCCGCAGAATTGTGCAGGACCTAATTAACGTGCAGCGATGCTGCCCGTGGCAGGTAGTGCCACGGCAGGACATCAGCAGGGAGTGAACTGACAGGGAACAAAAAGAGGAGAGGGTAGAGAGATGAGTGTGAGAATAGGGAGGGCAGGAGAGGAGGGGAAAGGGGAGGGCAGGCAGGGAGATGAGGGCAGCCCGCTGCTTCTCTGGCACCCTATAGGTGCATCCTCCCTCTGGCCCCCCTAACAAATCCATAATTGCAGCATCTTTCTGTTTTTCGACTTGCTGCTGTGAAGTGACAGCCCTTTTTGTAATGTTAGTAACATCTTCAAGCCCAGAGCAGCAGCCAGACCTCATGAGGGACAGTGAGAAATGCAGGGGTGTGGGGCAGGGAGAGAAGTGGAGCACCTAAGGATTTTTTTGTCCTTTCAGATGAATTCAGGAATTGGGCTTTTGGCTGACAAAGAATGAACAACCCCATCCAGGCCTAGAGAGTCAGGTCTTCTCACCCATGGGCACACACCTGGCTGAATGTAAGAGCCTGGGGATGAGGAGTGTGGAAGGGGAACAGAGCCATGTGCATGGGCATACAGAGGTGGCAGGTTTTGGCGTGAGAGGGCCAGATCAACCCATTTCATATAGCGGAGAGAGTAGATGATAAAAACCCTCATGTGGAAGGGGAGACACGATGTCACACCACACAAAACAAGCTTTACTCGCAGTGACTGGGTGGAGGGGTGGGGAAGACACTTTGTGGTGTGCCCATGCACGTTTGTTCACCGTGTGCACCAGGCTTTGTGCCCATGTGCCCCTGTACACTCAGACCTCTCATGCCCACGTGCTCAGGCTCTCTGCATGTGTCTGTCTATGCCCACCCTCCCCGTGTGCCCATTTGCTCAGCGTGAGCCTGTGAAAGTCCAAGTGGCAGCTTGGGTTTGTGCCTGCGAGGTGCTGGCCCGGGCTGCGGTTGCACAGTTGTGCAGCTGAGGGGTGTGTGTCCCCCCGAGTGTGTGCGCACACGTGCACACAAATATCTCCTGCCCCCCTTCTGCACCAGCCGAGGGCCCGAGGAGCTGCAGGGCACGCCGTGTCCGGACAGCAGCTCCATGCTCATGGATGCTGTGAATGATACAGGCTAGCTGTGGCAGTCCTCAGCAACTCAGGGGAAGGCTCTTAACTTGCACAGACAGCCGGTGCTGGGGGCAGCTGGCAAGGGGCTGGAAGCGAATCTACTTTGACAGCTGCTCTGCCAGGGGTGACTGGGGGCTTCTCTCTTCATGTTTTCCCCACAAACTGGTTACCTAGTGTGAGGCTAACAGGGCCGCTGCTAGATCCGACAGAAATGGGATCTAAGGGGACAAGCACAGAGTGCATTAAGCAGAAGAGCATCAGGAAAGCAAAGCACTCGAGAGCTGCACGCTTCTTGGTTCCTGCGCTACTGATACACACTCATTTCATGCTTGCTGCTTTTCTCAGGGCCCCTCTTCCTGTCTGTCTTCCATTGCTCCTCCTCTTTCTCCCCACCTCCACCACATCCTTCTCCAAAGGACCTTCCCTCCATGACCCTACTGAGCACCCAGTCAGGATACTGTGAAAGCTGGAGCTTCCAGTGTCATTGGCACTGGCTCTCTGGATATCTTTTGGCAAAGAAACCTGAGAGGCGACTACAGTCATCCTCAGCTGATGCCACGCTTTGATGGGCATGCATGGCCTTAGCCATCCTGGGAGACCCAGAGCCAGGCAGGTTGCCAGCTATCCCAGAAAACTTGGAGCCAGCAGGCTCCTGACAGCACTGGTGAGCCTCCTGCTATGAATAAGGGAGAAAACTCTAACAGCTTTGAGCCTATTGAGGAGATCCAAAAGGGCTGTGATGTCTCAGCATAAAGTTCATCCTTGTAGATAAGTATTGGCTACAGAGGGCTTAGGAGCAAGCAAAGAAAAAGAGAGAGGGAAAAAAAAAGTGCTCTGGATTACTCTTGAAAACTGTCCTGAGTCTATTCTGAGTCTTTCTGGCCCCATCATGCCCTGCACTGATCCATTCTCCACAGCCTCCCTTTTTTCCTTCAGTGCACTGCAGAAAGGCTGGTTCTTTCTCCCATCTCACAAATGAGTTTGAGGAGTCAGTGAGGACCTAATTTTCTAGCTCCACAAGTATTGGGAAGGAAAGCAAAAGAGTAAAACGTGTGACTTGGCAGAGGCAGCAGCTTTGTGGCACATCACCCCATAAATCTCATGCCTGACAGAGTTTCTAATGCTGGAGTCACTTAAAACCATGGCATCGTATTGGGTTAAATTGATGGATGGCACTGAGAGAGGGACAGCCTGAAGCGCTGAGCAGGGACCCTGCCTGATGGCAGGCCTCTCACTCTCCTTCACATTCTGCTCCCTCTCTCCACTCATGGAGCCTCATCTCTTTAATCAGAAAGCAAGTGCTCTCCAGGTTACTGCCTGAAATGTCCAGGGGCACTCTCCAGCGAGACCTGCAGGCAGCAACGCTCAGCCTGTGAATGCTTCAGTCAGGAGAGGACAAAACAAGGGAAAGCACAAGGTTGCTCAGTGTTCATACGTGAAGGGTTGTGCTTCCTCAGTTGTCAGTGGTGTCAACTTGTTGTTGAAAAGTTGTTGGAGAAACCCAGTGCCAAGACAGCTTGGCCAGAAGATGAATGAGTAAAGAGGTTCTCAGAAAAGGGCACCTCTAAAATGAATGAACAGAACAATGTTTTCTCCTTCCAGAGAAAGGAGTGGGCTCCTGGGGCAGCACAGTGAAGATTGTGGGAGATTATTCCAAGGCAGGGCTCTGACCTCACTGCAGCCAGTGCTGGGATCAGATTAAGCCTTTCTCAGAGCCTTTCTCTGACTCCCTGTGTTCATCCCTTCTCAGCCTAATTTACTGAGAAAGGGTTTCTATAGGTATCTGCCTAGTTTGGTGTTATTTCCTATCCTGTGGTTGTCTAAGTGCAAAACAATGTCAGAACATCCCACAATCCTGTGAACATCAATTTTTTACTTCCACTCTGGGATCAGACCCTTTGGCATTCAGACTACACTGCTACCTATGTCAGCTCAGCACCAAACACAAACACTGTGAATTTCCTCACACCTGCTGTTGCTTTGAACCTCTGTCTTCCACTCCTCCCACCTGCCCCATCCACGTTTTCTTGCAGTCCCAGAACCCCATCTCCTGCTCTGCCACTGCTTCTCAAGGTCTGCCTTCCCCCTCTACCTTACATTCCCCACCTTCTCAGATTCCTCTGCCAGGCACTGTATTTTTCCCAGTTTGTTCCCACCACATTTTTTTCCTCTTGATGTTCCCCAGGGAAATCCTCTTCTGTTCTTCACATCACTTTTCCTGCAGGTGCAGGACTCATTAGGTACCAAGTTTACTCTTTAACTGTCAAAATCTGTAAATCAAATGCTCCCTTCAGAGCTGCAGAAGTGTTTTGACTGAGGCTTTCAAAAGAAGCCTGCTGTGATTTTGGTATCCAGCTCCCAACGTGGCCGCCAGTCCTCTCTCCTTTCACCTTCAGCATCTGACTCAGCATCAGCCTCGTCCTGTGCCACGGGAGCTCTGCGTGGCCATTCCCGCTCCCTCTTTTGCTCTCTAGGGGAAACACAAAGTCGGAGTTCAGCATCTTTAATCTTTACCATGCAGCTCCCACTGTCACTGCCCTGGGCTGTCACTGGGATGCAAACATGAGGGTGGAAGGGAGACTCCTCGTGTGCCAGGGAGGCACTGGAATATAACTTGCACTTCAGGTGCTTCAAGGGAGCTCTGCTGAAATAAAAGGAACACGTAAGACTCCTACAGACCTCACAGAAGGTAGGCTAAAAAGAGCAGTGAGATGTGCTAGATACCAAAAGGCCAAGGTCTGGAGGTAGGAAGGAAGTGGGAGCAGTCCTGGGGAGGTCATCTTCCCTGCTTGGCTGCTGGCAGACACAGTGGCATCAATCCTCCCATGAAGGGACCTGAGCACAAGGCAATTTCAGCTGTAGTACTTTCTAAATGCTGACTGTGTTGATGAGCAGAGCTGCTCTGATGAGCTTACCCTCTGAACAGACTGTGCATGGGGCTGGAAAGGGGAAAGGGAAGGAGAACCACAGTTTGGGGCAGGAGAAAGAGGAATTGATTTTGAAACACTGCAGACTTTGATCTTCTCTGCTTGGGTGGCTGCTTTGAGGGATGGGGGAACAGGGAGGGCCCACACATTGTCCCTGCAGGTAGTGAGATCAGCAGATCTTCTCAGCCAAATGTCTCCCTCAGAGCTGGGACTGCTCCCTGAGGCAAGGGAAGCCTTTCCATCCAAGGCTAAACCATCTGTGACAAGTGTCTGCCAATACACCGTGTTCCACCTTCTCTGACAGTCTCCAAGCACCCCAGCCTTCCTAAGGTGCTGGCCTCCATTGTCCACCCTTTCGCCCTATTTTTATTGGATATTCTCCCTTCTTTACATCAGCATGAGACCTGCCTGGTTCTTAAGCAGGAAGGGACTCCTGGAGTCTCCTGATGCCACATTTGCCTTGCCCAGAGGCTCCTTAGGTGGTTTCGGTGTTCTGAGGTGCAGGACAGGAGCACTGCCTCAGCGTGTGCTTCAGGGGGGCTGCTGGGAGGAACAGGGCAGGAGCAGGGGAGGGGGCTGGATGGAGAGAGATTGCAAGTGGCCCCCGCTTCCCCCAGCTACCAGAGATGCTGCCACGCTTGGCCCCGCTGTGTGTGGGAACTCTGTGTCCTTCCAAGTTGTTGTCTCCTGATGCCCTTTGGCCATGTGTAATCAGTGCCATGTGTGAGATGGCATGGCCTGCTTCACCCCTCTGCCTCTCAAGGCTCTGCCCCCCTGGGCTGTTCTCCACTCTAATCCAAATGAAGAGGGGAGCAGGGCAGGAGGACACCATCCCTTCCCAAAAGCACGATAATTTTTCCTGCTGACAGTGAGAGTATTTGTCTTGCACCTCCCTTCCCCCTTCTGTCCTCCTCTCCTTTTCTATGTGTTACATTTTCTCTTCTGATGAGGGCAACATCTGCTTCTCAGCCTCATCTGAATCCCTGAGCATCCTCCCCCAGGGGGTGCAACAGGAGCTTGGCAAAGAAGGGCAGGTAGCCCCCCAGAGAAGATTGTTCTCCTCTCAAGATGTAGGGTGCAGAGGATGAATCACTGCCACGGCTCTCTCGGCTCTGGGTGGGAGCAGGGCTGCTTGTGCAGGACACTTGGAAAACTCTGGCCCCCAGTCTCTGGGTGTTTGAGATCTAATGCTCAGGTTGTCATACTAATCCTCCAGAGGTTATTCCAAAGCCTGCACACTTCAAAAGCCCATGAAAGTATGGACCTGCTTGGCCTACTCAGTCTGGGGGACAGAGATTTAGTACACACGCCATATCTACACTCTTGAAGTCTCTCGGGGGATCCTCTGCTCTTCCAGTTGCCCAGCCAGCCAGCCCAAGCAAGGGACATGAAATGTGTCACCTTGTAGCCATGTAGGACAGATTTTTTGGGGGGGGCTGTGAATAGGGACATGGGGGTCACTCTGCCATCCCCTAGGAGCCTGGGCTGTGACTTCTTCCCGGCAAGGCAAGGCTGAAGGCTGAGTATTCATAAGAGCAGCCTCAGGTACCAGAGAGCCTGCATGTGGCTTGGCTGTGAAGCAGAAATCCCCATCTTTTCCCCGTGCAGCCTTGGACGCACCAGCTGCCTGGCTAAACCTGGTGACTGTGCTAATTGGGAGCACAGGGAGAGGGGCTGAGACGTGTCAGGGAAAGATGGAGTGACTGAAAGAGCAGGCATCAGTGGCGGCACCGGGGGACGGTGGGAGGGAGAGGGGATGATTGCATGGCGGGATGAGGAATGGCAAAGAGGCTGAGGAGAACGAGCGGCTGAGCCAAGCAGAGCATTTGGGGGAGCGGGAAATCATGCATCAGAGCTGCAGGGACTCGGGGACGGTGTCACAGGCAAGGCTGAAATAAAAATGGAAATTCTCACTGAGCTGCATCAAAGCCATATTGGTGAATGAGAAAAAGGGAGGCTGAAGGAATGAAGGAAAACCACACAGCCAGGGCAGCCCATCCAGCACCTTCTGAGGCTTCCTCAGAGGCACTGCCCCACCCCATCAGTGGAGGCTGCTGAGCAGAGGGCCAGGCAGTCAGTGGGGTGGGAGAGTGGCATGAAGTCATTAGTTTGTCATTAATAAAGCAACAAGGAGAGTGAACAAAGACACACAGCCTTTTTTTTTGCTGTTGTTTCTTTCTTGCCTTTTTCCCTACCACACATGTACACATACACCACCCCCGCCCTTCCTCCCTGGTCCCTGCCTGGACAGGTCTGGTACCCTCAGCAATCAGCTAGCCCTCCTTTTCCTACCGCCCCTACCCCCAGCCCCTGTCTCCTACAGGAGGTGTTGTGTGTGCTGGTATTTCTCATTAGGACCCCAGGAATCCATCAAACACGTGACTTTCCCTGCCACAGGTGCTAACACACCTTATAACTTAACAACATAGTTGCTCCTTCCCTCAGGCTGGTCCTAGAAGAGCTCTGGAGAGGCTTGGGCTGATGAAATGTGCTGCTCTTGGAAGAGCCAGGCAGCAGCTGTCCAATAGCTATGGGCAGTGCAGTTAAGGTGAGAGGGAGGTAGGAGAGCAAGGAGAATGATCTCTTGAGTCAGTGGAACTGTGATCTCCCATGCAGGATAGTCTTGTCTCTAACTCCCATAGTTTTTGCCTCTGTGGCTCCCTCATGGCCATGTTCCATTCAATTCTGTTTTCTGCTTGGCCACACACATACCAGCCCAAGTCCCACAGTCACCCCTGGCCCCAGTCAGATCTACCTTCTATCTACCTCCTTTAGTCATGCTGCCTTCTACTCTCGGATTCCTCTTTATCTAACACCTTGGTTCTTCTCCCACCTCTCTGTATAGTGAATTTCACGGCACTGGAGAGGAGCATTAGAAAAGTCCAGGTGGAACAGAGCAGATTAGCCCGAAGGTCTGCCTGTTCCTACCATCTGTCTTTACCCACTGCTCGTTCCCCTGTGTCCCAGGAAGAAAGCTCCCTCCAGAGCAAAGGGGAATGCCTTCTCAGACAGAAATAGAAGCGCTGAGAGTCTAAGGGCCACCATGGCATTGGGGCCTGTTGGTTGACGACTCCAAGGACTGAACTGCTGAGGACAAAAAGACAGCTGGGTGGGCCAGTGGCATCTTTCAATCTGGATCTGCTGTGGTTTCCTAATGCCACAGACCTGACTCTTCCCGTTCCCCAACAGCAAGATGGTGAATCTCTGGCTTTGAAAGCACAAAAGCCTAAAAGCAAAAGGGATACCCTCGTGGGAGAAACAAGCACACTTCACCTCAGTGGGTAAGTTCACACTGAGAAGTTTGCAGCTTCCTGGTGAGTCCACATGGGCTACACAAATAGAGAAGCAAGCAGAGGCGTTTCCATTTGATGGTGCTGAGGCTCTCTGTGGTATACCAGCAAACCTAGATCTTCTGTCTGAAGGAGCCCCAGCGTCATGGCCATGGCTGCTCTTGTGAGCATCACTGTGCCCTGAGACACAGAGAAACTCACTGTGTAAACAGCACTGACTCAGCTCCCACAAGGCAGAAGGAAAGATCTGCATCCAGCCATTTCCTCAGAGGGAGTGATCACAAACTCAGTGGGAGGGCAACCCTGACAAAGCCAGTTCAGTGACCACAAACCACTGCCCACATCAGAACTACTCACACAAGTGCTAAGAGGTTGCTGGTGTTCTGTGGAAGGGATGTCACCTACGTGGTGACATCTTAGCAGGCCCATGGTCCACCCTGCTGGGATGAGCAAGGCCTCTTCTGATGCTTGCTTCAACACGGTGTAGCAGCAACACCGAGGTGGGGCTCCCTAAGCACTCCCTGGGCACATTAACTGAAGCTGGAGCCAGCAACATGGCCACAGTCTTCCCCACACCTCTCAAGGCAGTCAAACCCCTACATGGTTCTAACATCCTTCCTCCTCAACTTGAAGGTCAAAACCCAGTTTTCCGTGTGAGGTCAGAGCTCAGGAATCACATTTGGTTTTTGCTCACATGGATCAAAGTTGCCTGAGGAAGAAATTTCCCATGTGCCCTAGATATGTTCAGACACCGTGTCACCCCCCCAGTCCACCCTCCCATGCTGTGAAGGGAAAGAAGAATGTCTCCCTGCCCTGCACAGCACCCTCCCACCCCTCATCCTGCCTGCCATCGGTCCTCATGAACATCACAGCCAGCTCCTCTGCCATCGGAGCAGCTAGCTTCTCCCTTGATTTTTCACAAGTGATTATCCAAGTCAGAATTTGTCACCCGCAGAATGAAATGAAAATGAACCTTCAATCACAGATGCAGATCTACCTGCAAAAAAGAAGCGAGTGGAGGGATGGGGGGAGAGAGAAATGGGCAAAGGTAGGGAAAAACAAGGAGAAGAAGGGCATGTGCAACAGAGAGAAGAAACTATGAACAAAGTGAGCGAGAATGAAGACAGGAAACACAAAGAAAAGAGCAGAGTGAGGAGTGTGAAGAATCTGAGGTGAGGAGACTGAGGCAGAGCAGTTAAAGGGTAGTTTTTCATGGTAACATGAAAATGGAGGGGCAGGGCAGGAGAGATCACTGCATCTGGAGATGGAGCAGCAAGATGTCCTCATTTTCCTTCCCATCCCATCTCCCACCTGATTCAAACCCACTACCCTCACCTCTTCTGACTAACAGCACGACTGGTCCCTCTTTCGTGCTGTGAGGGGATTCTGCCTGCCCTTGAGCCTGTGCAGGGGCAAGGGAACCACTGGGGTCTGGCTCTTTGAAATGCCTTGTCCCTGTCACCACCCTAAATCATGCCCACACACACACTTGCACACAGTTATTCATGTCTCTCAGATGGCAAGATGGTTATCACACGTCCTCTTAGTCATCACTTAGCAAAGATAAACACATTTAGTGCTTAATCTTCCCTCATCAGTCAGGCCTTCCTTTGTCCCTCTATCTGCTGCTCTGCCCTGAATCTTCTCCATTTTCTTTCCATTTCAGTTAATAAGCTGCCCAGCCAAGCAGAGCCCTCCAGAGAGGGGCCAGCAGCTCCCTGACTCTATGCTTCTTTAAGGACAACCATTTCCCTCTCTCCACTCCCCCCTGCTCCCTCCATCTCCTCGAAATAGCAGCTATGGATTTTGTTCCGTAATCTTCTCTACCCTTCCCCTCTCTACCACCCTTGCTAAGCCTAGCAATTTGCCTCCAGGTCTCTCAGCAGCTATTCTCCTTTAAAGAACCACTTGCTGGTGTCAGATGAAGAGGGGACAATTTTGAGTTTTGAGAATTATGTATGAAAGTTTATGTGCTTCTGTAAAATAAAAGGAAGGTTGTGGCCAAATTAAGAAGCCCATAAACAGACAAAGCTCAAAGACAAAAACCACCAAGTATTCCAAATATAATTTAAAATTCATTATGATAACCATATCTCAGTTTTATTAACCCAAAGACTTTTAATTACACTGCAGTGTTTGGAGTGTCACATGCTTCCCAATATATTTATCTATGTCTTTCAGCAGCTTCCAGAAATCTGGTATTTTACAGCAGTGCTACCAAACCCCTCCAGCTATCCAGGTTGTAGCCCTGAAGAACCAAAGCTGAGCAGGGCCTTCCCTATTGACAGACTGGCCACATACCCACAACACAGTCAGATTTGGTGTTCTTGCAGCCTGAATGTGCCCACAGCAACCTGTAAGACAGGGGCAGAAGGCTGAGGCAGCTGACTCTACGCCTTGCCTCCAAAGCTGTAATGGGACCAGGCTTTGCCAGGTATCCCAGAGAAATGAGAGGGAGGGCCATGGAAAGGAACTAGCACTGTGCTGCATGCAGGAGTATAATGATCACCTCCAAAGCTCCAGTACACAGGCACAAATGGATGCTGGACAGTGCAGCCACACACACATCCCCGCTGGGAAGGCAGGGAGGAACCCGGGACAGGGCTGTGAGCGTCTGACAGCGCTGAATGAAAGAGATGCTGCAGGTGTAATGATTGCTTGGGAGATTGCATTTGCTTGTGGATGAGGATGGAGGATCTGACTGGATTTTGAATAAGTTCTGCAACAAACCGATCGAATGTCCTTTAATCAGATGAATTTAGCTTCTGTCTTTCTTTAAGATGGTTCCAGGACACAATCAACCTCCTGTTTGCAGCATTAATGATCATCATCTAAACATAGTCATGCACCATTTCCCAAAAGTAGGAGGTATGGGATAAAAGAGCTGTGTTTGAGAACGGAAAGAAAGCAGTGTTTTCTGATAAAACGATGAAACTGCAGGCAAGAAGTAAAAGACCACTAAGAAAAGCCTGAAAAAGGGGGTTTGGGCAGCAAAGAAATCGCCTCCTAGTTTTTGACTTACCAAAGCAGCACTTTACAGACACAGAGGCTGTCCCCAGAGAACTTCCTAGATCTATTGTTAACACATCTCCTTAAGGGAAAACAAAATACAGGAGCTTGAACATCAGCCAACCATTTGAATCAAAAGGGTGTAACACATTATCGGTGGAGAAGTCTGAAGCAGGGATCCTGTAATCTATGTTTTCTCACTCTAGAGTGCACCTCCCATTAGGTTTGCCTCTTCTCAGTGCTTAGCTAATCCCAAGTGAGTGGCCTGGGGGAATCTCTGTCCCTTCTCTCACACAAAGCAGCATGTGTGTGCCCCACAGGTCAATGGTAGCCAGGGAGCAGACACAGAGCTGCCTACACATCCATCCCTGTCTTTGGATGAGCAGAGGAAAGAGAGAAAAAGGGACAACAGTAATACTTGAGGAGGATGGGAAGGGACTCACCCAGACCCTTGCCATTTCTCTGTACACTGACTTTCCCATCCTCTACCTCCTGCTCCACTGCAGCCAGAGGGATGTTTTCCCTGTTGACTTCAGAAGCAGCAGGAGCCAGCCACTAATTAGGATCCAGTATGACAAAGCACAGAGTAGCCTGACACTGCTAGACCACAGTTGCCTAGAGGCAGAGGAGACAGTGCCTGCCGGAGGATCACTTTCATTAAGATGAAGAACATCAAACAGCTTTCCCTGAACTGACATCCGTCTGTCAAAGGAGCCTGCAAAGAAAGGCAGAGCTGACAGGGGCCCTAAGGAGAACCTCATTAGGATGGTTTTAGAGGGGCTTCTTGATGAGAGAGCTGTGGGGACTATCTTCCTCCTTCATCAGGAGTGGCTGTCAGTTTGTCGTCTCAGTTCTCAGAGGCTGATGGGGATGGACAGGTAATATCGATGGAGGCCACGGGCATGGGAATGTGACCAAGGAGGAGGCAGTGGACTGAAGGAGACGTAGTGGAGCAGGACACCACAGAGCAAGTGCACACTTGAAGCACGCCTCGCTTTTTGGCTCTGAGGAAAGGAGGCTGCTGTGGAAGGCTGCTCCAGTGAGCACCCTGGGCAGTGCTGGGCTGCCCAAGGGGAGCCTGGTGGGAGTGAGAATAGCATCTCACCTCCCTGTGCACACTGTGCAGAACTGAATACAGACAGCCCGCTTTTTGTGCATAGGATTTGGGCACAGCTTTCACTCTAGACGCATCTGCACACCCCTAGAGCTTCTTTAAGTTTTCAGCCCAGCTGAATCCACCCACAGCCCAGCTTGAGAGTTAAGGATTTGTCCATTCTCATGGAAGCAGTAATGAAGAAAGACTCCTTCACTCCACAGACAACAGCACCATGAATGTTTGGATGAAGACGTGTAACGCCAGAGACATGGTTCTCTGGGCCTGAGCTACAGCCACGTGGCTCTAACATAGACCAGTGATTTCTGGAAGGCTTTAAACAGGCATTTATCTAGGACCGTAACTCCCTCCCGAGGCACTCCTGCTGCTAAGTGCATTCAGACATTTGCCCTGCAGTACAGTGAGAAGGCTGTGCTCAAATTTCCCAGCCAGCTCTGATTCAGTAATCACAACAAGTGGTTATCAGTGCCTGCAGGGACATCCTACTTATTAGGAGTGGTCAGCTGGGCATTACACCGTGCTCAAGTGGTTCAGCATTTAGAGTCTAGAACTGACCTTGCAATTTACTGCTACACAAGTTGGTGACATCATCCAGTCTCTTTGGAGGCTCACGTGGGCAATATCCTTGCCTTTTGTTAAAAGTTGCTACTGACAGTCTCTCGATGTAGAAGGAAAGCACGATGTCTCCATTTCCTTAGAAAGCTGATACTGATGGTCTATCTTCGCAGTCACCCTTAGGGCTGCCACACATGACCTCGTCTAAGGCCGGGGTGGGAGTCCTAAAGCCCTCGGGCTGTAAGTAGCCTGCAAGAGCTCATGAGCCTGGGACAGACCCTTGGTGTGTTCTAAAGACCTGCACCTGGCCACACGAAAGATGTCTCTGGTGCCAACCAGTGTCTCTGAGTATGTCACCACCGTCTCAGTCAAAGCTCACAAAACACATTCCCAGCTAGCACTGAAAGACACTTTGTGCTATTGCTGTGCAGCGCTAAGGTACGTGGGAATCTGCAGCCGTCTGAAAGGTGCTGGGAAGACCTGCTCTCTCACCAGCAAAGAACAGGCTCAACAGCCCTGCATCGGGACTTTGCAGTGATGACATCACCCGGGCTTTGAAGAGCTCTGCCAGATGATTTCTCGTGGTACCTCTGAAAAACTGCAGTGCCGATGCTGTCCTGGGTTTTAAGGGTTAGCACAAATTATGTCAGTCGAGGAGTGAATCAGAGGTCTGAACACTGGTGTATGGTGCAAGGTCACCCACCTGTCTTAGCTTCTCCTCCAGAATATCTCCCACAGGTCCTGTTTAGTATTCACCAGCACTCAGCTAATGTCTTGGATAACCCAGGGCACTAAAAATGGCTCTGGAAACCAGAATCTCACCCTCCCTGAGGACCTGCAGCAATGGTGCCATTTCCCATCTCCAGAGTTTTGCTGGGATGCCTTTCTCCTAGCTTTTGCTCTCTCTGAGGAGAGCCACTCAAACACACAAGGCTGTTCCCAGCACCTGGCTCACGCTGCTGTCCCTCCAGCTGACAGAGAGCTGAGCTGCAATTCACACTGCAGGAGCACTGCAGAAACCCTTTCTTGCCACCACACTTGTGTTTCCCTCACTCTTGCAGGGCTTGGAAAGGCCTGAGCCCTGACCAAAACCAAGGGGTCTTTGAGCACTGGATGGCAAGCAATCCCCTCTGCAGAGGCAGCAGGAGCAGGACATGCGTTCAAGCCAAACAGGTGCTGGGAAGGAACACTATGTTCCCATCTTTCCAGGACTGGGAGTTTGTGGTGAGACAGGACTGGGTCTGGCCAGCTGCAGGACCTGGCTGTGCTGTGCTGGCCATTTGGCTCTGTGGAGAAGCCTCCTGCCAGCAAGAGGAAAGCTGTCTGCCTCCTGCTCTGCTTTCAAATGGCTCAAACAGAAAGGCAGCAGGACAGGCTGTGGGAGCAGGACAGCAGCTACCATCTGCTGGGGCATTTTTACTAGTCCTTCTTGGCTTCCCAGTGTTCATGGAAGGGAAAAGGTTTATTCAACCAGTCTCCTTCACTTCCATCCTCACCCCTGCAGACCAGTCAGGTGGTATTTCAGGTTTGGTGGGGATGGAGGGCAAGCACCACAACAGGGAAGGCATTGTACAGACAGGAGGTTGTGGTGACTCCCACAGCGATGTGGTGGCATCACTGACTTGAGCCAGAAGGGTCAGTGCACAGCTCTTACAGCTCCCCATCCTCACCCACTGCAACTCCAGGCCCCTTAAGTGGCTTCCCAGGCAGGGAGGAGGTTGGAGAGGCTCCACTTTGTCTCACCTCTCCGTGTGCCTGGCTGTCACGCCCCCACTCACAGGCACATGGGAGCAGTCTCGGGCTCTCTCAAACAGGCGGTCTCACACACTCACAAGCTCTAACACAAACACAAAGGCTACAGGACCCAAGTCTCTCAAGCATTGTATAGGATCCCTCTCCCTCAGTGTCTGTTTCACACACACTCTCTCTCTCCCTCACACTTGTGCTTGCAGACATCTCTTTTTCTTCTGTCTGTTTCTTTTTGGCACTGGTGCGAGTTTCAGGGAACAAGGCTCTGTCTTATTCACTCTGTTGGCACTGTCTCACTCCCTGCTAGTCTGTACCATTTGTTTTGCTATATTACCATTTGGTTTGCTTTATTACTGTTTGCTTTGCTCAGGACTCAGTTCCCTCCCCTCAAGGAGGAGCTCAAACCCTTATGGCTTATCAGAAACATAAGGACATGCCCCAGTTCCCAGGATTCACCAAGACGTGCCTTCATTGGCAAATCCAGGAGGGTTTTGCTTTAGACCCTGCTCTGTTTGGATCTAGTACCTGTCAGAAAGTGATGTTTCCAGCGTGTGGCAGGTTCATGAGTCAACCTGAACACCCTGTGAGCTTAATGTGAGAACAAGCTATACCATAGCAAAGATCAGCTCTGAAAGATTAACTGTTGAACTGCAGCTCAACTACCTGGAGGAACAGCTGATCCTCTTCCTCCTTATTGCAGGTGTGGATTATCACAGTGGGTACTCATATGCAAAGAGATCATCATACAAATCCTTAATCTTTGGCTTCCTTTTCTCCCCAGCTCACCAATGAGTGTAGGGTATGCTGCTTTTACAGCTTGGTCCTTGTGAAAATAGGAATTCATATTTTAAGCTCAGGGCAGCTCTAAGTGTGATATTTGAAGATGGTAGGAGTGGCAAGGTTTGTGTGAAGGATCAGATAGGATACAAGCAGAAATAAATGGACAGGGTGTCAGGTCCACAGGAGAAGGTAAATGCAGCAAGTCCAAAAATGAGCTTGTCCATTTCTACATTTAATTTGGCTTGTCCAAAAAAAGTCATTTATCTCCCTCTATAAACCTTGCCTCACCAACATTGTTCCAACTTGGCAGGAATCAGAAATGCACGGATCCCTCACAGCAGCATCACCCCTCTGTTCTAACATGCCATTAGAACACAGAGGGATTTCAGTTCCATCCTTTCCAGCTGGCACAGTCCTTCCCATGACTTCCTATAAACTGAGACTTCCATAGTGACATTTACATTCCTCCAGTCCTCAGGCACTTCTCCTACTCACCATGACTGTTCAAAGATTATTTGGATTGACCTTGAAATGACACCAACCAGCTCCCTTAGCACTGCTGGATGCATCCCATCAGGGCCCATGGACTTACACATGTCCAGTTTGCTTAAGTATTTTCTGATCCTCTTTCACACAGGTTAAGTTGCTCCCTATTTTCTCCCAGTCCTGGGGCCTGGCATTTCTGAAGGCCAGTATTGTTACTAAAGACTGACCTGGAGAAGCCACTCAACTACCTCAGCGCTTTCCATGCCCTGTCTCACCAGGGCACCTGCCCCATTCAGCAGTCAGCCAGCATTTCCCAAGTCTTCCCCTTGCCTTCCATGCTTCTGTATTTTTGTGGTTTTTAAGGTTCTGGGCAGTCATGGGGAGCTCACCGGGAGGTTAACTCAGAGACACTCAGCACAGTGTCCCGCAGGCAGGCAGTGCAGAGCGTTCCTGCCACCTGCTCCAGAGAGGACAGGAAGCCAACTGCAAACAAGGTCATCAGCACATATGGTAGAGCCCTACACCTCCCAGGATCAGTCCCACAGGGACTTTCCCTTCTCAATACCTATCCTGGTTCAGAAGAGGCTTTAGGTCATGAAGCCCTGTGTTTCAACTTTTTCCTTGTCTATTTTCACCGATAAAATCCTGGGTTTTTTCTGTCCTATACACACTCCTGGGTCAGCAATCACTGACATCAGCATTCTTTTGGAATGTTTGCTGCTTTGAGGATTCCACTGCCCTGGTGCCATGGCTCTCCCTCTCTCCTGCCGTCTGATGTGCCTGGTCTTGGTCACAACACCCGCCTATGTGGGCACTCTGCTCCCCAAGGTAAACAGGGCTCCAGGGGAGTCCTGCCTTACATGTTTACATTCATCGAGAAACCCAAGCAAAATGTAGTTCCTTCTCCTGTTCATTTGTCTGACTGCTGCTGTGTACATTTAAGCTGTTTTTCTACCTGCACATCCCCCTTGCCCTTTCAGCCCGTGCCAAATAGTTATAAGACCTGAATTTTATGCAAGTGCTCACTGTGTGCTGGGAGAACTGGACACAGCAGCTGCAGAAACTCTGTTCTGAGTCTCACTGCTGCAATGCTGGGAAGTTTCAGATGCAGCTCTTTTCCCATCAGGTCTGTCAGATGATCTTAGTATCAGGCTAAGAGGTACCTGGCATTTCAGACCATTGCAGCAGCCTTGCTGGGCAGACCTTGGCACAAGGCTGACAGAGGTTGGATAAGATGTGCAATAATGCAGAAGAACGGATGGACTGGGTTGTCATGAAGGTCCATCTGTCCCAGTGTTCCGTCTCTCTCCTTAATACTGGCCAACAGCAGTTTAAAGACTCTTAGAAATTCGGTTTAAACCTTTTGGCAAGGAATTTCATCAGCTGTTTCTTTACTATGACATTTTTTCTTGAATTTTCTCTTAAACCAGATGCTTAATCATTTCAAGGGTACTCAGCGTTCTCACTTTGAAAGGAATAGCCAGTACTTTTGCCCTGCTTGCCTTCTTCAGACCATTTGTAATTTTAGAATCCTCAGTGGAGGAGAAGATGCAAACAGCTTTGATTCATGCTGATATGGCAGATTTTCTGCTGCTTTTTCACAAAATATTTCCTTCATTTGGAGGAAAGGCCATGATCCCTGGGAAAATAAATTTGCTGCTTCTGCCTGGTGGTCACCTGGAGATGATCATACAGAAACCAGAAAACATGTGCCTTCTTCCAGTGGGCCTTTTTCCTGTCCGAGATCCCAGCGGTGGAGGAGTTAGCTATGAGGGCTGCCCCATCTGGAGGATGAGAAACCCTGATGCCATGGCTGTCTGCAGGGAATGTTTCTGGCAAGAGCCTCCTGGATGTGTGCTGTCCAAGGCACCCTGGTGCAGATCCAAGGGATCTCTTCTGTCCAGATGGTCCCAGGTGGTGTCAGTAGAAGGAGCTGACCCATAAGGGGAATCCTTTCCTGCCCACCAAATCCCCTCCTTTATAACAGCAGGTGGGAAGCACATGCTCCACATCACCCAGCAGAGGAGCCCAGCTGCAGCTACAGAGCCTGGTCACGGTGCCGATCATCACAAACTGGCAGCACTGTCACAGCCTCTGCACTGCTCCGAGACTCTGCCCCACACCAGACCACTCGGCCTGGGCTGCGATGAACCGGGAAAGGGGAGAGATCTGGTGCCCTGCAGGGCAGCACCACACGCTCCCAAGGTCTCTGTCAGAAGGCACATTCCATTGCTACCACTCTGCCACCATCCCTGTCCCAGTCTCCCGTCGGTGTGCAGCCCCACTGTGCATCGAGATCCAGCACTGCCCCACCACCCCTGCACAACGTGCTGTCTCAAGCACTGATGAAGCAGATGCCTGCCTCTCTGACCTCTCCCCATCTTCACAGATCCCAACAGGGTCACACAGCGAATTAGCCAAAGATCCAGCTGTAGAACAGCTGGTTCAGCTAGATCTCAAGACATATTTCTTGTAATCAAACATCTTGTGTCTCTCACTGCAGCACTTGCAGACCTGGATTTTCACCCGAGATCTACCTGTTTACTAGGAATCTTTGGAGTCTGGCTTCAGGGCTCCTGTAACTGAAGCAAAAAGTCCCAGTTACCCTATCCATGAGCAAGCTGCTAAAAATATCAGGATCACATGGGATTAAGCCTCTACTTGCTGTACATAGAGATATGGTTTGTTTAATAGATCACTGAAACAGAAAGGTCTGCAGGATTCATTGAGATTTTCTTTCTCTGCCCACCAAAGCTGTTCTCTGAGTCGTTACGTGTGGTGCTGAGCCTGTCTCCTGCCTGCCAGAACAGTATGTTACTTTCTCTCCTTCAGTCATTTCTGAGGTGATGCCCCTGCCCAAATCTATTTGACTTTCTCTGTACTGTAGTCTTTGTTAAGAAATCTCAGCCTGTGGGTGATGCTCAGGCACTGTAGTAGGTCATCTCTGGGGTCAAGATGTGGAAGAAGGTGGTTACAGCTGAAAACATTCAAAAAGGAGCCAGGAGAGATCTGGGGATCCGGCAGGGAAATGTGTCTGTAGGACAAGGTGCTTGATCCCTCCTGGAAGTACTTTCCAGGGGTGCTTTGAGTGCTCGCCAGGTTCCCATGTCTGATGGTGTGGCACCGTGTTAGGAGAGGCCCCCTGTCCTTCCTATCCCTCAATCACAGCCATTTCTGGAAGTCACAACTGGAGTAATTTGGGCAGAGACATCATCTCAGAGATGACTGCAGCAGAGAACATCCAACTGACTCACACACTAAGTTTGTTTCACACCGACTGTAGCTCAGCTTCCCCCCAGATTCCACCTTCTGTCTGCCTCTGTGCAGTGCCTGTCTGCCTGAGAACCTCAGCAGCACTTTCAGGGCAGACTGATGCAGAAATGCTCTAAGCCCAGTGGTGAATATTCCTTGGACAAGTTTTGCCTTTCCTAATCTCTTTCTGAGCAATGAGCTGGCTTTTTTTTTCCTTTTTTTTTTTTTTTTTTTTTTTTTTTTTTTTTGGCCTAATTTGTTGGCTTTTTTCCCGCCCCATATGGTCAATATTTAATTTTTGGTGAACAAAGATATTTTTCACACTCTGTTTCCCTGCGGGAAACCACTTCCTTGCAGGTTTGGATGACTCAAGATGTGAGGAATTATATTAGACATTATATGAGAGGGGGAAAATATGTGGGCATGGGAGGAGATAGAAGGAGTTGAATGGAAGGAAAGAAATGGAGAAATGGGAAAAGGATAACAGATGGAAGATGGTGAAAGAAAATATCAAGAAAGTGAAGGGGAGGAGAGATAGAGTAAATCATTATTCCCTAGGGAACAGAGAGGTGAGGGTCAGCAAAGGAAGGTGGAGAAGAGAGACAACACGAAAAAAGGAGAGTGTGAAGGGTGTGGTTAAAAACTGTGAGGAAAGCACAATCTGTAAGAAATTAGGCGGGAGCTGATGGCCTAGAAGATAAAGCAGAGGTGAGAGGAGAACCTGTGCCCTGTTCTGACAGTGTTTGGGTGACTGCTTGGTTCTTACAGGTAGCCAGGCAGAAGAACCCCAGAGGTTTGGCTGCCATCATGTGCTGCTTCCCTCCATCCACCACACTGACCAGACTTGGGACTTAGTGATGTGAAGAGAAACTGAGGGAGACAAATCTCTTCCATTTCCCAGAGGTGTTTCATGAACTCTATCTGGGGGACAAGGGATGTCACTTTCCAAGAGACCCAGGCAAGTCCTTTCCTCCTCCAGAGCCAGAAGGCAGAAACTGAAGTTGCTCAGTTTCTTCAGACTCAGGACGGTGTGTTATGCTATAACTGTGTGAATTCACAGATGTAATGACCTTGCAGCTTATGCTTTTCAGTGGAAAGACTCCATAATATGCCAAAGTGATAGCTCCAAGGCCTTCAAGCAGTGAGTTTCTTATTCCTCTGAGAGGGCATGGGGGTGTAGAGAGGCTGTGCTGGCAAATCCAATTGCTTCAAAGCATCCCTGCATAGCAACAATTGAAAGCAGGAAGGAGATCTGTCATCTAAATCTTCTTTCTGGGCTGGCTAACGTGCCTCTGGCAGTTTCACCTTCAGGCACACACACTGCACAAGAAGGCTGGGGAAGTCAGTGCCCTGTTCTCTGTACAGGATCTAGGCGGGGGTAAGGGAGCAGTGTCTCCTCATCAGCCCCAAAGTCAAACAACCCAGCACAGGCAGAGTGAAGGCAGGTGTAGACAGAGTAGTTCTGAGACAATAGGATCCCCTCTCTCCCCCTCACACTCCACCACTGGACTGGTGCTCTCTCTCAGCTGCACACTCAGTCACAGGCAGGACAGCCTTCTTCGGGAGGCAGGATGGGCCCACGGTGCCTCCTCAGAGAAGCAGGCTACTCAACCAAGAGCAGAGTTGTCACCTGGCAGTCGTGGGTGGCTGAGATCTTTTCAGAGGTCACTCAAGCTTTGGTTTCTCTGGACATTGCCCTGGCAAGTTCTACCTTCCACTGCTCCACTACCTTCCCTGCAGCAGTGGAGAGAGGAATGAGGACCAGTGAAGGATCTAGCACCCAGCTACACCCCCAACATCAGACCACAGCCCTGGAGGAATTTAAAAACCCTTCACCTCCACCCCATCAGTCTGTGTCCAACCTTGCTTCTCACTCTCCTGAGTTGTGTGCTCCACCCCAGCAGCTCTAGTGCCCCTAAGGACCCAGAACATCCTTCTCCTGGCCACCACAACCACCATCAGTGCCACTGACACCTCCTTGCTCCTCTCCCCCACAGGCACCGTTTCCTACAATGGCCCAAAAAGGAGGGCACCGTCCTCATGGATTATGGTAATAGAGCCCCAAAAATCCTCTAATTAACCCTTATTATATAATTCACAGCTTCATCTGGCAGCTCCTGCCACAAAAGGCTCAACAGACAGTATCAAAATTACCAATTATCTCTCTGGCTGCCACTTGAGAAGCAGAGAGAAAGAGAAACAGGTGTCACAGGTGGGAAATCTTGTGCGTGACAGTGACACAAGACAGAAAATGTGCAGCAGAGAAACAGAGGCAGCAGCTCTCTCCCCACCTTATCTTAAAGGGATGAGAAGCTGGTATCTTGTGTCTTCTGGCCCAATGCCCAATTTGAGCAAAGCCCAAAATGAAACCCCTTTTCCTCCAGACAAGCAGGTGTCATGACATTAAGCAGCCACTTTCTTTATCTAAAGGCACTCATACACAACAGATACAGCCACTCCAGCCTTTATAGATTTAACCTGCATCTCCTTTTCTTGATGAATCCACCCTATGACACAGTTTGGTTTGGCTTGGCCACTTTTGTCAGCTGCATCACCATCTAGTAGCTCAGGATCTCAGTCCAGCAATGCCATTTTCGGACGTTAGGAATCCCCAGCCATCAAATCCAGATGTTCAGGAAGCGAAAGAACAGATAGAAAGAAATCCCCAGGCCTGTGTTGTGATCTGGCAGCAGCAGGCAGCTGGGGCAGGTTTGTGCCTATTTGCTTGCAAATCTGAGGGCAAGTCTGGTGTTTCCTCATGCTTCTTGCCCGGCTGTGCTTTTCCCCCTTCAGCCACTTCGTCCCAGAGGTCCCCAGATCCCCCCACCCATTCTTCAAGTTTCATCTTATTATTCAGGTCCCATTTGTCCCTCGATACTCATGGCAGAGCCTCCACTGTCTTTGGAGCTGGAGCAAGACAAGTGGGACAAGGCACTGGGCCGGAAAATTGGGTGCAGAAGTTGCAATGAATTCTTAATGATGCCCTTTCTGGCAATGTATACAGAGGGATGGAGCAGAATACTTTTCTTTTTTGAAGCTTTTCTTATTTAAAAAGTGATGAGGCTTTTGATTCATTTTCCACAGCAGCATTGGCTGGGCACCTGCTTACTTCTGCCTTGCTTAGCAGGAGTCACCAGTACAGCTCCTCAGACTCATTTTAGATGCCATTCCTTTCTCCTTTGGGAATGCTTGTTAACTGCCAGTCCCTGAGGAGCCTGGCAATCCTACTGTAAGAGGTATCATATCACCATGTTGTGAGAGACAGACCCATCCCAAGGAGCCTGACAAGGGGAGGGAAGACACAGATCCCTGTAGAATATTTCAGAAGCCAAGGAATGGATCAGTTCTGCACCCTGCCACAGTCCCACCAAACCTGTGGTAGAACCTAGAGTTTGTCCTATAGGGAAGCACCAGTGATAGTGATCTATCCATCATTTTAACACTGTATCTGAACCTGTATAAAATTATGTGAGTCCATGTTTCCTCTCTCTTGTCCTTTCACTCCTAAATATTTCACTTGCAGGCTGTTTGGGTTTTCTTTCCGTTTGTGTTTCCTTCAAGGGTGAGAAGGGAGATGTAGAGGTTGTCCAGTGACATACTCTGCTCCCCTGCTACAGGTGAGCATGGCCTGTGCACTTAAAATCCCCAATCCCCTTGGGCTCTGTGTAGCTCTCATTCTGTCCTCTAGCTCTGCACAATACACACCTTTTCATTTTAAGTGCATCCAAGACGTGGGGAAAGATGTTAGCCTGACCATTCCCTAGCCTGCACTGCTCCCATCCCCTTGAGAGCCCTCAGGACAAAGGTCAGCAGCATGACCCTCACATCCTCAACCACTTGTTCATTGCCCTTCAGAGCTGTTGGTCACCGGTTCCATTGGAGTCAACGTGATCTGGAGAGGAGAGATTCCTCACTCTGCTCTCTCAGGCTTGGCCTGGCCCTGAGGAGTCATGATTGCTCAGGATGCCTGGGAACCTAGTGCTGCAGAGAAGTATCCTCTAATCCAAGCTGGCTTCTGTAAAAGCCACCAAGGTTTGGATGGGAAATCAAGACCCAGAAGGGTTGTTACCTTTGCAGTGGAAAGAGGATTCATCTGCCATTCCATCAGAGATGCTCTTCCAGTGCTTACAGTCAGTCCAGAAGAGGGCAATGTTGCCTACTTGCCTGTCGGTACCACAACAGAGGCACTTCCACATGCACACACAGGCAAAGAGATGACACTTGTCCCATATGACTTCCAGCAAAAGGCTCTGTGGCTAAGTCAGGCCTTTCTGTGCTGCAGCAAATGACGGCTTGGATAAGTCACTGAACTTCATAAGGATGGAAAAGAACCAGGTCAGCACGAACCAACCACAAGAAAACACAAAATGGTCTTCCCAAGTCTGCAGACAGACAAACATGAGGCTGTGCAAAGAACCCCTGTTCTTTTCCAGGGTGGGTTTGCTTTGCAGGCCAACTCTGGCCACCCTCACACTGCCCACTGCAGCCACTTCACTGTCCACAGCACAGCCCTGGCCCCTTCTCCCACTCCATGACGCAGACAATATGGTCCACCAAGCAGGTTCTGGAGGCAGAGGCCAGTGTGGTTTGCTGCAGGAACTGCAGTCTGTTGGACACAGTTATGTCCAGAGGCACTAGAGAGAATAATGTAGACTCACAGACACAGCTCACACCTCATCCCTTCCCTGGACACACACCAGCTCACACAACAGTGTGCAGAGCAGAGGACTCTCAGGTCTCTGACTGGAATCAGCCAAAGGCTGCTCAAATACAAGCGCTGCTTAACTCTTTCACCACAAATCATTTTGGCCCAGAGGGCTGACTACAGTGCCTCCATGTCCCTGCAGTCCAGCAGTCCTCACCTGGCTTCAGGACATTTATGACAACTTCAGCCCTGACAGCCTTCCCTTCCCAAAGCTTCCTGCTCCCCCAAGACAGCATTTGCAAATACATCTTGTCCTTTCTCCTCCCTGTGGCAGAGCAACCAAATGAAATGCAAGGACTGTGGAGACAAAATCGAATTTAGCAACAAAATAAACAGCATGGGGGCTCTCTACTGATTAGATTACGCCTCTTTATAATTTATGCATTAATTCCTCCCAAGGTCTGAAATTCCCTGTCTCAGAAGGCCTGTGTCCCTGCACTGCAGAGATGCAGGTGCCAGGAACATCACTTTGACTGAAACATCCAGCTTTCCACCAAGCAGATGAAGCTCTGATTAACCCCAGAAGAGCTCCTCTTTGTTATGCACCATTGTCCATCCTCCAGAGGTACACAGATCAGTACCATTCCTTCCCACACTCCATCATTCTTCCCAAGCCCAATGGAGAACATGTCAGACTGTGAAGCATCTGCCTGTAGTAGCATCTGCTCCTAGGTCTGCTCTCAAATCAATTCAAGCATTAATAAGAGTCATCAGCTACTGCGGCATATATATCCAGGAGCTGTTGTGTCCATATTCACAACTCCCTAGAACCATTTATTCCTGCCCTTTGCTACACAAGGATCAGAGATTGTGAGCTCAGCACACTCAATAAGGAAGCCTAGAAGCCATGGCTAGATCTGTCTAATCAAAGCTTCATGTGCAAGAGCAAACAAAAAAAAGAAACCCTCTGAGCCAAGGAGCCATACCACTCTCAGGAGAAACTAGAAACATTAAGAAACAAGAGGCAGAAAAGAGACAAGACATGCAAGGGAATGGCTGCTATGTCACCATAAACAAATTGGCCTAATTATGTGTATAAATGCACCAATAGGCATGGATTTGCCGGCTGTATTCTTGAATTTAAATATTGATGCTTAGGAAGAGCTGAGATCAGGATATCTGCTGGTGGATTAGGCTACAGATTGCTCAGTCATTACCCACGGCTGGATCGCCTGCCTTGGATTGCCTTCCTCCAGAGAGCTCTGGAGCTCAGGCAGAGGATTTGTTGGGTAGGTAACAGGCGAGGAAGCTCTGCCTTACACCCAGGCAGTGCTGTCTGCCTGCCCTGGGTGGGGCAGAACCTGGGTGCTGATCGGTGCAGGAAAGGGCTGCTATCACAACAGACCTGATAACATTTTTACCCACGACTGAATAAAAATAAGGATGTGCCCAAAACAGGCAATAGCCAAGGGCGGAGAAACAGTGTGTTTGGGGGAACCAGGTGACCACTGGGTGCCTGGGAGAATCTTCCCATGCCCTGACCCAACTCTCTCAGTTTTGCGCATACCCAGATTCCTCCCATCCCATCCCATCCNTCTCCGAGTTGAGGAAAAACGATTTCGTGCCATTCAGTTTTAAAACAGGAAAAGAAGGAAAGAGAGAGAGAAAAAAGAAAAGAACAAGAAAGAAATACAAATCTAAAAGAAGAAAAGAAAGGAAATTAAAAAAAAAAAAAGAAGAAAGTAAAGAACATAACTCCAACTTAAATTTGTCCATACACAACCGGGGGGTCACAGGGTTGTTACGGAAGGAGGAACACCAAAGAGGCCACAAGGAGCCAGTCCCAGCAGCTGCCTCCCAGGCCCTTCCTTACATTCAAGGGCTGACACCCCCTTCTCTGTGCCCGGCAGCTGCCCGTCCCTTCCCACCCCCTCACCCCAGACACTGTGCTTGTGGATGGACCAGCCGTACCAGCCCTGGAGGGTCTGGCCTGACCCGGACAGACTCTTCCTCTTCCCCCCAGGGAAGGCGGAGAGCAGGCGGTGGGGACAGGCCACCCAAGAGCAAGGCCTCACAGTGGCGGTGGTAGTTATGGGGCAGGCAAAGGCCAAGCCGAACGCGCGAGGATGGGGAATACGGAGGGGGACCGTAAGGGGGGGAAGAGGGAGGAGAAGGAGCAGGAAAAGAGGGAGATGGAGAAGCCAGGCAGAGGATGCCCGCTCTCCACTCAGGGCCGGGGTGGGTTGGGGCGGCCCTGCAGAGAGCTGCCCTAGTAGGATGGCCGGGGAGAGGCATGGAGACACCTCGCCGGGGCGTGCGGGGTACAGTCAAGGGGAGGCAGACCGAGAACGCCCCTCACAGTACAAGGCCAAAGCGGCTGAGGGACAGGGTTGGGAATGCGTGCGTGTGTAGGGGGGACGCAACAGACACTCCCCTCTGCCCCTTCTTCAGGGAAGGACCCAAAAACACCTGCTCAGACAGGGTGGGCAGGACGCAGCTGAGGTGGGGCGGGCTCCGCCAGCCCTACAAGAAACCCCCATAGCCTGGTGAGGGGTGGAACAAAGTGTCCGTCCCACATCAAGCCACCCTGAGGAGGCTCCCTCCTGCTCAGACGGTGGGACGGCAGCCGACTGGCTCCATCAAGAGGACACGACTCCATGAGGCTCTTCTTGACTGCAGCTTGTGCGGAAGGAGGTGGTGACGGTGGAAGGGATGTTCTCCAGGCTCCTGGAGGCTGTGTGTCCCTCTCGACGCAGCTGAGCTTTCTGGTCAGCAACAAGGATGGTAAATGTGCTTTTGGGGCCCTAGGTCCAGCTCCTGCCCATATGGCAGCTGCCCACCCTGTAGCACTGAGCTCTGCCCTACAGAGAGGGGTCACAGCTCATCATGAAGTCTGCCCAGATTTTTTTCTCCAGGCACTGCTGACTTACTCCCCACCTCCTCTCATAGGGCCTTCACCGCTGCATTCAACCCTTTTCCTTGCTGTTCCCTTTGTCCCTTTATCATCCCATTCTTTCCACTGTGGTCATCTCTTCTCCAGGTCTTTCCAGCCTGTCCCTTTCCTCCACCTTCTCCATCTCCCTCTACCTGTTACCTCCTAGCCTCACCACTCCTTGGTCCCACCATACCTTATTCACCCCTACTGTGTCTGCCCCTCCTCTCTCTTTCTCAGCTCTTTTTTCACCTTCCTTCTGCATCTTCCCCTCCTTCCTTCAAGCCTGCCAGGCAGAGCCTCCTCCAGCAAGGCAGGCTGATTAGCATTGCAAACACACAGAGGCCTCCTCAGCCTGACATAATTCTTCATTTGTCAGTCATGAATATTTCACACCTGCCTCAAGAGGGATTTATTCAGCATGGAAGAGTGGGGAGGGGGAGAAGGGAACATGGTACTGCAGCATAAACTGGGGCAGCACCAGCAGATATGGGAAAGAGCTCTGTCTCACGGCAACAGCATGCCTAGAGTCTCACCTTCACCCTCCTGCGTGCAGGACCTCAGCCCAGCCTTCTCCCCAAGGCTGTCCTGGGGCTAGAGGGCAGGTCTGTGCCCAGCCTCATTCCTCACCCCCCACAATTTCCAGTGAGGTGAACTAAACCCCTGTTTTCTCGACCAATAGTCACTAAGCCAGAAATAAAGTGTGAAAGGGTCTGGTCCTGGTATGGACCCAGAAGTCCACTTTGCCCTGGGAGAAGGCAGCATTGAGGGACTTGCCAAAGCCAAGCCATAGAGGCCTTAGAAGCTTCAGGCAGTCTCTCCACATTTTTTCCCAACAAAGAGTTTTCTGAGGTTTCATCATGTCCTGCCCTCTGCAGGGCCAGCCAGGGGAGAGAATGCGTAGGACAGACCTAATCCAGAGGTCTATGCAATTAATGAGAGGAAGGTGGTGGGAGATCTTCTAAGTGACTGTAACCAGCTCCACATCAAGTTTTCACTGTATCAGAGGTTTCCCTTCAGCTAAAGCTCTCCATGCTTCCTCAAGAATAACCTTGCTTTTTGGGAAAGAGCAACCAGGGCAAAGGGAGGGCAGTGACCATTTCTCTTACAAGATCTATCCTGACAGACCTCACTCCTGCTCCTCAGTAATTAGGAGAAATGATGGCCACTAGAAAGAGCAGGCCTTTGGTGTATAGCAGATACCCCTTTACACGCGTGACCGTGAAAAGCAGCTGAGAGACCACATTTGGAGCAAGGGCAAGGGGGACAGTGGAAAGAAGAAGGAATGAGGTTTATGGGGTGATTGGTTTGGGTTCTCTTTGGGGTATGTTCCCTCTCAAACTGGTAGGAGTCTCTCATAAAATCACATCAGGGATGAATGAAAGGAGCAGAGAAAACAGGGACAAGGACAGGAGAGACTTTGAGGGAGGAGGTTAAATTCCAACAAACTGGCACATACACAACAGGTGTTTGCTCAGAAAAATACAGTAAATTGTCATGCAAATAGAACGTTAAATCTGCTTTCCTCCGACAGGGCTGGCATCACTTTGTGAGCCCTCATCCTGAGGGAAGGAGCAGGACAAAGAAGAAGGGAGGAGGAAGGAAGGTGAGAGACTTTGTTCCCCTTCCTTGCCCTCTTCCTCCCACAGAACAGTCCATCTTGTGCAAACTTCATCCAATGGTTTGGACTGGGGGGCTACAGCTGGGAGAGAAATGGCTTTTCCCTTCTATCCAGCCTTACCCCCACCAGAGAAAAAAGAAGGGCCTGATGATAGCTGTATCCCTGACCTTTCTTTTCTGCCTCATTGAGGTGTTGAGGGGAGAAAGCAGAAACCTCTGCAGGTTAATGCTCCTCCTTATAGTATTGGCTGAGCAGAACCATTTACAAGACCATACAGCAGAGAAGCACAGGGAGGGAAGAGCTGGGGAGAGGAACAAGACTCCATCCCCCCCAGCCTGTCATCCCCTTTTCCCTGTTCAATTCTGTGCCCCAGCCATTAGTCTTTTCTGCTTGGATGGTTGCCGTGCTGGAAGACGACTGAGCCTGCTCCACGTGGTACCTGGGGAGGTCTCTGTTGTGCCTAAGCATCTCTCACAGCATTTACCTGTCTCGGTTTGCCACATCGTCCCAACATGGAAGGATGCCTGCCAGCAGTGATGTGAGTTCTCTTTGTGACTTCCCTTTGTGACTTCCCTTCATCCTCCTGCACACAGGTGCACACACACGTGTGCACACACACCCCTTCCTCTGGGTTGGACTGGCTCTTACCTTGTGGAGTCAGTCCCATGAACACCTCTGGACTCAAAGCAAACAATGCTTTGACTGTGGGAAAGCAGGCTGACAGTGAAAAGTCTGAGGCAGTGGGGTCATGACCTGGCTTAGGATTGTTACCATCAGCATTCCTACAAGGAAGAAACTCCACAGATCTCCATAGGTTTACACTTTGGGGATATCTGCTCTGGTTTTCATGCACCAGCCTCTGCCTACTGCTCCCCCTCACTCACAGAAGGTGAAACTGTCATCTGTGGCACAGAAGCCAACTCTCACAGCTGGCAGTGCTACTACCTGGCAGATAACAGGCAGGTTCTCTGCATGCAGCATGTAAATCCCTCCTAGAGAAGCTCCTACACCCTCATCCTTCTCCCAGGGCCCCCAAAAACACTGGGTCTTCTGAGGAGCTCCTCAAAGAGGAAATAACTACTTAGGGAGGGCGAACACAACATAGGCACTCACCCTCACCCTGATAGAGGTGAACAATGGTCAAGTTTTGGGCAGATCATGAAGAGAAAGCTCACTGTACTGCATAAAGACATGTTCAGCAGGTAGCACTCCTGCCTGGCAGAAGAACTTTGGGGGAGACAGTGCCACGATTGTGCTTTGTTGGGCTGCTCAGAAATGGGACTAGGTGGAGAGGGCAGTAGGCTCATTCCCAACTCTGTGACAGAACTTCTACCCAAGAGGCAGAGGTTGGGACCTAGCAAGTGCAACTGGGATTTTGCCAAGACATGAAAAGGATCCCTAAGAAAAGTTTGTCACACCTGTGAGGAGGTGGAGGATGTAGGAGGTGAGCTGAGTCTCATGAGGGCCTCTAAGTAGTCAAAGGAACACTGCCATCCGCAGGCTGGTGTCCCCTTCTGTCCCAGCACACAGAGTGTGGCTGCGTGCACAAATGGAGCTTCTTCCAGGCCATCCTTCTTGGGCTACTCCCAGGCCCCATTCTCACACCCCTTTGTTCCCTGGGCTCCTGTCTTTGCCCTAGGCTGTCCCCTATCCATGCCAGAACGTCCATGGCCTATTCAAGAGAAAGACTCTTGGAGAGGCCAGCCCAGTGAGATGAGCAACTGAAATCCTGTTCTTCACATCCACCTGGAAGTGAGGCGGTTGGGTGATGCTCTTCTCATGGACACCCACCCCACAGCCCACGGTGAAGTCAGTTGGGAAGAGCTGCAGAAGCTTCATGGAGAACTTGTTCTGCTGAGGTCCTCTCCCGGCCCCTTCCTCATAGTAAGGGGGACACGAACAGAGAGTATTAAACTGACTACTCAAGGGCAGCCTGAGAGTGGGCGTGTGTGGTGGGGAGGACCTCTGACCTGTAACACTCATGGAGAGATGGGAACCCTATACACCTCTGAGAGACCAGACCTTCCTGCCTTTTCCTCCACCACTCCTTGAGGGCCTGACTTGCCATGACAAAGAGAACATTCACAACCCATTTCTCACCACCAACTGACCAAAAACTGGCTCTGAGAAGGCCTGGAGAATGCCTGTCACTCCAGAATCGCTGGTGTTCATCAGCAGCAACATGGCAGGAGAAGGGAAGGAGGAAGAGCAGCAAGGGCACAGAGCCTGTTATATGGCAGGTCCTACCCGCCTTGGTCCTTCACATCTCCTCTCCTTCCTCTGAGAAGGGTGGAGGTTCATGAAGTATCTAGACAGAGAGTTCAAGCCTAGGGACCCTTAATAGAGAGAGATAGCGAAGGGCAAAGGAAAGCAACTTCTTCCAGCAATTCCCACCTGTCTTGGAAGGGGATGGGAGAGAAATAAAAGCCTCCACTGCTAAAGAAAATGAGGGAAAACATTAGTGATGGAAGATTTGGCATAGCAAGTATACAAGGTGGACAAGGAAGCTTTCTAAACCAAAGTCCTTCCCTCCCACCCAAAAGAAAAATCAGCCTTCAACAGGAACAGAAAGATGAATAGTTCGCAGCTGAGTTTCATGCCAAGTGAGTGTCCATCCCTGCCCTTCTCCTGCCACCACTGCCACCCACTCCCAAGCCATTCCCACCCACCCACACTCCAGTGTTGTTACCACAGTGTCAGAGCAGGACACTCCTCCCAACCATCTGCGGGCAGAACAATGGTCCCCGTAACACAGTAGAGACAATTCGGCGTGTGTGTGTGTGTGTCAGTGTGTGTGTGTCTGTGTGTGTAAGAGTTGTTGTAAACTTTAAGAAAAGGTTTTGTCAGTTTTGTATTTGTCAGGAGTATTTTGTTGGTTTATTTTTCACAGTCAAGTGGCTTTTTCTTTCTAGTTGTCGGAGGGGGGTCTTGGTTTGTATTGTTTCCTTGTGAGAAAGAGTCACAGCTTTTGCTGAGCAGAGACTCCTTTCCAGTAATCCAGGATGTCATGCAGATCCTCATCCTTGGCAAATTGAACTTTCTTCCGCAGGGCATGCCCAGCTGCCATGTAAACCTCCTCCCTGTGATGCTTCTTGTAAGGCCGGAATCGCTCCCAGATCTTGTGGGTGCTCTCTGAGGAGTACTCGGGGCTGGAGGAGTAGCCCGAGAAATAGTGTCTGGGGGAGAGCTGGGAGTACGTGGAGTCTCGCTTGGACCGGGACAGTGGCTTGAGGAATGACACGCGCTGGCTCAAGGTGTCAGCACTTTCCTCATAGTACAGGGCCGGGAAGGAGTGACGGTGCTCACTGCAATGGTAAGAAGGCTTGACCTCCAGGTGGTGGATGGCGCTCGGAGACACCAAGGGAAGACGATCCAAAGGGCTGTTAAGTGGGCTGCCCTTCTCAATGTATTTGGAGTCAGACTTGCTGAGTGGTGGGTGGTCAGGCACATCCAAGCTGAAGACCTTGGCGCTCTTGATGGAGCCACTAGAGGAGACACTGCAGGTCTTTCTGGCCACAGCAGCATCAGCGCTGAGCTGGCGCTGCAAAGGGTGGTGGGAGCTTTCCTTGTAGGGTGGGGAAAGAAAGCTGGGCCTCTCTAGCCCACTCGAGGAACCGGCTGGGATGGACTGGCACTCAAAGGCCATATCTGAGTCAACACCAGTCCCACCACCCAGGAAGGATGCTGTGTCCAGCTTGAGGGCATCAATACAGTTGTTGATGATCTGGTTGACCTTGTCTACCTCCTTGGCTATAGTAGAGATCTCAGCAGCTGAGCCTTGCCCATTGTCAAGCTCCCTCAGGTCCTCATCCCGCTGGGTTCTCTCCAGCCCATCCCCACCACCAGTCCGCACTTCAATGTAGTTACCTTTAGTGGTGACTTTAGGAGTCTCCATCCCAGCTTCCAGTGACTTTGATGGGGGCAACTTCTCCCCAATCATGGAAGGGATGGAGGACATCCGTGAGACAGGAATGACAGGTGGCTCACCCAGCTTCTGGGAAGGATGGACCATTGTACTGGTATCAATATCTGATCCATAACGCATTTCCAGAATGGTCTTTTTGACATTGAGCGACTTCTGTTTCTCCTCCTGCATCCTCCGCTTCCGCAGGCAGTAGTACACCACCCCCAGGACAATGACCATCCCAAAGAGGCAACCTAGGGTGGTCATAATATAGTGTGTAGTGGTGGAAGTACTGGAAATAGGGTCCTCCCTGCCTTTGCTCCGGGTTGCAAAGGTGAGGCAAGTATGGTTGTAACGCCTGTTGTTGCGGATAGAGGCCACACAGAATGTATAATCAGTGTGGGCCTTCAGCTTGTTGACAGTGACATACTCCTTCTTGCTCTTCAGTGTTGCTATGTCAGAAACGTAGCTGTTGTTGTATTGGACCAGCACATACATCTTACTGTAGGGCATGGGTATGGTGACCATCAGGATGGCTGAAGTGATGGTGACATCATGTAGCTTGATGCTGGGACTGAAGGAAGAGTCAGTGGTGGAAGAGGCTGGAGGCTTGACTGAGAGGAAATCCCCAGGGCTGATGGCTGAGCCCTCATCCAGGTCTCGCTGGGAGTCAGGGGTGTAAGGAGTTGGGTTGACCCTGGAGAGGGAGGGGATGGTGCCCCCTCTGCACATGGACTGGAAGATGGTGATGGCATTGCGGTTGTGGTGAGGCCGAGGCACCAGAAGCGGATACCCAGCAAACTCCCGTGGAGTCTCACACTGGAGGCGGTCATAGTTCTTGGTGACGTTGTTGAAGAGAGCCAGCCAGTTAAGAAAGCCATAGAGGCTACAGTCACAGTTGAAGGGGTTGCCAGCCAGCTCGCACACCATCAGGTTGCTCAAGCTGGTGAACGTGTTGCCCTCCAGACGGCTGAGGCGGTTGGATGACAGGTCAATGCTAATCAAGCTGGGGCACTCGGAGAAGGCAGTAGGGGTGACCAGCTCAATTAGGTTATGCTGCACAAAGAGGAACTGGAGACGGGCCATGCCCCGCAACATGCCCTCTGTCAGGTTGGTGAGTTTGTTGTAGCCCAGCTGTAAGACCTGGAGGTTTGACTGACCCATGAAAGCCCCATCCTCAATGTAGGAGATCTCATTCTTGGTCAGGTTCAAATCAGTCAGGTTGCCGAAGCGGTTGAGGGAGGAGTACAGCACCACTTTGAGCTTATTCTCGTTCAGACGCAAGTCGTGCACCGTGCTGTTGATATGCTGGGGGATGGTCTCATACGGGGGCTGGTTCTGGCTGCAGATGGCCAGCCACACATACCCTTTGTCCCCTTCAATCAGCCAGCAGTCACCTCGCACGGTGCCAGGGGAAAACAAGCAGAGCAGGGCAGCTGCCCACAACCCCAGGCACAGCATGGTCTGCAGTGGTGCCCTCATCAGGACGGGGGAAAAAAAATCCCCAACAAAAACCAACGCCAAATTTCAGGACANGGCAGGGCTGCCTCCCGTGTCGCTCACGCTCCCTTGGTTTCTACTCCTTCTCTTTCTTCTTTCCTGGGTTCCCTCTGAGAAGCTTCAGAGCTTCGGATCAAACATGTCGAAAACAAAAATACAGAGGGGGAAAGAGCAAGTGTGCATGAGAGAGATCCATCTGTCACTGGAATCTGGAAAAGAAAACACAGGAGACAAGAAGAGGCATCATTTGGAAGGGTCTTTGAGATAAGAGTATAGACAGCAACGTTTCACAAGAAGAGGGAGATGGGGAAGAGACATATTAAGGGGGGTGCAAGCAAGAGAGGTGTGGTACTGCCTGCCGTGCTGATAAGCCTTTGAGGAGGGAACCCTCACGACGTATAATGTCATATCAGGGATATGCAGAAGGGTATCTGAGCTCCTTTAAGTAGTGTGATCACAACCAGGGACCTGGGGGAAGGCAGTGGCGTGGGAGTAGAAGGGGAAGGGAAAGGAGAGTGGGAAATATAAAGCTGTTATTGCGGGGGCTCAAACCCCCTAGTGTAAACAAAAGCAAGCCCCAAGCACAGCCAAAGTCATGAATTTTCAGCTGCCTGAAAATGATGTACACAGTATGCATGAAGCAGGGAAAATGCAGACAAGCTTCTCCCCACTACACCCCCCAAAAAAAGCCAAACATTTTTTTTTCCCCTTTCCTTCNGCCAAATTTCAGGACAACAGCAAAAAGAAACTAGGGAGCAGGAACTGGGGTTTAGCAATGGAAGGGAATGAGCACCCCAGTCCTATCGGGTGTCATCACCATTGTTTCTTCTTGCCCTCTGGGTCAAGCCAGGAGCATGGAGGAAGGGGAACACATGCAATCTTCTTCCAGAACACCCAAAAGCTATGACCATGGATGTTTGGTCTGGAAGGGAACTACTTTGTGCTTCTTTTCTAAACAAAAATTCTGGCCGAGGATAATGAATCTTCTTTGATGCTCATGAGCGACTCACATACTTTTTCCA